>JAJJMB010017633.1:7891495-7949819 GCA_023531105.1 Papaver atlanticum
ATAAATAGCCTGGCCGCAGTTTATTTGAACAATCAATCAATACAACTCAAGTTTTTCCTTAATATTTTCATCTCAAGCTGGTGGCTAACCCCCAACTCAAAGGGTTTATCTTAGGGTTCTTGATTAGTTTAGTTGCTTTCTCCCTGTGTTTGGTTTAGAACCCTAACACAAACACCACCTTTCTGTATTTCATATTTCTGCAAGTCTTTTCAGGATTTTCTGTATGACGATCTAGTCGGAAAACACTAAAGTTGGCGGCCGGCTTGGATGTTAGTAGCTGGACTTGGCTTCTACTGGTTCATAGTTTTGGGTCTCGTCCAACCCCGCATTTGGACTTGGATTTAACCAGTGGACCGAAAGATTAGACAATAACACCCTCCACTTAAAGGCGTGTTCTCCTTACAGAACGAGCTCATTCAAGGGATTTCAAAGAAAGTCATGGGCAAATGTGGACTTTTAGTATAACTTATTTCACCTCATTACCAAGTGTATAAAACCCTAAGCAGAATCACTCTTTCTGACCATTACGTTTCCAACTTCAACCAAGGTAAGCTTTTTTTCTTCACCCCCTCTTCGTAATAATTTTGATCAATCACTGCATATTTAGTATGCGTGATGCTAAGATTCATAGATCCTCTGTTGTTCAGTTTGTACACTACGTTATCTCTTGCATGTGTAGTGTAGGCAATAACTTTGATAAGATCATTCCTGATCAGATAAGTAAATGGGTACGAGTATGGCCGTGTAAGCTTTCTAGCTCAAATACCCGTATCTTGGGATACGGCGTTTGGTTTATTGTCTTTTTACGGCAATCAAGAACTTTCATGTGCCTATTATGCATTCTTTTTTATTTCAATGTGAAATCAAAATTGTAGCCGAGTTTTGACTCTACCATGAGGAGGGAAACTATGGAGGGGAGTTTCAGTAAATCTTAGAGCATCTTATTATTCAGATTGATCAGTAAGGCGTTATTTGGTGAGATGTATTAGTAATCTGACACGTAATCCATGCGTTTCCGCTAGGCGTTATTTGTTTGCAGTAGGAATTGTGCACACAATGTACAACGTTTAGTACCCGATTAGGCCACAAAAATTTGTTTGTCTGAGGACCCAGTTGCTAAGTACCGCCCCCCAATGTACGACTCCAGTGCAGGATATCTTGTGAACGATGCTTGTGAGGTAAGAGTTGAGGTTACTTGTAAGGTCACGGCAAAAGCAACAAATGATAACGAGACCGAGAATCCAATTAGTAAGGTTCCAGAGGTGGATCTTGAGAAGCAAACTAAACCAAATGTCAAAAGAAGTTTGCAATTCGAGGAGCATCCTAGTTCCGGACAACCGTTTGAAGGTGAGCGAAGTAACTGTGAAGCTAATGAACTTGGAGGTGAGTTATATGAAGACATTGGAGGCTTTAGTATCCTGAATAAACATGCTGCTCTGTATAAGAAAATATGGCTGAAATATGGTCATATTCCTTCAACAAAAGTTATCCCAGCCTCGTCATATTCAGTCCTTGTAATGGCTGTTCAAAATATTATGAACTCGGTTATGGATATGCATCAATGCCGATTTGTAGACTTGTCATCTGAAATGATCAATTTGTGGGAAGAGAAGATAAAGATGGCAGAGAAACTTGAATTCAATGTCAATTGGCTCCGCAAACAATTAAAGTGTGTGAAAAAGGGTCTTGGTGGGATGCAAAAGTTTAAATCTGAACTGCAAGAGCAAGGTGAAACGTTCCGAGCTGCGAAGTCAAAGGTGAAGGCAATTGAGGGTGTGTTAAAGATAGCAGAAATGCAGCTGAGTGTGGATACAAAATACCGCACACTCGTTTTATGTGCGAAGTAACTCCGTAAGTATTAAGCGAACACAACCGCATACGTTATATCCAAGATGACGAACCAGATGACGTAACCAAATCACGAGAAAGGTGTGAAAATCTATGTGACAGTAAAGAAATCATGCGACAATGATAAACTCTTGTGCGACATTGACGCACATCAGATCCGAAATTAGGGGCTTTATTAGCTGTCCTCCACTATGTAAACTCCTATAAAAGGAGCAGAGCGCCTTTGCAAGAGAGAGAGAGAGATCTTTTTGGGTGAACTAAGGGAATAATTTTAGGAGAGAGAAAGTAATTTGTTCCCCAAGTTAGGGTTTCTTCATATCTTTGTACTTGTTCTAAGATTTTAATAAGAGTTCTTGAGTATTTCGATATGGTTTCATAGATTGTTTCATAGATTCTATTAAGGGTGTGGTTGTGAGATTTCTCGCAACTACATTTTGGCGCTAGAAAACATCTCGGAATGATATACCCTGTTGGTGAATTTTTAGAAAAGCAAGCTTAAAGTTATTCATAGTTTATCATCGCTCTATTAACAACTTTTGAAAGTTTTAGAAGTTTAGATCTAAAAAATTCAACCAAAAGTTTTAATCTCAGAAAAACAACTTTTATTGATACAATTTTCATTTCTTTAAAGAGTACTTTTCAGTAATCTTTGTCAAGAGAAAATATTGTTACAATACGGAACAGATGGTAAGGCAAGCATCTACAGCAGAACAAGTAATAACAACTAGGAGGAGCAGAAGAATCGCAGGAAGAAGAAGAAGTGAAATTGCTGAATCATCAAGGATGGGAGAAAGGAATAATAGAGGAAACCAAGTCCAACCTCAGATCCAATGCGAACCGGCATAAAAAAATACATTCAACTATGATGTGGTAAGTGTTCATACTGCAAATACAGATTCAACGGAAGAAGACGAGGAAAGAACTGGAGATGGAGGACTAATAATAGAAAACGAAGAGAATATGACCATAGAGGAGCTCCGACAAAGACTAATCGCAGAAAGAAGGAGAGAAGAAAAAGCGCTTACGAATTTGACGCGTCAGAATGATGAGCTAAGAGAAGAGAATATCAGATTACAAGAACAAAGATCATGAAGTACAACGCGTACAAGCTCAAGATCTAGAACAAGTAGGAGCACGTCAAGGCGTAGTCGATCTAGCCGCAGAGACGCTAGACAAGAGCAACTCTTAGATAGAAACATGGTTGCAAATTTTCAGGTAGGTGATAATATACAAGAGCAGCGCGGTGTTAATCATATAGAACAACAACCAACTGATCGATACGTACAGCAAGTCGAAAACTATCGGATACAAGAAGGTCGCAGAGATAATCGACATGAACAACAAGGCGAATGTTATCGCACGCACCATGATCAGGATGATGAAACAGACGAGGAGCAAGGGAGGATGATACTACATGGTAGAGAAATGCTACGAAATCAAAGAGAGTGCGAAGAAGAAGGGGAGAGGAACTTCGACGCACAGATACGTGCAAGACATGAAAGGGATATGCGAAGGAGAATAAGAGAGGAGGCGGAAGAACGAGAATTACATGAGGCGATGCGTCAAAACACGCATGATAACATAATAAGGCAAGCAAGGTTGAAAAAATGCAGCAAGACGCAGACCAAACAATGAACGCATAAATCTTAAGAGAATTAGCAGAAGTAAGAGCGATGATGACCGCACGAAGAGATGGAGGTAGGCGATAGCTAGATGAAGCAATTGAAGAAGCTGGAAAAACACCATTCGTAAGACAGATACAAAGGGCAGGAATACCAATCAAATTCATTTTACCCATATTCACTAATATATTCGATGGAACCACATGTGCAGTGCAGCATATAAAGGCGTATAGCAGATCTCTCTTACAATGAGAAGATAATTATGCGGTCTTATGCAAGTATTTTTCCGCCAGTCTAACTGGAGAAGCTTTACAATGGTTTGAGGGATTGCCAATGGGAACAATAACATTATTCAATCATCTACAGAGCATATTCTTAGGAGCATACATTAGCAACAACATGTTAAGACCAGGCATAGAGAAGGTGTTTAGCCTGTAAAGAAGAACCAATGAGGGATTGCGAAACTTAACCACGCGGCGAAGAACTATGTGTAGTGAAATGGCTGGAAAAGTAGATGAGAAAAATCTCATACTAGCCTTTATTAACGCACTTTTTCCTACAGACCTGTTGTATACGCAGATATTCAGGATCAAAGATACTATATCAATGACAGAGCGGCGCGAGTACCAAGAAGAGTACATCGCTCTTGAAGAAAAGCAGAAGGAAATGAAATCTTATCCCGTTGCGAATACAAACACAAAACAGGGGAACACAAGTCTACTCCCCAAGATAACAAACACAGTTGCAAGCACATCTCAAGGGAGTCAAGAAAAGAGGATGATGGGAGATAACCAAAAGCTAGTGGCTATGGGAAGTAGCGATTAAGAGATGTACGAAAGAGAATACATAGAGAGGCAATACAATAACAATGCAGGCAATAACAAGGTTCAAAGACTTAATAACCAAGCGGAAGGTTATGGAGGGCAAAAGAGATACTATAATTAAGGCCCAGGAGGAAATAAAACCATATGGGAGGAGATCAAAATGCTGCACCTAAATACTGCAATAGATAAAATCTGGGAAGCAATAATCTTAATGGAAGACATACCAGAACCACCAAACATGGATCATGAACCCGTATCAGGAAGAACAAGTAGGGAGTTTTGTGCTTATCACCTCTTCCACGGTCACACCACCAGTAACAGTCGGAATGTGCAGAAAATCATACTAAGAATGGTAGATCAGGGGAAATTAAGTCATTTCCTAGTGCAGCAGCAACAGAATTTACCACCGCCACCACCAGAAGGGCAGACACCAAAAATGGAAGCTGGAAAGCAGACATATCAGATTGAAGTGGGAGCGAAGGAAAAGAATTTATACCGTAACTCAATAATACACTCATTTAGAAACATAGAGGATTTTCACGATAATGTCTTAAGTCAAGTTCATGCGCGAGACAATGACGGAAAAGAGATACTCAACCTGGCAAAGATATCACCATTGAAGGATTGGCAGAGGCAACCAATTTCATTCAACGCAGAAGAAGTACCAGGAGGTGGAGAACTACATGAGAGTCCATTAGTGGTAAAGTTGGACATCAACCCAAAAACAAAGACTGATGAAGAAGAAGATGATGACGCAGACGCATGGGCAATAAATAGGATACTAATATATCCTAGTAGCTCGGTTGATATACTGTTCTACCATACTTACAAGACTATGGGCGGAATAGATGATGAACTCATCCCATCAACATACAAGATTTATGGTTTCAATGGATCATCCAATAAGCCAAAAGGAGAAATAACGATGCGAACCCCACTCAAGAGCATAACCACAGAAATAGTATTATGCGTAGTTGATGTAGAGTCTCCATATAATGCCTTGATAGGCAGGTCATGGTTGCACATCATTCTGGGCGTCATATCAACCTTTCATGAGTGCATCAAATTTCCTTTACATCAAGGCGTAGGAGTAATAAGAGGGGATCCAATTGAGGGAAAGAACTGCCATGAGATTGATGTTGATAAAAGTGAAGAGCGTGCGAATAAGCGAAGAGACTGGAAAAAGGAGATGCGAGAAGGGAAGCGAAGCGAGAGACTAATGGTTGATGTTGTGAACAAGAGTAGATAAATAAACAAGACTTTTACTAAGGAGACAACTTTCGCACACGAAAATGTAGATAACAAGTGCGTCAGAAAGAATGAATTCCAGATAGGAGAGATGGTGTTGAGACGAGAACCACCATTCCATAGAAATGGAAAAGGAGAGGCAAAGGACGCATGGGTTGGACCATTCATCATTAATAAAGCTATTGGTAATGAATTGTATGAGTTGATGGAAAATAATGAAGCAACACAAGTTGGACAAATTTGGAATCAAGTATATTTGAAGAAGTATAGTCCATGCGGCAATAATAACAAGGCAGAAGAAATAGGTAATGTGCAAACAAGTATATTAGAAAGTATACGTGAACTTAATCAAGCACAAAAGGCGAAAGAAGCAACCAAGTCATCCCAGACATAGAAATTTTTAAGAGATAATTATCATATAAGCGAATAAATAAAGAAACAAGACATCAGAGTTGTACTAATCAAGCATATGAATGAAAATGAGAAGTTATCCTTCCTTAAAATATATTACATATAAGAAAAAGGCAAAAATAATACCTTATAATAAGACCTTAACAAAAGGCATCAGAAGTAAAACCTCTAACAAAGGAGGCCAGGCATCCAATTGTGGCGTGCACCCTAGTTCGCATAATAGCAAGAGGCAAAAATAAGACCTAACGCGGGTCATAATTGGGGAAAACCTATATTAGCATGACTCAGGTGAAAGCTACACCGACCCTGGATCCTGAGTCATGGAGATTTTGGGTGAAATAAAAGCCCATCCAGTAGAGCGACTTAGTCGAAAGACTAAGGTAAGAAGCTCTCTACTAAGGAGTGCAGAAACTCGATCAGGGCGCCGAGGTACACGGTTGAGTCAAGAGTGCCTGGGGTATACCTGGCTTCTCTTGGCAAGTCCTGACTATGATGCACTCGGTCTTCAAGAAATCCCATTTAGGGTGCGGTCTCGTAACCACAAGCCATATCGGCAGAGGGGTAAGAAGATGCGAAAACAACTGATTGTTGCATCACTGGATGGGAAGAGCCCACCCTAACCCGGTAGGGGTAAGCTTCCTTGAAAGGGCAGTCAAGGGGAATATAAGGACGGCACCCTCAATTAGGGAGCTGAATTGTGTCAAAAGACGTAGATATCATGGGGCTATGACTCAAAGGAGGGCATAGGCCTGTCGTATTTGCGCGTCAATATATCCTGCAGAGGCAATAATACAAGAGATGACAAGGTGAAATCAATGGGTCATTACATGAAACTGTAAAGACTTCCTGCGATTTCGCCGCACAAAACAATTATTATATATAGGCAAAATAAGACCTCTAATTAGGGAGGCACAATAAGACCTCATGAAAAAAAGAAAGAGTAAAATTAATATTATTTTGCAAAAAAGAAAAACGCCCAAAGGTTAACGCACACACATAAAGTCAAGAGACAAGAGGACGTATAGACGCGAAAATAATAACAAAAGATAAAGCTGAGGCAGCAGATGAAAACACGCTCATAAGGTACAACAAAGGAGAGGTAATTCAGATATGATACTAAATAATATCGTTGTATAACAGATGTATGCGAATGCATAAATGATAGATTACCACATAATGAAATACCGCATATAATAGATACACGCACGAATGCTAACGTTATATATAACATATATGGTATTAAACAACATATGTATAATTCAATCATCTAGCGACGATTAACAGAGGCAAGAATGAGAATGAAAGCATACAAAGGAATGTTATTCCCCCCCCCCCCCATATGATAGACTCACGCACATGTTACACATTATATATTATTATTGACGCGTGTGTTACATGTCAACACATATGATATATGCTATTATCTATGGAAGAACACTTTGCTTTCAATTAATGACAAATTGCAGGATTAAAGATTATACATTAAAGAAAAAAGATGTACATTCAAATATTAAAAGCCACAAGGAAATCAATGTACAAAGGATGGAAAAGGAGTACATAATACAAAGAGTAGGACTTTACAAGTGGAGAAAGAGAAAGCAAAACATATTTCAGAAAATGCGGCTATTTCCCACCCATATCATCTTCGCCTTTTTCTTCAGCTCCAGAATCACCATTATCTTCATCTTCAGTTTCTTCATATTCTTCATACTCTGCTTCGCTATCATAGATTTCAGAGCCATCTTCATTATCTGAGACTTAAGCGAAAGTATAATCTGGTATGGGAATATTATTATCAGCACAGATCTCCAACGTATTCTTTTTAACGGCCGTATCACGAATACGAACCGCATCCTTAGTTAAATTGGAAACAGTAGTCACTAGCTTCTTCTTAAGTCTGCGGCATTTATTGTTTCTGTTGGAAAGCTCCACCTTCAAGTTCTCAATCTCCTCAAGATGCTTCTTTTCGGTAGCTGCAAAAGTAAATAATTTTTTTTATTAAATCCGCATGCAAACAAAATACAGAAAGCAGCACAAAAATGAAGACAATATAGAATTATAGACAACCTTCTTTTTCAGAAATAATGGATCTAACCAATTCAGAATGATCAGACTCTAAGCTAACATTTGTAGCTAAATCATTCCTAGCATTATAAATAACCCTAGCATCCCAATCAAAATCAACATCATTTTCTATAAGAAGTCGAGATCAGATCATATTCTTTCGCTCAATCGGTGCGTTCTTTTCGCTTATAGCTAGATCTCTCTCCACTTGAACTTGGAGATTAACCTCATGAAACTCCTTTAAAGCTTTCGCACCCTTGAGAACAACCTGATCCTTCTCAGTAATGAGAGTGTTATTTTTCTCTTCTAAAGCCTTAATCCTTTCTTTGGATTCACGAAGACGACGTCTAAAACCATTACTAACGGATAACGCACTCCTATGATCACAATTAAGAGTTTGGTACTTCGACCTGAGATCCTTCGTGGTAAAATTTCTTAATTTGTCATCAGAGATGTTATTCAAAGAAGCGTTAAGATGCTCTAGAAGGATCTCATCATCAACAGGATAATGAATTGCCTCATCAGTCAAGTTGTAAATCTCTGCAAGAACAGGCAATTAAAAGGGAGCGAAAAGAATGCATAAGCAAAGGAGCGGGAGAAATAAAGAATTACGCACCAACCAATTGATAATTTCTCTTGCGAAGCTTAGTGACATCATTTTTATAAGTAGAGACCTCAGCTTCAAGCTAAAGCTTTTCAGCCTCGAGAGAATGAAGTTTTCTTAGAAGGTCTGAAGTGACAGCATGAGACATTCGAGCGTACTGCATTAACAAAGAGTAAGCGGAAAAATCAATAAAAGACGTAGACTCACAATGAAGATTGAAGCGAAAGAAAGAAACTAACCAAAGATCCAAATGCAAATTGGAAGCTTGGAGTCAAGGCAGAGGCAACGCCATGAAGAGAGTCATGACTCAAATAAGGGGCGTCATATATCTTTACCACCTCCTCACAGGCGTGAACCAGTGGGGTATTACCAACACCGCACAAGGTATCAGAAAAGACGCTGGATAGATCGCCCATTAAAGACGAGGAAGCGGAATTATTAGGAGGAAGGAGAGTGTCATCCTCAGAATGAGAGGGAACTGGGGAAGACGCGGATTCTAAGAGGCGGACTTAGAGACGGTCTTCTAACTCTTACCCTTAGAAGGGAGAGCGTCATTATTAGAACACTCAGCGTCTCCATCTTCCACCTACACGCATAATGAGAGATAATAAATAGAGGCAACAATATTGTTAAAATTCAGGGTTCGAGTATTTCTTATTTCATTATCACGCGATTGTGACGCATGAGATGCATTTTTATTAGCCTTCCTCTTCTGCTTCGCAATCTAAGATTAAAGGAAATAATGAAGGAAGCGAAGAACAATATAGGAGAAATAAATAGAAAGGCAAAGGAAAAAGTAACATACCACATCATGTTCCTCAGGCCATCTAAACTCCCAAGGTTTATAAGCGGCAAATCTCTCAGGAAGAAGGAGATCAGACCCATCAGCACCTTTGCCATTAATATAAGGACCCCCCTAAATGATGGGATACTCCAGCCAACGAGTATCCTTAGATTTACGAGCGGTGTTATTAGAGGAGTCATGAAAGTCAACATCCCGCATGATCCCTTGGTCTTCTGAGAAACCATCTTTCCTCATCAAGAGAATTCCCGAGCGAGTTGATTCATTCTTCATGATACCAACTTCATAATGAAGAAAGAAATTCTCAACAGTATACTCTGTTGGAATGATTTCTTTTTGTGCGTGTTTTGGATTCCTTACATCTTCTGGGTAAAGAGATTCTAACCCGGCAGCATGACGAGCATATTCTACCATAATCCTGATGCAATCACCACTCAACTGTAATATTCCACGCGAAAAATTTGCGTAAGAAATAAGCTCGTAAAATAAAGGAATTTGAGGATTATAAAGGGTAATGGGAAGGCCAGCGAGCAGCTGCCCGAGCGAAATAATGATTTTCTGATCATCCCATTGATCAAACGAAAACCATTTAGGTTCGAGAGAAGAAGAAGGTTTTGATTACGGAGGAACGGATAATGTAAAACCTCTTTGCTCGAATTCACCTTTTAATCTATCGAACTCTTTCACTTTCTTCCAACTAGGCTTCAGAACCATTTTTAGAATGGGAATGGAGATAAGAATTTAACTGAGATGATCAAATCAATCAAGATCAGGATGATCAAGATGATAAAAATAAACAGATCTTGAAAATAAGAAAAGAAAAATTGGAAGAGAATGCAAAGAAAATAAAGATGATGGCAAAGAGTGATCAAGGAATGAAGATGAACAGCAGCAGCAGACGAAAGTTGCAGAGAAGGAGAGAGAACAAGAGAAAAAGTAAAAAGAAAGAAGAGGATACGTGAAGCAGTAAATAAATGATTTTCAACTCAACTCCCGAGAGATTTCCTTCCATCAGTGCATTAATTAAGAACAAGCGGATAAGAAGAGGCGGTTATTAAGGACATGTCAAATAACGAGTGGATGAGATAACACGTGTAGGCGGTAAAGACGAAGGTACGAAAAAATATCCGCTGATAAGAATACGAAGAGATGAACTGGTGCGGAAAAATAAATTAGAGTTTTCTCATACCGCACTCTCTACCAAAAGAGCGATATGAGAAGAGGCAAAATGTGGATACAAAATACCGCACACTCGTTTTATGTGCGAAGTAACTCCGTAAGTATTAAGCGAACACAACCGCATACGTTATATCCAAGATGACGAACCAGATGATGTAACCAAATCACGAGAAAGGTGTGAAAATCTATGCGACAGTAAAGCAATCGTGCGACAATGATAAACTCTTGTGAGACATTGACGCACGTCAGATCCGAAATTAAGGGCTTTATTAGATGTCCTCCAATATGTAAACTCCTATAAAAGGAGCATAGCGCCTTTGTGGTGTGTTTTGTAGTTGTAGTGGTAAAAAGATTCGTTGCTCGAACTTGTGAAGGATTTTTTTAGACTTAAATTAAACTCAACAATTTAAATAAGTTATATCAAAAATATAAAGAAATATATAACAATGGGCGAGAGGTACTGGGACTAAGGATTTAGTCAATCTTTATAACATAAGGTTCACTTATTTATTCTCAACAATTTTAGCTCAAGAAATATAAACATGGACTCTATTTTTGCCAAGGTAGATTCTCAAAACATTGATTGTAAATGTTAAGCATGGGACATCAAATCACCTAAGCTAAGCATGACCCATCTAATCAAATCATATTTCAATTAATTTTAATGCAAAAGTCATAAAAAGAATAAATATAAATTTACCCATGTATGAAGTTCGGCCTCCTCCGTCGTCCCAGTGTTGGGGTTTAACTCATCATGTAGAAAACACACTCAAAATATGTATTCATGGCTCAAAAAGTGTTTACAAGAAGAGAAAATAATGAAACAGGAAATCTGCAACAGCACAGGTGCGTTACAGACCGACTGTTTCAACTCTCAACTGTTATGATGAAGATAATCATTACAAATCTGAAGATAAATGTTGCAGAAGAGGATGAAGAAACTGTTACAATGAAGATAAATGTTGCAAACCAGTTGAAGAAACTGTTACAACGAAGATAAATGTTGCAAACCAGTTGAAGAAACTGTTACAACCAGTTGAAGAAACCGTCGATGTTTCCCTGTTCTTCACGAGCAGCAGCAGCAACAACAACAGAGTTCTGAAAACTCTTGATTCACACCTCCTGAGCTCTCCTCTTGACCCCAAACTCTCTACACCCCTTCTATATGACCTGGGTAATCTATTTATACCCGAAAGATGCATCGAATCTCCTTCATAACTTCAAAAAATCTTCTCTTTATTATTTTTATTCTCACGGCAATAATTTCCATTTTTTGATCTTCCACGCGCATGCAGATGTATTTATTTCATTTTATACCTCTTCACGCTCCAGGATATCTATTGAGTCTTCCAAACACGTGCAGTACACGTTTAAATTTCTCACAACTCGTGCAAGCTCATGTTTTTCCTCCAACTCCCTGTTTGGATTAAAACAAGTTATCCATCCAAATTTGATCGATAAAATCACCCATACTAGCTTTCTATAGTCATATCACGTCTACCCACTAAGTTTCAGGGATTTAATCTCACTAAATCACGTCCAAACATCCGATTGAAATTCTGCCAGTGAAAGGGAATATTTTCCCGCCAAAAATATTTTTTTGAATTTGAGAAGAACATGTCCTCCCCCTAATCCTGCACGGGTGTTCCTTTAGCACTTGTCTTATGGGGTGCAAATAGTAATTTTTGGGCGTAGATAGTAATTTTTCCGGGGTTCCTCCGACACATTTTTGGGGTGCTTCCGGTGCATTTTTGGGGTACCTTTAGTACTCTATCCTGGGGTGTAAAACACCACTTTTTGAGCCAATTTCGCCGCAAGAGCTTATTTCTCTAAAAATACCTGCAAAGACATAAAATAACAAAATAAATACAAAATCGAACACTAAAAATATATACAATTGAGACATATTAGACACAATAATGAGTCTATCAGTAATGACTCCTGAACTAAGGCTTCTATCATGTTCACCTCTTTAACACATGTGTCATCTAGCTCATAAGGTAGTTTACTGACATTGAAAATGTTCATTTCCATAGTCATATTACCAATAGACAAATTCATCACACCATTTCGACAGTTAATTATCGCATTAGACGTAGCTAAAAATGGGCGACCTAAAATCACAGGTATCTGGTTCTCTAGGTCAGGGATAGGTTGGGTATCTAGCACAACAAAATCCACTGGATAAATAAACTTGTCGACCTCAATGAGAACATCCTCGATAACACCTCGAGGAATTTTAACGGACCTATCAGCTAACTGCAGTGTCATCTGAGTAGGTTTCATTTCACCAAATCCTAGATGTAAATACACATGGTACGGCAGTAAGTTCACACTGGCTCCTAAGTCAAGTAAAGCTTTTTATACCCGAAATTTACCTATTGTACAAGCAATGGTAGGGGAACCTGGGTCTTTGTACTTTGGAGTTGTGGTGTTCTGAATGATTGAACTTACATGACTAGCTAAAAAGGATTTCTTATGGACGCTAAGTTTTTTCTTTCGCGTACACATATCCTTAAGGAACTTGGCATAAGAAGGAATTTGCCTAATTGCATCTAATAAAGGAAGGTTTATGGTAACTTGCTTAATAACCTCCAATATGTCATTAAAGTTCGATTTCTTCTTTGTTGGTACTAATAGATGGGGAAATGGGGCTCTAGGAACAGAATCAGACCTCCCAGGGACCGAATTAATATCATCAGAAACTTTATCGGTCCTCTCAGCTCTGGGTTGTCCTGAGGGGTGAGATCCTGAGGGGTGAACTAAAGTATGTTCACTATCGGGCATGGTTACCTCATTGTCTACAATTCTACCACTCCTAAGGGTTCTAATAGCATTCAATTGATTCAATGGTTTTGTACCTATTTCATGAACTCCTCTAGGGTTGGGTTGTGTTTGACTAGGAAACCTACCTTTTTCTCTCAAAGACTCATTTATCAGACCTACCTGGGTTTTTAACTCGGAAATAGCCTGACTATTTTATTGTCCTATCTTGTTACTAGCTTGTAGACTTTGTTCTACTGATTGCTGAAATTTTGCAGTTTGCTGAGTTAACAACACGAGAGACTCCTCTAGGCTTAGGATTTTCTTATCCGACTTATTCTGAAATTGATCTTGTCCCGAAGGATTCTTAGCATAACTAAAACCTGGGGGATCATTAGAATTACTAAATTGACCTTGATTCTGGCCCTTAGACCATGAAAGGTTCGGATGGTTTCTCCACCAGGGATTATAGGTTTCTGAATATGGGTCAAATTTCTGACGATTATCGAGTATAGTGTTATTATAAAGAGCATTGGCTTGCTCTTCATTATTATGGCCTTCCCAAAAAGGCTTCAATCTACCACTAGTGTGACCCATTTCTAGAGCTTCTAACCTTTTAGCTATCGCTGCAATCTTGGCATCTGATTCAGAGCCTTCTTCTACCCTATTAACGTTCCCTCTGTTTAGAAGAATTGTTTTCCGGGGTTCCCTACTATTTTCCCATTGTTGGGTCTTTTCGGCGACTTCATTCAAAAATGCCATTGCCGCATCAATAGTTTGGTTCTCAAACCCACCTGTACACAAAGCTTCAACCGTAGATATTGTGGAATAATCTAAACCCTCATAAAGGATCTGAACTAGCCTAACCTTTTCTAAACCATGGTGAGGACATTGTGTTAACAAATCATTGAACCTTTCCAAATACCTATACAAAAAATTCTCCCTCTTGTTGTGAGAATGTGCAGATTTGTGTCCTAATAGACGATGTTTTATGCCTAGGGAAAAACTTATTGAAAAAGGCAGATGTAAGTTGTTCATATGTTTCGATTTACTCAGAAGTCAAACTATACAGCCACGATTTGGCTTTATCTTTCAGGGAAAAGGGAAATAACCTAAGTTTAAAAGCATCATCATCTAAGCCTCTAATTCTTAGGGTACTGCAAATTTCTTCAAAATCCCTAACATGGAAATAAGGGTTTTCATTTTCTTTCCCAAAAAAGATTGGGAGCATCTGTATGGTCCCAGGTTTAAGCTCATAATTGGCTTCTGTGTCAGCTAACTTAATACACGAGGGATGAGTAGTCCTAGTCGGATTCAACAAAGCTTTCAAAGTAACCATTTCTGGTACTATCGGAGTATTAGGGATTCTCTCCTCAGTAAAAGGAGAACGTTCAAAACAGGACTCTCCGAAAATCGGACTATCTAGATTAAGGTAATCGAGATGCTTAGAACTGCTAGGTTTTTCTTTAACAAATCTACCTAGGGCGTCTCTCTTACGTTCAGGCATACACAAGAATTTCCTAAATTGGAAGGGTAAGCATTCACAAATCAAGGTCGACTCAACCAAATCAAACCTATTAATTTCTAGCAAACAAAAAGCATGATGGCACCACTTAGATTGTTTCTAGACCAGCTTCTACTCTTCCAAGAGGCAACTGGGTACAATTTTAGCAAACCTCGTAGGACGATCCGAATAAATAAGTCGAAGAGAAGTAGGAGAAGCTCAGAGGAGCTTTGATACCCCCACCTCTTTGGCAATGCTTCCCTGGGTTACAAGGCGTCTCTAATCGACTTACAGTAATCTTCCTGAACTTTGAGTTAGGCTAACAATATACCCAATACGATCCTTTTGAACGACTTTCCTATAAGCTCGTTACCCTATCGGTCTCGTTCTAGTCAATATTTTAAGCTTGGGTTCGCGTTCGGTATCGTTTTTCTAAGTCGGGCAAGAAGAGAACGGTGATGAAATCCGAACCCTTATCTTGTATGGCCAGGCCTTGCCCTTTACTGGGAAAATAAATGTCTGTATTCAGAACCTCAACAGATATGCACCTTAAGGAATACAGTAACTCGCTGACAGGAGATTCGCGAGTGTTCAGAATCTTACCTCCCGTTCCAGACGGGGGATGAATCGGTTGTAGTCGACTCGGGCCACTGACTCCTATGTCAGTGTACGAACCCAAGGTGCAGAGACAATATCGTAATTGTCCTCCTTCTCTACAAACAGTTCTTTTTATATTTAAGGATACCCTTCCGTAGGGTATATAAAAATAAAAAATAGTGTCCAAAGTCCAAAAAGTCCAAAAAAAAGAAAAGAAAAATTACAAAATAATAAAGAAACACTAATACAATTTTTTTTTCTTTTTTTCTAAAAAAATAAACAAAACCCTAAAAAAATAACCTAAAAATAACTAAAATAAAATTGTCTTCTTTTCCGTTATTTTCGCTTTAATCTTTAGCTCCAAGTCTTTACGAAATCACCAAACTCCTTGGCTCAATGTTTTTTCTTTACGTTCCAAAACCTGGAGACAAAAGACAAATACCCAAAAACGTAAAATAGAAAAATAATAATAATAATAATAATAATCTAAAACCCTAAAAACAAGTCCGCGTCGGCGGCGCCAAAAATTGGTGTGTTTTGTAGTTGTAGTGGTAAAGAGATTCGTTGCTCGAACTTGTGAAGGATTATTTTAGACTTAAATTAAACTCAACAATTCAAATAAGTTATATCAAAAATATAAAGAAAACACTGAGATTCTGGATTCCACCATTGACCAATTAAGTGATAAACTCTAATCAATATTCATGCAATTTTTTCTTTTAAAGTGATTCTAATATTTTGCCTCTAATAGATTTTTGAAGTAATAGTTGTAAACACAAAGCATGAAACATAAAAAGTTTTAAAACCTAGCATGTTCCATCAAAACAACTCACAACTACTCAATAAAAATCAATTTTCCTATATTAGTTCTATGCAAATAATCATATAAAAATATTGCAAAAATAATTAAAATAGAATTATACCACTTTTCATGGAACAATGGCTTCCTTCGTCGCCTCGGCTAAGGGGTTTAGCTCCTCATATTAATCATGTTCTCAAAATACATCTTTGGTGTTCAAAAATTGATTAAAAGGGAGAAAGGAGTATACTGTAGTCGCTGAAAGTCTAAAACAAAAGACTGGATCGTTCCTGAAAGGTTTCGGTGACTGCAGACAGGAACGATAGAAATTTATTGTCACTGAAATAAGTCTGCCCCTGCGACAGGCTTGAGTGTCTTATGTTCTTCGTTTCTTTTTCGCAGCAGCAGCAGAACAGAATTTTTGTCTCTGATTGTCTTTGCTTCTCTAGTGCTCTAAACCTCTCCAAAGTGTTCCTCCCCCTTTTTATGACTCGAAACAACCTATATATAGCCACCAGACCCAAAATCTCTCGAGTTAATCCATAAATATTCTTATTTCTCTTTTTCAACAAGCTACGGGATTATTTCTTTCTAACCTTCTCTGCACGCGTCTTCTGAGTTAAATCTGACGTCCCAGAATCTCCCAATGATGGTATCGAATAAACAGAGAATCTTATACTCTTATCTGCACGTAATCCCAATCTATAGAACCAAGAAAATATCCCGATAATAAATCTCTCCCTGTTTTACAAGAATCGAGAATTGATGCCTATTTTTTCGAATCTATGACGCATATCAATCATGTTTTGGACTAACAGGATAACACGAAACAAATTCTACACCCAACTCCGACTACAACTGCCCCAAATCCGATAACAGAACTCGGTAAACTTCCAACGCCTCTGTTTTGCTCTAATTCGATCTCTAGCCAATTTGGGTTCAATACAAAGACTCTACCAGGCCTGTTTAGGCCTAAGGAGTAAACCCAATCAATTTCATCCCTTTAATCTCCATAAAAATCGATCAAAACTCCAACCCTAAATCTGCCTGTGCGCTGGTTTCTTTTCCCGCCAATTTCCAAAATTCAAAAGGTAGGGGATGACCTCCCCTTATCCGTACCGGGGTGCGAATAGCAAGTGGATACCCCTTAGTAATCTGGGTGCCCCTTAGTAAATTTTTTCCCATGAGCGCAAAAACAATTTTTCGAGCCAATTTCGCCGCAAAAGCTTATTTCTCCAAAAACACCTACAAAGAGATAAAATACCAAAATAAGTACAAAAATCGGTACTAACAATATACACAATAGAGATGAAAATAGACACATAAATGCGTCTATCACTTTGCAAGAGAGGGAGAGATCTTTTTGGGTGAAATAAGGGAGGAATTTTAGGAGAGAGTAAGTAATTTGTTCCCCAAGTTAGGGTTTCTTCATATCTTTGTACTTGTTCTAAGATTTTAATAAGAGTTCTTGAGTATTTCGATATGGTTTCATAGATTGTTTCATAGATTCTATTAAGGGTGTGGTTGTGAGATTTCTCGCAACTACACTGAGTGCTCCAAAAGATGAATTGCGGGGAAAAGTAGCTGGCTTACTCTTGGAATCAGATACCGAAATGTATTTACAAATGGGCGAATTTTTTTTCTTCTGATGCTATTTTATAGACTTTCGCATTGTTAAAATTATTTGTTTAAGAACATTTTGAAAATATTCAAGCTTTGTTTCTTTTTGAATTTTTTTGGCTAGTTTTTAGTTTGTTTACATATGACAGGTTTGAAGAGAACCCTGCTAAGCATCTTCTATAGAGTAAATGCCCAAAATTTAATGCTCCTTGACTGGGAGGGAGCAAGTTGTTGTCTAGCACGGTTGAAGTCAGTTCCAGCACATGGAAAGAGTTCATTGTCCAACTGAAAATGAAGTTAAAGGCGTTATTTACCAATACAAAACAGGTGACAGGTCGGTTCCCGAATCCGATAAGATATTTATGTTGAAGAATCAATTGTAAATAGTGTAAGTTGTTAGTGGTTGTAATAGTAGTCAAATTTTACTCCCATTTTTCTTCCTTTGCCTGACAACACGGTTTGTATAACGTGTTTTTCTATCTCTCTTGTAAACATAATAAATATCTCCTTTGGAGATTGATTTTAATCTATCCAACATATTGTTGATGAACCTTAAGCTTCTTAACATGGTATCAGAGCTCCATGGTGAGTTGAGTGCTTCTTAGTAATAGTGAGTGCTTCGTTACTTCGATTGATCCTTCTTCCGCTGGCTTAAGGTTCTTGTCTTTCTTTATACACTTATTGAAACAAGTAAGTTGTACTACCGATTTTATGATAAACTTGTTATGCTGAGTTTATGATTGTCCTTTTTAAATCCTACTTAATCTTGTTAATCAATTTATCTTGGACTAGTAAGTTGTACTGCCGTTTTTTGTTTCTTACAAACAGTTATCATCTTTGATCAAGATCTTGTTTTCTCACCAGGCATCAACTTTTTCACCTTGTTGTTTTGTTTTTATCTTATCTAAATTAATTGATCTTAGCTAATTGAGTTTGTTTTTATAAGCAACCCATGTTAAGTTTCGTAAACCTCCTTATAAGCAAACCCCTGTTAAGTTTGTTTTCATATATTTGGTTGATTTGTCGAACTTAATTTCTCAGTGCAAGAGAGAAAACTTGATTTGAATTTGAACTCTTACCATTTTCACCCTTATAGGACTTATTCCTCCTATTCGATTACACATATAATTTTTAGCTACTAGCTAGTATCTAGCCGGTTTGTTTTCACCCCCCATAAACAGTTGTATACACAATCAGTTTCATTTGTACCTTTTTTTTCCTAGTTTCATTTGTTAAAAGAAAAAGAAAAACGCTTCCAAAGTTTTCACAAGCTGCTTGCGACCTGTATTCATACTTCATATTATTTCTTCTTTAATCGTGATAATGTATTCCGTTAGACGTTATGTTTACTGTGGAAGCAATTCACACTTCGTGGAGAAATGTTTCAAGTAAATTGGCTATCCCGATTGGTGGGACGCCTATAGAATACAAATAAAGATTGACCAAAGAGGGGTAGATACATGTACTTCAATGATGACTACGACGACCGATACTCATTCTTCCGTGGTTGAATCTCATTCTTTGGTTAATCCGAACATTTTTCAGCAATCAAGTAAAATCGATATGGCTTTACTTACTACAAATTCAGAAAAAGATCATGGTTGGGTACTTGACTCCGGTTCCACTAATCACATGACATTTGAAGCATCTCTTTTGAAGGATGTATATGCACCCGAATGCTCAACGGTTTATAATACCAATGGAGTTCCGTGTCCGGTTACTGCAGCTGGGAGAGTGGAGTTGAATTCTTCCTTGACTTTGGAACATACTCTGTTGATTCTTTCTCTTTCTAATAACCTTTTATCAGTATCACAAGTGACTGCACAATTAAATTATGTAGTATTGATCTATTCGACTTTCTGTTTTCTCCAAGATCCCAGTAACGGGAAGATAATTGGGCGTGGTACTAAAAAGGGGGGTTGTATTACGTAGATGATGTGTGTGAAGGACGGTCTTTGTTAGCCAAAGGGTTTTCCCGTGCATATGAAGATCAAATATTATTATGGCATCACCGGTTGGGTCACGTTTCTTTTGGTTATTTACAACATTTATTTCCAACCTTATTTCCAACCTGCAAACCCTCTGATTTTAACTGCGAAACTTGCATCTTAGCGAAGAGCCACCGTACTACTTATCCCGATAGTTTTAACATAAGATTAGTTCCATTTTCTTTGGTTCATTCTGATGTTTGGGGACCTTGCAGAATTACTAGTACTTCAGGATTTCGCTGGTTTGTTCTATTTGTCGATGATTGCACTCGTATGACTTGGCTTTACTTGATGAAAAATAAAAGTGATGTAGCTGATATTTTCAAGTCTTTTCATGTAATGATTCAAACACAATTTTCCACCGCTATAAAGGTCCTTCGTTCTGATAATGGTGCGAATATGTTAATGAAGTTTTACAAGGTTATTTCCAGGAACATGGTTTAATTCATGAGACTACTTTTCCTTCTACTCCACAACAAAATGGTGTTGAAGAGAGGAAGAACAGGCAATTACTTGAGATTACTAGAGCTTGTTTGATTGGAGAAAACTTGAGGCCACATTTTTGGGAAGAAGCCATCACAAATGCAGTGTATTTCCTTAATCGTGTACCCACTAGTGTTTTGAAATTTCAAACACCTTTGGATAAATTGGCTTCAATTGTGTCAATTCCTTCCCATCTTAAACTTCCTCCACGAGTGTTTGGATGTGTTGTTTATGTCCAAATACAAAAAAAATTGCGAAGCAAGTTGGACCCATGTGCTCTAAAATGTGTATTCATTGGTTATCATCCGTACCAAAAGGGTTACAGGTGTTATCATCTTTCTACTCATAAATATTATGTTTGCATGGATGTTACCTTCTCTGAGCACGAGAAGTTTTACTCAACATATGATACAAGTTCTCCTCTTCAGGGAGAGAGCAATATTGAAGAGTTGAATTGGATGGATTTGTTTCCAACTAACAGTGAGATACACCTTTCTTTCACAGAAGAAAGTTCAAGTAACCCTCAAGATTCTACTGATTCGGGCATGACTACTAAGCAACCTCCAGAAACAGTTCAAGAGGTCGAAACCCTTATCGTAGAAGACCCCTTCCTTTCTTCCGCAGTACCTACACCAAATTATCCTCCCGCTGACGTCCCTGAGGTAAGCGTCGAGGATTTTATTAATGATGATAATAATTTTTAATTAACTGAGACAGATAGGTATCAATTGCCACAAAGGAGTAACCGTGGGGTGCCACCAGATCGTTTTTCACCTGAGCCGATAAAGAAGGTAAAATATCCCATTGCGGATTATATGTCTACTCATAGATTGCCAGAGGCTGGCAAAGCATTTGTCAGCCAGATGGAAGATGTTACCCTTCCTAAAAACGTACAAGAAACATTATCTAACCCAAAATGGGATGGCCCTATGAAAGATGAGATGTTAGCACATAAGAAAAATGGTACATGGGATATAGTTTCATTGCCAGAAGGGAAGAAACCGGTTGGTTGCAGGTGGGTATATGCTATCAAGCATAATCCAGATGGCTCTATTAATAAGTACAAAGCTATACTTGTAGCTACAGGATTTACCCAGACTTATGGTATTGATTATCAAGAAACGTTTGCTCCTGTTGCAAAAATCAATACCATTCGAGTATTGTTGTCTTTGGCAGCGAATTTAGGATGGCCTCTTCAACAATATGATGTGAAAAGTGCCTTTTTACATGGTGATTTACAAGAAGAAGTCTACATGTCACTACCTCTAGGTTATAATGATCCAAACAATGCAAACGTGATTTGTAAGCTAAACAAGGCCTTATATGGTTTGAAGCAATCTCCCAGAGCTTGGTTTGGTAGATTTCGTCTGGCGATGAAGAAATTTGGGTATACACAGAGTAACGCTGATCATACTTTGTTCCTAAAAAGGGTAGGTGACAAATTAACCGCGCTTATTATCTATGTAGATGATATGGTGGTAACAGGAAATGACCCCGAAGAGATGAGTAATATGAAGAGTTGTCTGTATTCTGAGTTTGATATGAAGGATTTGGGTGGACTTAAATACTTCTTGGGGATCGAAGTTTCAGGATCTGAAAAGGGAATTTTTTTGTCTCAGCGAAAATATGTGATTGATCTGTTGAAGGAAACTGGTATGCTTGGTTGTGAACCGATAGGGTCTCCTATGGAACAAAATCATGGTCTTGAAGAGTGTTCCGATCAAGAACCAACTGACAAAGGGAAATACCAAAGGTTAGTTGGCCACTTAATTTATCTTTCGCATACAAGACCTGATATTGCTTATGTTGTAAGTGTTGTAAGCAGATTTATGCATAATACGGGTCAACAACACATGGATGCAGTCATAAGGATACTGAGATATTTGAAGTCTGCACTAGGCAGAGGGTTGATGTTTTCAAAACATGGACATCTCGATGTATTAGGATACACGGACTCGGACTGGGGAGGAAAAGGCGATATGAGAAGATCGACATCTGGGTATGTTACCTTCATCGGGGGTAACTTAGTAACTTGGAAGTCTAAGAAACAACAGGTTGTTTCCTTGTCAAGTGCTGAAGCAAAATATAGGGCAATGGTAAAAGGCATTTGTGAATTGTTATGGTTAAAAAGGCTTATGGGAGAGCTTGGTTTCCCCTCTGAAAAACCTATGAAGTTGTTTTGTGATAATCAGTCGGCGATCAAAATTGCAGAGAATCCAGTGCAACATGATCGAACGAAGCACGTGGAAATTGATAGGAACTTCATCTATGAGAAACCCGAAGAAAACATTATTGAAGTACCATATGTCCGTACAACACAGCAGTTAGCGGATATTCTAACCAAGGCGGTATCAAATAGAATATTTAACGATTCACTTATCAAGTTGGGCATTTGTGATATATATGCACCACCTTGAGGGAGAGAGTTGAAGAATCAATTGTAAATAGTGTAAGTTGTTAGTGGTTGTTATAGTAGTCAAATTTGACTCCCATTTTTCTTCCTTTGCTCGACAACACGGTTTGTATAACGTGTTTTTCTATCTCTCTTGTAAACATAATAAATATCTCCTTTGGAGATTGATTTTAATCTATCCAACATATTGTTGATGAACCTTAAGCTTCTTGACAATTTAAGTTTTTGGAAGGAGTGAATGCAAGGATCAAAGTTGATGGTTATGTTCCCGCAATTGAGTTGGTATTAATGGATGTTTCTGAGGAGGAAAAGGAGGGAAATTCGACTTGTCACAGTGAAAAACTTGCAACTGCTTATGGTATTTTAAAAACAAGTCCTGGGACTGAGATTAGGACTTGCTGTGAATGGTTTCAAGAATATTAAACCGGGTGATTGTCACGAGGGATCGAGTTCGTTTTCATCGCTTCCTGAGTGGTTCATCTTCTTGTGGGGATTACTGGTAACCCAGCAAACCACCTTCCAGTATGTGAGCTTTTGGAGGAGTACAACGCTTTTTCTAGAACCGGAAATCGGAAGCTATTGTGTAGGTACAAGCGCAAGCAAGTCAGACGAGACTGAAAGAAGGTATGGCACCACTGCCAAGCACCGCGACCGCGAGAGGTTCGACTTGGTTTATAGGGGGTCCTCAACTGTGACGAGATTTTTAATTAGAAGGCATCATGTGATCATTGATTAAGCTCGTCAGTTCTTCCATGAAGATGAGACTAAAAATCTATGGGAGTAACGTTTGTGTACATTTGTTTTGCAGACACTGAAAATAGAGTTAGTGTTAAATCTTTCACTAAGGTGGGTAATTATATTACAGATGAATTAAGAAGAAGAAGAAGAAGAAAAAAAGAAGAAGCTTACAAGTGTGTGAAGAAGACTAAAACACTGGTTTCACAACAGCACTTAAGTGAGAGGGATAGGATAACATCAAGTGAGACCGACCCACTGTGTCTGTGAGTTAATGGCCATTTTTAGGAAACAATAGGATTCATGCATGTTCATTGAAAGTTCAGCATTTGGAATCATTTCAGAATGTATATTCACCCACTGTAATTGAAAAGCTAGAAAGGAAGATATTTGAATTTGGTTATTAAATGCAGGCTATTTTTAGCAAAAAAAGTAATAAATGTGGTGACATGGAAGTACAATCTCTTAAGTGTTAATTTTTGTTAACCAATTGCAAGCAGGTATTAGTAAAATGTAATAAATGTTGTGGCCAGTAAATGCTGTGACTAGAGTGGAAGTATAATTAAGGGGAAATTAAGAGGCATTTTATATTATATTAATTAGAAATCAAAAGTTTCTCTACCCAATCATAATTCCCACCTACTATCCTAATGTAAATGACTAAACCACCCTTGCCCCATATTGGTCCTTTGTTCCCACGTGGCTTTTGCATTTTCCAATTTGTCACATTGTTGAAATGATAAATTTAGTGGAGTTTGTTATATAATGTTTTTCAAAAGGTTATTTTCATTTTATTCTGAAATTCTGGACCCTCGTAATATTTATTTTTGTCGTTTAATAATTGTACAAAAGTGAGAGCCTAATTATACTATACAGACACGTTTCTGCATTATTCTGGATCAAATGAGTAAATTCGACTTGTGATACATTCTCTAAAAACCTAATTTTTCCGCATATAAAGATACTATTTTGTCGTTTACTGCTTCAGTTAAATAACTAAAGTTCGAATCATCCGATGAAAATTTAACCAGATATTCAGGTTTTGTCGTTAACCGTTATCGAATAAATAACTATAATCATTATGGCCAATAATCCAAGAATAATAATTTTAGAAAAAAAATTCATGAAAAACTCGAAACCTGCGATGTGAAACTGGTCATCTCATGTTGAACATTTATCGAGCTGAAAAACATTCACGACATACATTTCGAAACTAATTTCACTCTTAAAATTTCATTTTATAGTACAAAATATCATTAAAATCGTATCTTCTAAAAGAAAATAAAAAGTTCTTAAATTACATCTTTCAAATCCTCCCTGAAATAGATTCCATTCGGATTTCAATTGGACGACTAAAAATTTACAACAAAAATAACAAAAAATGTCGGGTTTCTCAAGGTAGTTTTGGAACATACAAAATTACAATGCCAAATAAAACAGTAAATAAAGACATTATCCCACAACCAAATCAAACAAAATCCCCCACATCAGAATTTCCATAGGTAACGTTTTCTTTAAGGGAGTTCCTTTATGTACCCCTTGAAATACTAACGGTACCCCTGAAATTTATATACCTACCCCATCAAGTCTACCAAATTCTCGTACCCCGAAAGAAATAAAAACATAAACCCTGTATCTCATCTTTCATATGAAATTTCAAATTGCACTTTTAGATAAGATTTCGATATAATTTCAGGAACCTAACATATGGCACCTATTGATGGAATTCAATCACGCTTTTCGAATTTCGAGATCCTGTAATATAAGGTATTATGACGCCGCAACTACTAGTAAAAAGCCCTTTCTTCTTCCGCCATTGAAATGATGTCTCTGAAGTTCTTTCTTCACAAGTCAGCTAGAACATGTTATATACGTCTAATTCAATTAAGGGTGTAAACTAAATTTAGGGTTTTTTTTATTAATTAAGTTTTCAATGTAAAATTATTTTTGTTATGTTAACTGGAAACCTAGGGTGTAGATTTTGTATTAATGGTGTTTGAAGAAATGTCTGAGTGAAATGTTGTTTTTGTGTGTTTGAGTGATTCTATGAGCTTCAGGTGATCATGGTTTCTTTGTGTTGTGAAATTGAAAAGAACATGGTGTTGAATTTAGTGGGGGAAAAATTAAGGAAACTGTTTGTTTGTCCATAATACAATTCCACCTTCTATCATTGTTGAAGTTCATTTGGGCAATGAATATTTCCCGGATGTTACAATGAATTTTGAGTTTTTTCTATGTAGTTCGTGTAAACAGTTGCTGAAGGTAATTAAGACAGAAATTAATTTACGATTTGGGATTTACCCCTGAAGAAGATGAAACTGTTTTCTATTTTTCTCAGTCGGTATTTTTTAGGGGTATCAATATCAAAATTTTCAAGTAATCTTATAATTTTCGCATCAACTAAATCATAACTACCATAACCAACTATTGGGGGTACAGTTAGTATTTTCGAGGGGTATATAAAGGAACGCCCTTCTTTAATGATGACAAAATAGAGGCAAAATTAAAACCCCTTCCTAGATAATATCTTTTCAAACCCTAGTATATGTTTAGCCTTCTCATCCTCTATAAAAGCCCTCCATTGGTGAAATTGAAAGTTCCATCTCTATCTCTATCACCAGTACTGCTTGTTACTTTGTTTCTCTACATTTCTATCACTTTCTCTGCTTACAATGTGCACATATAACCATTCTTCCATGGCTCAACAACTACCATGTGATGGAGAAGGAGTTTGTATGAGTTGCAGGACAAGAGCAGTATCAGAGACTGAAACCACATGGTGTAAAACTTGTGGCACTGAATGGCACGCGAGTTTCCTGTCCAAACCCATAGAATCACTAGTATTAACTCTCGAATGGGTTTGCCCAGACTGTTGTTGTCTAAATGACGACAATAATGATGGTGATGTTGTTTCGAATGATATTCCATTATCATCATCTATCGGAGAGTCTTCTTCGCATGATAAGAATGATCTCGTAAGGTTAATGCGTGCCATCGAAGCAGATTCAACGTTGAACGATCAACAGAAAGCGAAGAAACGGCAAGAAATTATGACCGGGAAAACTTCTGATGATGATGATGATAAGAAAAAGAAGAAAAAAACAACTGGCGAAAATGATGTGATGGATATTCTCGGGGACAACCTTATCTGTATTGTCTGCAGGGAGTTACCCGAAAGATCTGTTATTGTTGACAAGACATATTCCGTAACATATTCTGCATTCATTGTAATTGATAATTACATTCAGTATCTTCTGTAATTGATATTGTTTACTAAAATAGTTCCTTGACATAGGCTAGAATCAATCAAGGATCAATTAACATTATTGTAATAGATCCTACAGCTGTATGCTCCCTGTATAAATAGATTCTCTAAACTCTGTATGAATATTAAGAAAACCAAAACCTTTCATGGTATACAAGAGCCAAAGGAAAAAAAAAGAAAGATCCAATGGCCTTTTCCGCTGAAAACACCTCCACTCTCCCATCTCTGAAAAATGTCACAAGCTTAGTGTCTCTAAAACTTGATCGATCCAACCACCTATTGTGGAAAAGACAGATGTTTCCCCTCCTTCATAGTCAATATCTATATCAAATTGTTGATCCAACAGTTCCCCTTCCAAAACCCACCATCACAGATGCTACAACCAATGAAGAAACTGCAAACCCAGTTTACAATCAATGGCACAAGACTGATCAGCTCCTCTTGTCATGGATTAACGCTACCTTGACAGAACCAATCCTTGCTCAAGTTGTCGGTTTGAAAACTGCTAGAGAAGTATGGAGCTTTCTTGAATCATCCTTTGCTTCCAACAACTCCGCTCGTACGCTGCAGCTGCTCAACCAGTTTCTGATCCTGATCTGGTCCTTAATGCCTTAAGAGGACTTGGTCCTGAGTATGATGGCTTCACTATAGCAATCATGGATCGTCCTCCGCTTCCCACCTTTAGCGAATTGTATGCTATTCTGTTGCAACAAGAGATCCGGATAGATCTTGACAATGCTCACCGTATTCCTCCTGAAAATAATACTGGTGCTTTTATTGCTCGCCAATTTAACTTGTACCGTGGTAACAACAACTACAATCAACGTGGTGGTCGTTCGCCTCAACACCCAGGTAATGGTCGTGGTAGAGGTAGCAGTTCAACTGGTCGTGGTCGATCACCTCACCAGAATTCTTCTGCAAGATCCATTCTTGGTGCTCCGCCTACTCCAAACAAACCACCTCGAGTTGTATGTCAAGTATGCAACAAACCTGGCCATACTGCACTTGAGTGCCATAACAGATTCAACCAAGCTTTTCAACCTAATGATCTTCCTCAATCCTTTGCTTCCATGCAACTTGCTGCAACCCCATATGATCAACATTGGTACCCCGATACAGGAGCTACCAATCATATGACAGCTGAAGCTTCTGAAATGGTCAATCAAAATGATTACAATGGTAATGATCGTATTGTTGTTGGTAATGGACATGAATTGCCCATTACTGGAGTTGGTGATATAAATCTTCAAACCTTTAATTCTGGCATTCGTTTATCGAAAGTTTTTCATGTTCCTTCTATAACAAAAAATTTGATTTCCGTTGCTCAACTCACTAGAGATCTTGATTGTGTCTTTATTTTTGACAAATTTGGTTTTGTAATACAGGACCGGCAAACGGGGAGGCAACTGCTTCGAGGGCCGAGTAAGGGTGGACTCTATCCGATTCATCCATATTCTAGTTCTAAACATACTAAGCCAAGTCATGCAGTTAATTTCTATACTCGTACTAATGGTGATCTTTGGCATATGCGCCTGGGTCACCCTAATTCTAAAGCTATTAGCACTATCAATAAAAATAATTGGCTCAATATTATTCAAAATTAGTTCATACTGTATTTTGTTCAAGTTGTGTTCAAGTTGTGTTCATGGTAAACTCCACAAATCTTCTTTTCCTGCATCTCATCATAGGGCATCTTGTATTCTGGATCATTTTCATGCCGATTTATGGGGTCCTTCTCCTGTGAAATCTAATAGTGGATTTCGTTACTTTCTCATTTTAGTTGATGACTATACCCGATTTTCATGGATATATTTTTTACACACTAAATCCCAGACCTTCTCTTGTTTCCAGAATTTTCAAAAACTTGTCTAAAATCGTTTTTCAACAACTATTAAAGTCTTACAAAGTGATGGTGGTGGTGAATTTGTGTCTAATCAATTACTAAACTTCTTTACATCCAATGGTATCTCTCCGCAAAGGTCATGTCCTCATACACCACAACAAAACGGAATGGTCGAACGTAAAATTCGCCATATCGTAGAAACAGGTCTAGCTCTCTTGCATCATAGTGGTTCGCCATCTACTTTTTGGGTTGAATCCTTTGCCACATCTATATATCTTATCAATCGGATGCCAACCCCTATTCTCCAAAATAAATCTCCATATCAAGCAGTTTATAATAAGATACCATATTATAATTCACTGCGAGTTTTTGGTTGTCAATGTTATCCCTTACTTGTTCCCTATAATAAACACAAGCTACAGTTCAAAACCAAGCCCTGTATATTCATCGGCTATAGCGACATATATAAAGGGTATAAGTGCTTAGACCCGGAAACAAATCGGGTATATACATCCAGTAGTGTGGCTTTTAATGAAAACTCTTTTCCCTTTCAGAATGCCCACCATCAAGAAAAACCCGTAACACCTATTCTATCTCCTGTACTAGGTTTCACACGTCCTAATACCATCTCCTCTCCATTTTCTACACCCAATTCTATCTTAAATAATTATTCTCAATCAGATCCTCCAAGTTTACCGTCAACTACTTCTCCTACAGCACATTCTCTACAGCACATTTTACCTCATAATTCTAGTTCTCCCTCTTCTAGTTCATCATCTCCTTTAATTCCTAATGTTGTAAGTCCTTCTCGTATGGCTCAATCGGATGAATCACTCTTGCAACGCCCTATGAATAGTGCTGCTACACCACCGGCTGTTGTGTCCACTCATAGTATGGTGACTCGAAATCAAGACGGAACTCGAAAGCCAAGGGTTTTACCTTCTCTTCTAGCGACAAAACATCCAGTTGCAGAATGTTATTTAAGTCTTTCTTGTGAAAATCTCAGTGAACCTACTTGTTATTCAGTATCATCCAAAATTCCCAAATGGAATAATTCAATGCACGAAGAGTATACTTCCCTTATGGAGAACAATACTTGGTCTCGTGTCCCTCGACATCCTGGTATGAATGTAGTGGGTTGCAAATGGGTTTACAAAATCAAACGGAAGTATGATGGCACAGTTGAAAGATTCAAATATCGACTTGTGGCAAAAGGTTATAATCAACAGCACGGTATCGACTACGACGAAACATTCAGTCCGGTTGTCAAACCAGTAACGGTACGTCTTGTTCTCAGTATTGCAGTTACTTCTTCATGGCCTATTCGTCAATTAGATGTTAAGAATGCTTTTTTACATGGTAAATTGGATAATGTGGTATATATGGAACAACCACCTGGATTCGTTGACAAAGAAAATCATACTCATGTTTGTCAGCTGCACAAGGCCATATATGGTCTAAAACATGCGCCACGTGCTTGGTTTCATCGCTTCACAAGCTATTTACTTGAGCTTGACTTCACCCAGTCCAAGTCTGATCACTTAATGTTTATCAGGAATTCTTCATATGGTATTATTGTACTGCTACTCTATGTGGACGATATAATCTTAACTGGTTCCGACACCCAAGGTATTAACTCACTTCTCAAAAGCTTAAGTTCTGAATTTGCAATGAAAGACTTCGGCGAGCTGCACTATTTTTTGGGGATGGAGGTAAATCGAAATGCTTCGAGTCTACATTTAACTCAAACAAAATATACAATAGATCTTCTACAAAAATCTGATCTTCTATTATCCAAACCAGTAAATACCCCTGCTTCTTTTGGCAAAAAGATGTCAGCATCCGATGGAAAATTACTTGGTGATGTAACAAAATATAGAAGTTTAGTAGGAGCTCTTCAATATCTTTGTATGACCAGGCCCGATATTACATATGTTGTAAACCAAGTTAGTCGTTTTATGCACTCTCCAACTGATGTTCATTTCTTGGCTGTCAAACGTATATTACGGAACCTTAAAGGAACTCTAGGTAAAGGGTTATTCTTCTCCAGTACTGCATCAACTAATTTATTGGCCTACTCCGACGCTGATTGGGGTGGTACACCTGACGACAGTACCTCTACATCAGGGTGTTGTATTTTCCTTGGGACAAACATCATCTCCTGGTTCAGCAAGAAGCAACCTACAGTGTCGAAATCGACTACCGAAGCTGAGTATCGTGCTATGTCTGTTACCGCATCTGAACTTGCATGGATACAGTACCTATTTACTGATCTTGGAGTGTACTTGAAAGATCCATCAACAATTCTTTGCGACAATATCAGTACAACGTATATGGCGGCTAACCCGATTCAGCATTCGAGAACCAGATTATCACTTTGTACGGGAACGACTAGCTAGAGGGTCACTTCGAATTCAGTACATTCCAACACGAACTCAAGTGGAAGATGTTTTTACCAAAGGTTTACTGCACAACCGGTTCAGTCTTCTAACGTCCAATCTTTCACTTAAGAGTTTTCCACGCTGAGCTTGAGGGGGGATGACAAGACATATTCTGTAACATATTCTGCATTCATGATAATTACATTCAGTATCTTCTGTAATTGATATTGTTTACTAAAATAGTTCCTTGACATAGGCTAGAATCAATCAAGGATCAATTAACATTATTGTAATAGATCCTACAGTTGTATGCTCCCTGTATAAATATAAATAGAGTCTCTGAACTCTGTATGAATATTAAGAAAACCAAAACCTTTCAACTGTGAGTATTTTTTCATTTTCGGAGACTACTGTTTTTTTTGGTTTACATTTTTGAACCTTGAAGCAATCTATGGTTATATTTTCATTTTAATCAGTTTCCTAATTAATTTAATTAGTGAATCCTTGATAAATAAATTTTAAGCAGTCTATTAATTCATTTTGATGAGATTTTTGTTAATAGTCATCAATATTTAACAAAAGAATTTTGAATAAAACGATATGCTACATCATTTTAAGATCTAACTGATAACCAATAAACCAAACCATCTAGAAAAATTTTGCTTAAAAAAAAATCTATTAACTTTCTGGATTTAATTTAGTACCATTGAACAAGATTGGGCATCGATGCTTCAAAAAAAAAAAAAAAAAAAAAAAGGGCATCGAACTGGAAACATTAATGACTCTGGTTCATATGGTCCAGCAAGTGGCTTGGTCGGATCTTTCATCTGACAAATAGCTTTCGTACGGTATAAATTAGGAAGATCTTAGTCTTTACTTTCCCACAAAACCAAAATTAGGGTTTTATACAGATCCATAATCCAATCACAGTTTTTTAGAAGGAATAATATCTACTACTAACATATGTCAGAAAGTGGTATAAGAACATACAATATTGTAAGCATTAAGTAGAAAAAAAATACATTTAGGGATAGAACGTCTAAAGCAGAAGAACGAAAACATACTAAAAGTGGAAAAAATATGATTATTCTTTCAGTTTTCCCTTTAAACTTGACTTGCTTAAACTCAAGGGAGGGATAAGCGTTTGAGAGAAGAAAACCAAGTTAGAGGAAATTAAATAAAACTATGGTATTTATCTGCGTTTCGTTTTTTAGATTGGGGATTTTGATTTAGAGCTCGGGTTGCTGTGGAGACTCACTTTGTACGATGTTACTTGCTGCGGACTCCGTGTGGTCATAATTTTTGTTTAAAATGCTTTGAAAAGTGGGTAAGACAAGGAAAAAAAATTTGTCCCAATCGTTGCTGTCCATTACCTCAGAGTATGATAAACAATCCGAGGATTAACTCGGCTCTTGTCACTGCAATACGTATGGCAAAGGTAGCTCAGAAGAATGGTTCAAGGAAAACTGTGGAGACAGTCTATCAATATGTTAATAATCAGAATAAACCAGACAGCATATACTACAGAGCGAGCAAAAAAAACTGGAAAGGCCAATGCGTGCAGTGGATAGATCTTTGTCACTGTCCCAAATGACCATTTTGGACCTATACTGGCTGAAAACGACCCTGAGAGGAATCAGGGAGTCCTAGTAGGAGAATCCTGGGAGGATAGATTTGAATAGGGCTGCCAATGGGTACCCGATTACCCGGACCGAACTAGAACCGGTTGAATCGGGTCCGGTTCCGGGTCCTTATATTAGACCCATTAGTGATTTTCATATCCGGCGGGTAGAACCGATAAGGAACCGGTTAGGTTCGGGTCCTTAACGGGTCTATTATCGGGTACCCGGGAACCACGGGTGCCCGTATATAAAACCTAAAATAAGATAATTCCGCCTCTGATATATATCTCTCCCTCCTCCGATATATATCCCTCTCTCCGAAGTCGTTCTGTTTCTGTCTCAAATTTAATCGTCTCTTAATATTTTTGTATTGTTCAGTACCATGAATTCGTTGTTTCCTGTAATCAACTCAAATATCTCAAATTTTTGGACCCTATATCTGATGCTGATTGAAAGTATCTATTTCATTGATATATGTATATCTAATTTTTCAAGCTCAACCACTGTTTACTAATGGCGAGATCTTGTTGGTAATGATTTTTAATTTTTGAGTGTTGGAAAAAGGTAACCTTGAATAAGATATTGGGAGTAAGGCTCTGGATTAAAGTGGTTCTAATTCTGGTCATGGGTGATGGAACAAAGGTTGAATGAGTTTGTTTTAACAAGTGTTCTTAGTTCTTTATCTAGTGGCAAGCAGATTATTGTCCTGGGATTAAGATTGGAATATTATCATTTGTATCTATATTAGAAGATTAGAACAACTCTTATTTATGTATGCTAAGTGCGGTGAAATCGATGATGGACGGAAGGGGTTTGATCAGTTGCAAGAACCTAATGCGGTATTATGGAGTCCAATGATAGGTGGATATGTGCAAAATGGTGCAAATGAAAGAGGCTTTGAGTATGTATGGCAGGATGCAAATGGAGCTGGAGGGTATTTTACCTAATGAGTCAACCATGGCTAGTGTACTCAAAGCTTGTTCAACCTTAGCAGCTTTGGAACAAGGGAAGGTTTAGAGGTTTCATTGTTTTAGAAATGAAATTCAGACGTCCAGTTAGAATCTTAGTGTGAGTTCGATCTTACCCATAAGATCTTCTTAAACTACTTTCTTTTTCCACGGAGTACTGATAAGAGTATTGAGGCCATTGAAACTTTCTAAGAGTTCTGAAATACCCCTTTTAATATCCGGAACCGATGGTACCCGGCTGTTTAATCGGGTCAAGTTCCGGGTCCATTAATTTAGAAACCGGACCCGGACCCGGCTAAAATAAATGGTTTCGGTTCCCCGGACCCGTTGGCACCCTAGATTTGAATGCAGGCAATGAGGAGCCCACTTTCCTCTTGTTGCTGGTATTGCTGGACAGTCCAAGCATGGTTCGCAATCCATCGTTTTATCTGGAGGATATGCAGATGATGAGGACCATGGAGAGTGGTTCCTCTACACTGGAAGATTAAACTTTTAAACTATCATCATTTTATTGTAGATATATATACTTGCTTTATGTATTGGTCTTAATCAGTTTGCAAATATGCTATTCCATTATACTGTTAAATTGCATTGGTTTTTAGGTTAATTTGATTAAATATTTTGCCTGGTAAAGCAGTGGGGGCAGGAACCTCAGTGGTAACAAACGCACAAACACGGACCAATCTTTTGATCAAGAGTTTAAGAAATCAAATGAAGCCTTGCGTGTGAGTTGCCAAAAAGGATATCGAGTTCGGGTTGTCAGGTTTGGTTTATACTTAATCTCCTGTCCCACTAATTAACTTGTTCAACGTAAACTACAATTGGTTTTGATGTGCCGTTAATTAATTTAACCAATCAAATAATACTTACGCGAGCATTCCGAGTGCCCTTTTATGCGCCTACTTCCGCTTATCTTGAATTATCGACTACCCCAACTAAATCAATTCGCTAGCCTCACACAGCCTACATGTTACTGCTTACTAGGGCTCTTTGAGAAGATGGTATCTTTGTTTAGGCGTAGATCTATGCATACTCTTTATAGTTAATTAGGACGGATGCTTAGGGGCTGCGGGTAACACCAGGAGTTGGCATGAAAATCAGCTTTTATAGTTTTAAGCTATTGGTTAGCGGTGCCATGAAATAAAAATAATTGTTTACTGCAAGAGTTATTTCAGTCAGCTGTATCTTCATAGCTTATTTGTATTGTTGAGATTTATGCGAGCAGCGAATTTATAACTTATCCACTAAATACTGTCTTTTAATTTTTAGATCACATAAGGAGAAACGCTCCTCGTATGCTCCCGAAACTGGGTTGAGATATGATGGCATATATAGAATTGAAAAATGCTGGAGAAAAGTTGGAATCCAGGTTTGGTGTTTCTCTTGTTTGTCAACTTTATAATCTGGGCAGACGCAGTTACTTTCTTCTAGTCCGGTGTATATCTAATGAGTATTGTCATTTTCAGGGGTTTAAGATGTGTAGATATCTCTTTGTTAGATGCGACAATGAACCTGCTCCGTGGACGAGGTTCTCTAAAAAAAAAAATCATTATATTTGTTTTCCGTTTCTCTACTTAATAATGGAACCCATGGTTGTTGAGTGGTAACTTATTCTCTGCAACGTTGTTGGTAGTGATGAACACGGGGACCGTCCAAAACCCCTACCAGTTATTCAAGAGCTAAACGGGGCAACAAATGTAACAGAGAGAACGGATAGTCCTTCCTGGGACTATGATGTGAGTAATATTGCTGCCCTTCTAATTTCCCAATATTTTATTAATAAATGTTAAATTGCACCAAGTGTTATATATACTTGGGTACATTCTATCTGAATTCTTTTACGTATAATTTAGAAACAAAAATGTACAATTTCTTTGTATTTTCAGGATGAAGAAAGTTGCTGGAAATGGAAAAAGCCTCCACCTTCCAGTAAAACACCTGTGCAGACAGGTAATCCCAGAAAAGAAGGGAAAGGGTCACGAAATGCGTCCCTGAGAGATCAGGTTCTTGAAGGTTTGATATCTCTCTCTTTCTCACTATGCATTGTGGACAAAACCATCCTAGCTTTATCACTGTGTTTCTAAGCTTCTTTCATGATTAATGATCAAGCAGAATTCAAGTGTCAACTTTGTCGGCAAGTGATGTCTAATCCCTTAACAACTCCCTGTGCTCACAACTTTTGCAAGCATTGTTTAGAGGCCTTTTTTGTTGGACAAAGTTCTGTGAGAAAGAGATCTTACCAGGGGAGGACACTGCGAGCACAAAAGACAATAATGAAGTGCTCGCTGTGTACAACAGACTTATCTGAGTTCCTTCAAAATCCTCAGGTACAAAAATTTCTATTTTTAACATCTTCACATGACCACAACCGGATTTGTTTGTGATCGTTAACATAGACAACTAGATTAGCATGTAACTTCTCTATCAAGTGCGGGATATTAAATATGAGTTTATGACAGGTAAATAGAGAGTTGATGGAAGTCATTAAAAATCTCCAACGTGAGACTGAGGAGGAGAATGACAAGGACTGGAGTGGAGAGACGGATGGGCCAGATAAGCTGGAAAACATTGCTGAAGCTGCTGAAGATGACAATTGTGACACGACTGATAAAACCCCTGAAATTGAGGGGGAAGCTAAGCAGATTAACAAGCGCTTGAAGACAGAAGGTTAATGCTACGGGTGGAAAAAGAGTCGCACTGGATAGTAAAGTTTAAACCTACAGACATACATGGTGATTTATTTGGAAAAAGAAAATTGGGAAGTGTACTTCTCCGGATATACTCGTTAAAGGAAGATCAAATGGGGATACAATTTACATTCCTTTCGGATAGAGGGAACTGTTGAAGATAATAGTCCCACACTGTTAATGTCCCCTTAATAAATTTAAAATAATATGGATGTTGAGGATAATAGTCCCATACTGTTAATGTCTCCTTAATAAACTTAAATATAATATGGAAGGGCCTTTCCACTCATTGCCAATTGGTTTTGAGTTGGATGCCTGCAGACTTTAACATAGGTCCACGTGTGAGTAGGCCCAACAGTCACCACACAACATAGGTCCACGTGTTAAACCCAACGAGGTTACACGTGAGGACGCGTGTTGAGGATAATAGTCCCACAATATAATATGGAAGGGGCCTCTCCACTCGTTGTCAATTGGTTTTGAGTTGGATGCGCAAATTCTTAGAGGAAGAGGTACAAAAATAACGGAAGGAAATAACCTTGTGGTCTTAAGAATTTTATTGCATGCACGTAAACTCAACTACAGTAATAAAATCATCAACTTTGATTCACTACATTTTTTATTTTATTTTTGCTACTATGAAAGAACAAAAAGAAGCTATACACCAAGGAGGGGACTGGGGAGTTTAACCACCAACTAGCTGCATCAGCAACATTCATTTTTTCCATTGCAAGAGATGACTCAAGGAATTTTGAAGTATTTAATAGGTTGTATGGAAAAAAAAAGTGAAATATTTTTGTTTTTGAAACATATATGAGATGATTAACTGCACACTGTTGGTAAGTTAAAATATCATATCTAGAGCATTTATATGAAAACGCAAGGCTGTCTAGATTCCAACTGTTGGAAAACGTAGAAACCAGTCACTAGCTAATTAACAGCAGTATAACAATCAACAATGTGTGTCATCACAGATCTTTCTAGGTAGTAATCCATTCATGCACGTAGATACATTACACATCTGTTTATCTATGGTTTTTTATATATTTTTCCATTTGTTGTTCGATGCTATACAGGTGGTAGGGGACACACTATTTGTCATTAATGGGGGAGCAATGCAGTGACAGTGGCGTGTATAGCGTTCAACCACATGATTATGGCCCATTCCTGTACTTTGAGCCTGACTATAAAAGGAGCACTTGGTGAGAACCAATAACCATTGTCAAATAGAATTCTTCATTAACTTGTATATCTAATCAAAACCTTCTCCTACTTCTTCTAAATAACGCGACAATGTCTTCCACAAACAAAATTGCTTACCATGCTCGCTCCATCAGTTTGCCCACCAGGTCTAACCCACTTGCTGTTGCAGTTGAGGCACAATTGTGCAAATTGAGATCCTCAGATCTCACCTCATCCATCTCCAACAACTTGGTTGATCTTAAGGACTTGTATGAATGTGTTGAGGATTTCCTTTCTACCGAAGATGGAAAATGCTTAGATGCAGTATTGGACAGATCTGTCATGGTACTGGATGTTTGTGCAACTATTAAGGATGTTTTGTCTATGATGAAGCAATCTGCCCAGGATCTTCAATCATCTATTCGAAGGTGTTCGAATGAATTTGACGCATATATGAGCTCAAGAAAAAAAGTCTGCAAAGTCATTCAAAAATGCCTTTCAGATTTTAAGAAAAATACTAACAAGAACAATGATCTCGTCACCGATGTCCTAACTGAAGTTGAAGCAACTACTCTAGCAGTTTTTGAATCTGTATTGTCTTTCCTATCTGCACCAAAGCAAAGGTCACTTGTCTCAAAGTTGACCACCAAAAGTGCAACCCAACAAGTTGTCAATGAAGTAACCAAGATCGATGTCGCATTGAAATCCAAAGTCATTGAAGCAAAAGAAGTGCAGAAGCCATTGGCTGCCCTTGGGATGAACCTTCAAGAACTTGAAGATGGATTAGAATCTGTCTTTCGGTGTTTGATCAAGAATCGAGTTTCACTTCTTAACATTCTCAACCAATAGATCCGTAGATATATTCACCTCGTATTTTCCGCCTTTTATCAGGAAATGCTTCATGGAATTTTTACTGTACATACTGTATATACAAAAGGAAAACAAAGTATATGAATACAAGAAATCACTTTAACCGAAAACAATTGTCTCAAATTTACATCATTCTTTTATCTTCTCTTGTGGTGTTTGTGCAAATTTACTTTTTGGTAATTATACGTTCACAGCACACGAATTACGGGACAAAATGATCAAGGAAGCATTGACCTTTGATTACTATATCACACATCATGTGAATATACTAATCGTTAGAGCTAACAAGGGAACATATGCACAGAACTTGAACCTGTCAAGATTCCATATGTTCGTAAATTCAGATCTTCAGTACCAAACCGTGTGTGACCTTTCATTTATGCACATGATTGTAATTTATTTCAATTACATCCATGACCTTAATAACAGATCTGACAACGAATTAGGTTCCAGGTAGATACTTAAAAGAAATGGCTTCTGCGTATCTTGAATGGAGGTGACAAAGGGAATCATACAAAATCTTGTTTTTTCAAGGTCAATGCGTAAGGTTCTTAAAGACAGGTATTGAATGGTAGATGCACAAACAGCGCCGAGCACATAAACAAATATTAGCATGTACAGATATGACAATGAACATTGGGAACAATTAATTAACCATTGTGCTTGCGCAGAGTCGACCGACTCGACTCTGACCTCCTATCCAAACACAACGCCACAGGGCATACATCTTTTCCGCTAAACCATTGGGAAGTTGGGGAACCATTAAAGAAAGAACACAAAAACCCCGATTTCTTCTTCGACCACAACGAAAACCCTAGATTTTTACTGTGTATAGATTTCAATGGGGAACTTTAATATGCTCCCAGTAGAGATCATGTTAGACATATTTACTCGTATACCAGCTGAATCAGTTCTTGAATGCAAAAGAGTATGTAAAAGCTGGAGACATCTTGTCAGCCGTCCATCCTTTGCTCAAATGCACATCAATCGACTGAAAGATGCTGATTCTAGTGAGGTAAGTTTCATATCTAGGAAAGTTGGTGATGAGTTTTTTTATTACATCAAATATGATGAGAATAATTCTGAGACACCCTCTACTCAAATTACAAAAATCAACTTTAAGCCTCCATTTTCTAGTTTTAGTATTATAGGTTCATGCAACGGTTTACTATGTCTAAGTGCTTGCGTTTGTCATAATCCTCTCAGCTTCGAACAACCTGCTTATATTTGTAACCCCGTAACTAGAGAATCTGTTTCTCTCCCAAAATTAGATAGATCAAGATCAAGGATTTCCTTAGATGATTTCCTGTCAAGGGGGTTCGGTTATGTTTCTTCTACTAATGAATACAAGGTTCTTAGAATGTACAAGTTGTCAGAAGAACCTGAAGTTGTACAAGTTGAGGTTTACACTCTTGGAAGTGGCAAGGGATGGAGACACATAGGGAAATATGGACAGCCTATAGAATACTTTTTTGTAGGGCTAGATGGTGTTTTTGCCAATGGATGCATTTATTGGATGCTTTATACAGGGATAATCACGGCATTTAACTTAGCTGATGAAATTTTTGTTGAATTGTCTACTTGTTCGCTTCCTGGGAGGCCTGGATTAGATCTTAAACTTGGGTTATTGGGGAATTATTTGATTGCTACGGACAAAGACAAGACTGAAACTATTAGCATATGGTTATGGAAACAGAAGGAAGATAAGGCATGGAGTTGGAGTGAGGAGTTCAGTTTAAGCAATTTGGATCTAGGCAGTATTCTAGTTGCCCTTACAAGTAGTGGTAAAGTTCTATGTTACTCGGATACCAAGGTCACGCGTTATGACCCAAAATCTCTTTCTTCCAAAATGATGCTTGTGGATTTTGGTAAATATATCCGTCAAGCTAAACCTCATGTCAACACCTTAGTTTCGCTGAAAGCATTAGGAGAAGAAGATGTGGAAACAATGCTATAAGGTGAAACAGCACTAGGAGAAGATATTGATGCAGCAGCAGTCGGAAGAAAGAGGTCTGCACGTACCTATATAATCTGGTACGTTTTCATTGTGATTTTTAGGTCTTTTATACTCCAAAAGGTTTTTAGTGTAAACCTTAAAGGTTTGTTTTTCTTTAATGTGATCTCTGCTACTCATCTATTTTATGTTGCTGTATACGGCTATGTTTTGTCAGCTGTTGCAAAATTTGCCAAGTTATCCTATAGTCTTCAATTGAATGTTAGAAGATATATAAAACCATAAGTGTTCATATGTGCGGGCATACAGTGCCACGTAACAAACATAGTTTTATACTCTCCTTGGTGAGGTGAGAATTGGATATCTCGTGAAACATGTATTATCATGTCCACCGACATTAAAGAAATGTAAAACCTATCCCAAAGGGAAGCAAAAAAGAAAAGAAAAGAGAAAGACAGAAAACAAAGCCAATGCAGAACATCATACCTTCTGGTTGATAATTTGAAGACGATGTAAAATAAGAGTTCAGGGAAAAAAAACATTTTGGAAGGACAAAAACTTAACAATGAATATATTCAATGAAATTCTAAGTCCATTAATTAAACTAGTAAATCGCTTTACACATGACAATGGGCATATTCGCACATCCAATATTGAAGTCAATGAAGTGTTTCACCAAGTTAGTGGTGGAAGTGTTGGCGGACTTGGCTTTAAAGCAAATGTTACACTCATATGAGACATAGAAATATTGCTACCTAGGGGAGGAACATGATAGAGTTGTTCATATCCCCTGGTTCTGGTGTTGTAACCCCATATGTACTTCTTGTAGCTGAGAATAACCACATTTTTGTCAACTGGATTGAAACCTAATACCTGAATTTGTGAATCTATATCAACTGCACCTGCTCCTCCATTGAACAAAGATTCCATTTCTGCTAACGTATCCTTGTGCAACAAATACCAGTCTTCGTCAAGTACTCATTGCCACAGGCTCCGTTGTTGTTGTTTCTACTAATACTAAAAGCTAAAAGATTCCTCTTTTTCTTTTGAAACCGATAGCAAACACCATTATGGGTAACAAGTTTTTCATGAAAGGAGAAACCCCAAGTAACATCCAGAGGATATGAAACATCATAGACATTCTATTTACCCAAATCAGAAGAAAATATTTCAACTTTGAATTTGGATGCTTCCATTGAATTAGGTATACGAATAACCTTATAACTCGTAGATATGCGTGGTGATGATGAAACACATTCATCGTTACATATGAAACCAGTCGCAACCCATTGACATGTTATTAGTGGTGGTGTTAGTGGATTACAAACATAATACATGTCCATAAGAAGTCTGCTTTCTATGCATAGAACCAAACCATTACTTGATCCCACAATGTATAAATTTACTTGTTCTTGATTTAAGAACCCCATAGAGAACCCATACTGATGATGAGACAGAAATTGTGAATGCATCTCAGGACATGCATAGATAAACATTTTTTGTAATGAGTTACGTAGGGAATGGTCTATTAGTCTATCAGAACAATAAAGATGCACTAGCATCCATGGGTGTGACAGAGTGTTGAGTATATTCCACTGGTTAATAAAACTATGATCTGAAATAATAGAAAACCATACCTTTGAAACACACTTGAATTTAAAGACTGCTGTAAGGGGAAGATGAAGAAAGATTTCAAACCATATGTCTTCTGCTATATTAGAAAACCCCATCAACTTAATCTTCTTCTTTGTGTAAACACTGCCTTATAAATTCTTTGAGACTATGATAGGATCCGACACCAAAACGATAGAATCCTAACTTTGACAGTAGTTAGGAGATCAACCACCATAAATCTTTTGAGTCGGGGATTAGTCACCAAAACACTCGATTAATAATATTGTTTTGTATTGTTTCCATGAACATCCTAGAACAAACTTAAGTATTTATAGAGAAGAACATAAAGTAAAGTTGCAAATAAGGAAACCTAGTCCCAAGCAAACTAATTCCTATTTCCTAATCGGTGTATGGCAAGCTTCCCAAGATACATCATCACTGGTCACAGACTCACAAGTCACTTATCAAGGAGCCCAGCCCACTTGCTTACTATCCAGAAGCCCAACTCACTTGCTTCCGGTGGTATGTCTTTGTTTTTCGGTGGCCGTAAAAATCGTTTTTACGGGAAAAACGGCAATAAGTTTCCATATTCGAATCTGCAATTTCATTCGTCAATTGGTAATTCTTCCCTTCTTTATATCTTAGACATTTCTTGCCCCATTAATCTAACTATACTTTCTTGAAGGTTCTCCAATTCTGCATTATTCTTTAACTCTTTAAAGATCTCTTTCATCTACTACATTACTATTGACATTGCAAGAGATCTTTATATAGTGAGATACTAGGAATATGAACTTTCCCTGGAAACTGATGCACACCATCGATGTTAATTGAAAACTCATTCTCATTCCTATAATATCCCTTCCTGTTATTGTATCTTCCTTTAGTGGACTTTGTACGGTTTAATTGGAGTTTAAACAAATTTGTTGGAAGTTGCAACATAGAAAGACTTTGAAAAAAGACTAATTAAGAGAGAGTCCAGCATTTTTCTCAAAGATGGATCATGACATGACCTATGTTGTAAAAGGCGTGCGCCTTTGGCGCTTAAAGGCCCACTAAGCGCGGACCCAGCGCCTAGGGAAAAAAGGCACCCAGGCGCCAAACTGTAACCTTTTTGTTTGTTTTTTGGCGCTTTTGGCGTCTAGGGAGGCTTAAGCTCTAATTTAGGAGAGGCGATGGGCTTGACACCTCGCCTAGCGCCTTTTACAACATAGGACATGACCCTAGTCTACTATTGAAGTGCTTGAAATCTATGAACCCATTCCGAGAGCAGTCCCTAGCTTTGTCTAAAATCAAAGGAACTCATCGTTCAGTTACATGGCAGGCACGAAGTAGTAAACAGAAACAAAGCAGGCAACGTAAATGAACTGTTCAGAGCTATTTCTAATAGTAGTTAAGCGTCAGAGACTTTAAAAAAACAATGGTAATGTGATATGTTTGTTGGAAACAATATTTTATTTATAAAGTTTTTAACTAAATAAAAATAATTTTGTTTTCTTTGTGAATGAAAATCTTATTAGTCCTACATCGGGGAGTTCCTCTTTTTAAGTTGTATTATTTCATTATATAAACAAATTCTCTACATTTGTAAAATCTATGGGAAATGGGTTTCTCTATATTTTAGAGAGACCCCCAAGGGGAAATATTTTATATTGTTTTCTTAAGCGTTCGTGATTTTCCTTAAGAGTTTTTTTCGGAGTTGCCGAGCTCAAGTTGAGCATCTACTACATATGCTAGTAGTAGGTGTGGTTGGGTGTTTTATCCTGGAGATATCCGTCCTGTGAGGGCTATAGCATCACTCTTGAGTGTAGCCGGGCGCTAATGTCTTAAGGACATCGTGTTGAACACGTGACTCACTCTGCTTTTTCAAAGTTTTGCCTTGTTGCTGTTGCGGAGATCTGGGGAGTTCGTCTGTTCCGTCAAATCGATCACTTCCATTATAAAGGAGATAAGTATCAATAACTTTTGCTTATTTGATTTTTCCTTGTTTTTGATTATTGCACCCAACAATCTTAAGACATTAATATTTGTAATAATCGAAAATGGTTGATTGGTTTGTGAATCGTGGATGTTAATTGTGGAGTGAAAAACAAAAACGATTTTTTGGTCAGTTGTAGAGTTTCGAGTTTATCTCTTAACCTAGAAGGAATTTAGACGAACCCTTATGACCTAATGAAGTAGACATCCTGATAGTTACCCTCATAAAATTTCAGAATTTTTGGAGTTGTAAAAGTATTTTTTCATATTTTACAAAACAGAGAAACGTTCCTGAAAAATTTTGACGAGCAGAAATTTGTTGTTGACGAAATTAATTTTTATAGGGTAACCATGAGTTATTTTTGATATGGTGATCCAAACGAAGTTTGTAAATATAGATGTTATCTTCAAAACTCATATTTTATTTTCCGATTCGGAACAAAGGTTTGTGAGATGTGGTGTATTAGGTGATTGGGAAATTACCGTGTCCGTGGTCAGAGTACAAACGAAGATTGTGACATGAAATTGGAAAGGGACATGGCTACCAAGCGCATGTAGATGAACACAAGTCTTCCAAAGATGACAAATGCAAGAACATCAAACACAACTCTAAGCGTAGTCTTCATAAGAAAGGTATGTTTCGTAAAACTGAATCCGGCATTACTTTAATTAAGGGTGATTGTTATGTTTGTAAAATTCGTGGCCACACGGTAGTAAATTGTTCACAACATGAAAACCTTAATAAGTAGAAAGTTAATGCTAATTTAGTTGAAATAAATTAGGACGAGTTCAGTGGCATGATGTCGGAAGTTATTTTAATAACCAATGTGAGAGACCAGTAGGTGGACTCTGGAGCCACCAAGAATGTTTGTTGAAACAGAGACATGTTCACCACCTATCAGAGGATAGGGGATGTCGAGAAACTCTTTATGAGTAACTCATCTACGACAGAGGTTGCATAAAAGGAAAAGGTCGAGCAGAAGCTCATATCTGTAATATTCTCACATTGAATGAAGTTTTCATGTTCCAAGCATATGCAAGAATCTTGTATCTTGTTCTGTTATAGATGGTAAAAGATTTAAAATTTTAATTGAATCTGGAAAACTTGTTGTAACTAGGCAGTGATTTTTTTTTATGCAAGAGTTATAGGACTTTGGGTCTATATAAGCTTAACGGAAAAACTGATGAAGTGAACGTAGTTGAGTCTTGTTCTTTCTTTGTGTGATTGAATGTTTTGCGTGGTAGACTTGGAACCGTAAACTTATAAGTCAATGCTTAAACTGGCCAGCATAGGCTGCGTACCCAAATTTATTTTGGATTTTGAACACAAAAGTGAAATTTGTGTAGAATCAAAATATGCTATAAAACCTTTTAGCACGAATGTTCAGAGTAATTCTAAGCCCTTAGAACTAATTCAGTTAGGCCTAGTTGACATGAGTTCAACCCAAAACCACTATGGTAAAAGATGGTTTATAACTTTCGTAGATGATTGTACGAGGTACTATCTTGTATACTTGCTTAGGGATAAGGATGATGCCTTAAAAGCCTTAAGATGTATAAATTTGAAGTTGAAAACCAATTAGAAGCCTTGAACATAACAAATGTATCCTTAAGGAGATGATAATTGCTATGTTGATTAGTTCAGGATTACCTACGGCCTTGTGTCTGTGTGTGGGGGTGTTTGACAAAGATTGTCATTCCTCTTCCTAAAAGAACTAGATAGAAACCAAAAATGTTGATTGTGTCTTCATATAGAGTATACTTCTACATATAGATTTTTGGTTGTGTGTTCTGATTTTTCAGACTTTGGTGTGATTTTTCTGACTTTGGTGTGAATATTATTACGGAATCTAGGGATGCTGAGTTCTTTGAACATGTTTATTCTTAAACCTGTACCTCATTAGAGATGTGATGTTGATCCTGTAGATTTATTTTCAAAAAGTCAAAACTTATCTTAAAGGAAGATGAAGTTGAGGTTGAGCCTAAGAGAAGTAAAACAATTATACTTGAGACTTCTTATGAAGCCGACTTCATAACATGCCTAGCTTAGTCTGAGACCCATACTTGTAAAGAAGCCTTGACATCTACTGAAACCCCATTCCGGTAAGAATCTTCATTTAGTGAAATGGACTTAGTCTATCGGAACCAGACTTGGGAGCTTGCTAGTTTACCTCCAGGGAGTAAGACCATGGGTTGTAAATGAGTCTTTAAGAGGAAACGTTAGGTAGATGGAACTGTGGAAAAATATTAGGCTAAGTTGGTAGCTAAAGGCTATAAACTAAAAGAAGGTGTAGATTTCCTTGATTCTTATTCACTTGTGACGAGAATTACTTCTGTTGAGATACTAATTGATATTGCTGCCATAAACAACTTGGAGATACATCAGATGGATGTTAAGACAAGTTTTCTAAAACCGTGAATTAGATAAAGAAATTTTCATAGACCAACCTGAGGACTTTGTAGTGAAAGGTTATAAAGACAAAGTTTGTAAATTGAACGAATCTTTGTATGGTTTTGAAATAAGCACGTAAACAGTGACATGTAAAATTTGATCATGTGATAATGTGTAGTGGATTTAAGTTAATGAATCCGACAAGTATATTTACAAGTAACTTGTGAAGGATGCATGTGTGATTGTATGCTTGTATTTTGATGATATGCTCATACTTGATACAAACATAGATGTGATTAATTCCACTAAAAACATGCGCTAAATAAGAATGTTGACTTGAAAGACTTAGGTCATGTTGATGTAGGGATGAAGATTAGAAGATAATCTAAAATTTATAGTCTTAGTCATTCTCATTATGTTGAATTTGTGCTTAAAAGATACAGTCAGTATGATTGTAAGCATGCTTGTACTTCGTACGATTCTTCTTGTAGACTCAAGAAAAATAAGGGTAATGGAGTATCTTAACTTCAATACTCAAGAGTTATAGGATGTCTGATGAATTAATGAACTGTAAGAGTCCAGACACTTCCTATATTGTGAGTACGTTTAGTAGATATACTTGTAGTCCAGAGCAAGAGCATTGGGATGCACTTAGTAGAGTATTACGGTACATAGAATACTTTATTACCTTTTGTTTTATTTATGAAAGGTATCTTGCTGTCCTTGAGGGACTTTGTGATGCAAACTGGATAGTTGACTCAGAGAAGTCTTAGTCTACGAGTTGATATGTTTTCACTCTAGCAGGAGGGTTTGTTTTTGGAAGATTTCCAAACAGACATATATTGCTCAATTCATTATGGAATCTAAGAGTATTGCGTTAGATAAAGCACGAGAGGAGGCCGAGTGCCTAAGATGCTTTTTAGAAGACATTCCTCTCTGGCATAGGCCTGTGTCAGCTATATCTATACATTTTGTTAGCCAAACTGTAAATAGCTAAAGCTAAAAACAACTAATCTCAATAGGCGTTATTTCCATTGATTGGATAAATTCCAAGGAGAATATCGCAGACCCTTTGATGAAAGGTTTGTCTAAAGAGATAGTTAGTAATGCATCGAAGGGGATGGGGCTTAATCTCATAAATTAAACTTTCCATGAAGGATACTCAACCTTGCTGACTGGAGATCCCAAGATCAAGGTTTCGAATGAGACAACTAATTTGTGGTGGGTAAAGGTAAACATTATCAGAGAATTTCATTCATTGTCCCTTCCATATGGTGTAGACGTGATAGTGTGACTGCATGTGAAGGATGACTTTTAAGAAGTCTTAATGAATTCTATAGTTTCAATTTAAGATTGAAGTGGGGTGTAGCAGTAACACTCTTTATGGAAACTCACCTATCTGAATGAGGAAGTGGGGCCGCTTCCTATGAGAATATGAGCTTTGATTCTCTTGAGCATTCTGAGAAACGGGATATGTCCAGGGACAAATTGGAAAAAACGGCACGAGCTTGGCAGCAACCTTGGGGATATCATCCGTGGTTGTTATCGCGAATTACATCAAACACTAGCAGTTCAAGACATCACGTTCACTGTTTTTAGCAAGTAGTTCCGGTAATATCTCACTAAGCAAAGGTTCAAGACCTCATGGACACCTCTGCCTAAAATGGTATTTCCTGCGTTTTTTATGTGATTTTCGTTATGATGGTTTTGGTATTACTAGAACTTAGGACCTAAGGGTCACTAAGGGTTCACCAGTTCATGTTTTTCTCACTTTGGTGAAAGAAACCTTTAGTCTCACTTGTGAGAAACTAAAGATGACAGCTCTCTACACTATTATGATTTATGCAATCCATAGTATGACCCTGGGGTCAACACACTTTTGTGTGAGGGAGAGGACGTAGAAATGACTAGTATGATTTCAACACTCGGACGGTCCATATGTCTGTTCGGTCAGACAGGGTTGTGTGGATTAGGACGTTGATTTACCAAAATCTATCTGTGTTTTCATGTTTTATTGAGGTTTTCATTCATGTGGGGGATTGTTGGAAACAATATTTTATTTTTAAAGTTTTTAACTAAATAAAAATAATTTTTGTTTTCTTTGTGAATGAAAATCTTATTAGTCCCACATCGGGGAGTTCCTCTTTTTAAGTTGTATTATTCCATTATATAAACAAGTTCTCTACTTTTGTAAAATCTATGGGAAAGGGTTTCTTTATATTTTAGAGAGACCCCCAAGAGGAAATATTTTATATTGTTTTCTTAAGCGTTCGTGATTTTCCTTAAGAGTTTTTTTCGGAGTTGTCGAGCTCAAGTTGAGCTAGTAGTAGGTGTAGTAGGGTGTTTTATCCTGGAGATATCCGTCCTGTGAGGGCTATAGCATCACTCTTGAGTGTAGCCGGGCGCTAATGTCTTAAGGACAGCGTGTTGAACACGTGACTCACTCTGTTTTTCAAAGTTTTTCCTTGTTGCTGTTGCGGAGATCTGGGGAGTTCGTCTATTCCGTCAAATCGATCACTTCCATTATAAAGGAGATAAGTATCAATAACTTTTGCTTATTTGATTTTTCCTTGTTTTTGATTATTGCACCCAACAATGTTAAATTAAAACTCAGAGTCTACAATCAAGAAAACTTTACATTTTAGAGTATAGTTCATGTACTAGATAGAATGAGAATCTTTGGCCTACAAAGACAGATTTAAACGATTCTTTCACCCAAAAAGCAAAACGAAATGATTCAGAACAACATAGCATTTCAGTCACCCCGAAAAGAAAACAAAAAGACTGATGAACATTGAGCGTCAAAACTTGCCGTGGGTGCATGACAAAATTAGAGCAGAATGTTAGGTGGTGTGCGACTGTGCATAATCAAGAGCATTCTTGTTTCTCATACCCGACGCATGTACATCTTCAACAACCTAGACATAAAACTAATTCCTTCACTCAGTGTAGCTCTCTTACCTTCCTTGTAGTTCCATAGCTCTTGAACTGGTTCATTAGTATCACTGCTAGGATTATATTGTTTTGTCTCCATTATAGCAGCTGTTACTGCCTTGTACACTTCTTCACCTGACTCGTCCTTCAGACGTTTTAATTTTGCATCCTCATCCAACACTTCCTGCAAAACCCAATACCCGTTTCCGTAGTATCATTGTATATGAATTGCCACTTATATACAAACATCAAGATGGAGAAAGAGTGAAGAAAGAAAGAAAGAAAGAAAGAAATGTATCATTGTATTTACCTGTATTCCATCTCCATTATTGATGATTTTAAAAGGATGCCAGGTTGGGTCTTTGATGTTTTCTCTCCATGAACAACAGAGTTGTATCGAACCCGACATTGCTTCTTCAGGAGATCTGTTTAGCTTGTTAGAAGCAGTAAGAAAAGGTTTCAAGTCAAGCTCCCCCATTGTCTTCACCCCAATTGTTAAGCTACTTGACATTCCCCTTAGACCCTACAAGCCGAAACTCACATTGTTAAAAGAATTTTCTGCCATAACAATTAAATAGATAATGATTCTTGTACCAAAAGCTATTTAAATTTCAAGGAAATGACTAGAACACAAAGACACATTGTGAAGAAAATACGGCTTACATTGATTAGTTCTCTACGAGCTTCTCTAAGTTCGTCATTGACGCTCTGCTCATTCGAAACAGTAGAATTCTGATCCGCTTGCTGAGATTCTAACGCTGCTGCTGTCTTTTCTTGAAGTTTTCGCCTTAGTTCCTCTTATCACTTTCTTGAGTTGGTCAGAGTTCACACTATCCCCACTGCCACCACCGCAAATGTTTTTCATGGCCTTACTCAAATTCTCTTTTAACTGTTCATTTTCAAGTTCCAACTTTCCCTTGCCATCTAGTTGTTTTTCGAGTTCAATTATCTGTTTCTGAAGATCCTCTTTTTCCTCAACTATTCTATCCAGAGCTTCATTCTTCTTGACTACTACTTCTTTCTGTTCTACTTTTCTTTTCAATTCATCAATCTCTTTCTTCAATTCTAAATTCTCATCCCTAACAATACCCATATGCTTCATTGCATCCTTCAATTTCATACGTTCGCATTCGAGTTCTAATGTTTTCTTAGCGCTCACAGCCGTTTTCTTATGTCTAGTTGCTTTGCTCAAAGCTTCATTCTTTTCTATTAACTCTTTACTTCTTGTTTTTAATTCATCTATTTCTTTTTTGAGTTCTACATTTCCATTTTCAACAAAACCCATAGTTTTCATCCCACTCAATCTTTCCCTTAACACCACCATTTCACCTTCCATTGCTTTCTTTTCATTCACTAGTTGAATCTCTAAGTCCAAAACCCTTTTCTTTAAATTCTCTACTTCTACCTAAAATTAATCAACAATCAAAAGTAAGACTCAACTAAAACAAACAAACAAACAAAAAGGTAGAAAAACACAAATCTATGTACAATTTTTTATTTTTTGCTATCATACCTTTTTGTCTTCAGCCAACATTTCATAAGCCCTATTTTGCTCCAAACTGGTTCCCATTTGACTAGTTTTCATGGAAATCTTCATGAAACAATGATTAACAAAAAGGGGTTCTTAGTACAACGAGTATTAGCAAAAACATTCAAAGAGAAACTAGTGAAAGTTAAAAAAACTTACTTTGGTCAATTTCTTAAGAGCTGTGTTGAGTTCCTTTGAAGCTGCTAGTTGCTTAGAAACGAGAAGTTGACCTATTTCTTCTATTTCATTATGGGTCTTGTTTAAAGACACCACATGTCCATGGACATCTAGTTCATCATCATTATCAGCTGCCCTAATATTGGTGTTTTTCATTTCACTGATCAATGTTTTCATTTATTTGATTTCCATTAACATGGATTTCTGTTGCTTCTGATATCTTTTCATTCTGCTGCTTCCAACTTTCTTTACCCTTTGCATTTTGTGTTGTTTTGGGAGGAATTTATTTTTGGGTAGGGCGGTGTGGGAAGAGGAAACGCTCGTGTACATTTTTATGTGTGATTTTTGTTCACTTGCTGCCCCTACTTAGAGTCAAATTTTTAGGTTTGACTCGGTTAAAAACCCTGACATTTACTTCAACGAGAGTGCTTGATAATCTTACCGCTGGTGCCGTGGTGATGAGATACGTGAAAGTTACGGGTGAAGAAAACAAGTACTACTTGCTTATAAAAAAAAAAAATCTTGGTGTACCGCCTCTTTGGACACCCTAAAAACAACCCCTCACAACTTAAACATGATGGCCCACCAAATCTGACCCCTGTTAATTCCCATCCCATGGATCCCATTTTTGTGTGAGAGTGTTGTCTTAGGATTGTGTTTTGGGGCGATATGTTTAGAAGGGTTGTAAAAAAAAGGGTACTGGGACCCACTGGTAGAGTGGGCGGAGCTTTACTATTCTGGGGTAAACCAATTTGATGGACTAAGAGCTTCTCCGATGGTGGTTGTGTGTGTTTCCTAGGTGGCAACATAAACTAGACATCCTCATTCCAATTTCTCCTTAAGTTTAGGGAGGAAAAATAGTTCATCTCCAATGGTGTTGTTTGTGATTTTTGATGGATTAAATGTAAATTTTATTTTTAGTAGTTTTTAGATTTTATTAGAGATAAAAATGGTTATTTAATATATTGAAATTAATTTAGGTAAGCAAAAGCTTACTAGGATAGCTTGACATTGTCAAGGTGAATGTCTAAAACTTGACATTCACCTTGACATTGTCTAACAAAAATGAAGCCATGTCATCTTCACATTGATTTAAGAAGTTGGGGTTGGAGAAGAAATTTAGGGAAAATGAATGTCTATCCTATGTGAACTTAGACATTTATCTTCACATACATTCCATTGGAGAAGCTCTAAATTGGTCCACTAGCTTCTTCCATCCTTATGGAATTACAGGGAGTGGGTCTTAAAAGGCATGGATGGGACTACCCCTTTCGATCCAAGGGTGGAGGGGGCTGGTAGACCAATTTGGTCCATGTTTAGCATTTTCGTATTTTGATTGGGCTTTATATACAGGTGACATAACTGAAAAAATGTGAATCCAAGGAAAATTGAACGTCATGGCATCATTTATTGATTCTAAACATTGGGATATACAAGACTATTAAAAGGAGATGAAATGGCGAGGGTACCCAAATACACTACAATCTTTAAATTATCCACCTATAAGTCCTCTTACCGAAAGTGATTGTATATGGACAAAGTCAAGAAATTACGACAAATCGGTATTCACACTTTGTGTGATCATCTATGGATACGAGATCGAGACAATACAAAATTCAAAGTGTGATTACTTGATAATAGGTTCGGACCTAACCAAACTCTATAGGATCACTATCAAGTAATACGAAGTTAACGTTTGTGTATTTTACTTTTAATTATAATAAACAATTATAATTGCGGAAATAGAAAAGTAAAAGACACAGCAAGATTTTGTTAACGAGGAAACCGCAAATGCAGAGAAACCCCAGGACCAAGTCCAGAATTGAATACGCTCAGAATAAAGCCGCTATACAAAATCTAAACCAACTTCGTATAGTTGAGACCAAGCAACTAAACCTAGTTCACTTAGTTTCTTCAGTATCCCTGCGCTTCTGACATTCGATAAGTGCACGCACTGGAACAATTCCTTTAGATCGTATTCCAAACAGTAAAGGAATAATAAATCTGTTTGGTAACAACTCTCTTGATTCTTTCAGATGAAGATATCTCAAGTCATATGCAAAGGCTCTTCCGTTTAAATTAATAAACTCATTTGCCTGGTTAGATCAATTTATCCAACAACTACCGAAGTAGCAGAGTTTAGATTTGCAATCAATCAATATAGAATCCAACAAGGAACTATAAAGCGATGCTGATCTTACGCAACTTATCAATCGAATAAATCCGATTCTAGTTGGATCCCAGACGATCAAGGTTTGTGCTACACAAAGATATGAGAAACCAATAAGAAATCTTCTTTAATCTTCAATTCAACCTGCACAACACCACTTGAATCTCTTGTGATCAATCACGCACAGAACGGAGTCTGTTAACAATGGATTATCACAAGATGTCTTTAGATCTACAAACAGTTCTAAATATCCTGTCGACACTTTGATCTAGTTTGAGTGAATCTTATATCAAAAGAGAAGATTCTCAAGAATAAACAAACTAGGTGCAATCAAAGTTCAACAACCGTTAGTCAATCAAATCAATCGAAAACTGATAAACTGCAATTATCTAGTTTCCCACCAACGGTACTCGTAGAGCTTCTTAATCCCACGGAAGTCTTTAAAAGAGCGGTCGTAAGAGATTTCGCCTAATTAGGATACTTTCCTCTCCGGATAGACGGCTCCACCAGAAACAACAAAAAGATGAAGTTTGCCTGGCTCTTAGGATAGTTTGCTAGAAATGCAAACTTGGGTATTTATAGACCAAGGATGTTTGGACACCAAGGAATTTCCAAAACCGAATATTCTCAAGACATGCAATAAATGCCCAAATCGGTTTTCATAATTCCTGGAAATGCTCTGTCCAATATTTTCCGAAATCTCTCAATAGAAAATCTCCAATTAGTAAATGCACATTACTAATTTTTATTCTCTAGAGATATGCATTTAATTGCTGGTAATTAAAGCTTATAAAACTAACAACCTTAATTAAAAGATTATTAATTTATTTCGGACCGGGATCTCCTTGAGTAATTAAGGAATATCTTTGAACAATAAAAGATAAGAGTTATTGTTCGTGTTCAGAGTATGTTGACATCTTTTGTAAATCCTCTTTCATATTTACAATCTTGGAATTGATTATACCACACTTCCAAACAAGTTTAGAATTGGTTTATCTATATTCCAAGAAAACTATGTGATTGATCAAATATCAAATCACAATCATGGGTTCAATCGGTTCTACCAATCACTAGGATCGGTTCTACCTCAATATGGATTACTTGTGATTGAACACACAAGTTACCAGGACCGGTTACATCAGTTATCAGGATCGGTTACGTCAATTACCAGGACCGGTTACCATATACTCATGGTATTGCTTGTGATCGGTCACACCAGTTACCTGGATCGGTTAAACCAATTACCAGGACCAGTTACAAAAATTACAAGGATCGATTACACAACTCTTTTGTGATCGGTCACACCAATTACTAGGATCGGTCATTCCAATTACAAATATCGATCAAACCATCTCAGGTGATTACTTAGGATCGGTTACACTAATTAATAAAAACCAGTCATACCAAATCATAAGTCAGGCACTGTGATTAGTTATACCATGATACATAATAAGTTATGATCGGTTCTGCTAACTCACACATATTGGTAATCCAAAGATATGCAATGAATAACAATACAAATAAGCCGAGCGATTTCCCTTTCGATTCATAAAACAAGTTCATGAATGTACTTCCTTTAAACAAATGTAAACATTGTTTCCTAGGATGAAATCTTCACCTTTACCCATTCACATAATCACAATAGCATTCATATAATTATGTCTATGTCATATATATGAAGTTCAAAAGATAAGCGTTATACTTCGTATCTTAATTCCTTAACACTATGATCACGTGATCATGTCTCACTACTAGGGTATAATCATTCACAGCTTTGCAGTTATGTTTTCAATATAGCACGACTTGAAAGATATGTTAGGAATGAAACAGTTCAAGTCAATATTATTAATCTCAAGAGGAAGGATGATGTCGTCGTTTTAGATCGTTACTTCTTCACATTCTTCGGGTCTTCGAGTAATACTTGTATGTCTCATAATCCTAGAATTTCTAGTCTAACCTATACGAAGTTGTCTCTAGTACATAATCAAGCGACTCTTAGATGAGTTTTGATTCACTAAAATATGACAACCAAACTTGACATACCAACGTTTGGTGGGTTCAACCGAGCTATGCTCTAACAATCTCCCCCTTTGTCAATTTTAGTGACAAAACTCTTAATACATATGGATAAAAAAATTACAAGAATTCATTAAACATACGCTTGATTCCAAATTTCAACAGCACAATAACCTGCATATATTCAATTAATAAATGTCGTTGTTGACATTTTAATAACAAAGCTTATACTCCCCCTAAAGGTAAGATAGGTAGATTTTCAATTCGAACATCTTTGTTATTTCTCTTTTGTAGTCCAAATAATTACAATGGCAATATGATATGTTTCTCCCCCTTAGTCAATGCTTTACTCTTTCGTTAGATATAACGTTTAAGAACAATTGTCCTTTCCTTAGTGATTACAAATCACTTGTTTACTCCATATATTTCTCCCCCTTTTGTCACAAAATGACAAAGGTTCGAGCAAATAAAGGTCAAACCGAAAGGATCTTACAAATATAATAGACTTGTATAACCTATAAGAGTTAAGCACGAAGGTTTCACATATCACTTTTGATAACCAATATCAAAACTGAAACTACAAGTAATTTGGTTTTAATATGTTATCATGGAAACAATTGCCCGAAGCAATTTTCCCTAATAGTTTAACAAATTGACTAAAAAACTTAGTTCTCTTGCTAAACCGATTGTCGCTTATTTCGATAAGACCAAAATAAAGATCAGAATTAACTTTATTTTTCTCATCAGGTTCTAATTATTCAGACAATAACTTAGACCTTTCACTTTAGACAAGACAAGTACTAGGTTAGTTAACTAGTATTTCTCGTCAAGGCATTCGATTAGACTTGAATAATCGAATCCTTCAATTTGATAAGTCTAACTAAGATAAGAATTAACTTAGTTTCTCTTATCCGGAATTGAAATGGATCAAACAAATGATCCCGTATTTCGTTAAGCCATAAACAATACATACAAACCAAATAAATTGACTTGCACAATTATTTCTTTTAACCGGAAGCAATTGAAACAATCATAGACATTATAGCACCGCAATTGCACCGAAATTTCGTTAAGCAAAAACACTTGATACCAAACAATAAAGAAGATATCAAACAATAAGCAAAATAAATTGATACAGTTTTTCTTAAACGGAAATAATTGAATCACACACACACACATCCATTCACACATAATGGAATATACATCAATTGTACCGAAATTTTGTAAAGCAAAAGCAAAATATATGCAATATAAGCAGGCTTTTCTTAAACAGAAAAACGATTAACTAACAAATTTGTTACCTCAGATTCCGCATCCTCTTCTCCCCAGAAAGATATATCATTAAGCGCAAGTTCAAGTTAGAACTCTCCCCCAGTATGTTGTCATCCTCTCGCAAGAACAAAAGAACAACAACAAGAGCAACCTTTACCAGAGAAAGGTTGAATCGGTTTTAACTAATGCGTGCCAATAACAAAAGTTGAAAACCCGAAACACATATGTTTATGCTAAACACAACTCATGTAAACACAAATTGATTCAACACATTGTGACTTTTTACATATGAGTCTCAATCGGAACACCTTATGATCCTTTGATAAAGCCTACCAACTTGAGTTAGAACTTAATCCCGCTAAATCAAAAAGTCACACAAACCATAAGGGTTCTCATCATATGAGATCGAATATTAAGGTTATGAAAAATGAAATCAGACATCCCATAAACACATAGCAATAATATAGACATTCAAGCACAGGCTATGTTATCTGAAACTATCATAAGAAAAATTATAAAATGATAATTTTATTCATAATAATTGATAGTTTTATTTAAAAATAGACCTTATACAATAATCGAAATAAATCAAAAACTGATGTCTATTTTTCTTGGATTAAGTATTACAGCATATAACTTAATCCCTAGAATTGCTCTCATTATTTACTGAACTTTCTTCAGCATTCGAGTTCTTGAGTCTTCTTTTTTCTTTCATATGATTAAGTCTCCTCTTCAAGAGATTCACCTCCACAATCAACTTCAAAAGATTTGACTCAAGCCACTTCTCATTCTTTACAGAAGCTTCCAATTTTTCTTGAGCAATCTCAAAATCTCTCATTAAAAAGAACATGAGCTCAAGAGATATTCGATTCCTCTTATGTTCCCTTGAGAAGTAGCACTTAATCTCAGTAGGAGAACATGTTTCAAGCTTCTGTAATTGTGAATCAATATCAATAGTATTTTCACCCATCTTGAACCGCAGACCAAAAACAGAGAAAAGAATCGGTTCTAAAGATGTTTTATATAGCAAATAGGATTTGGTTTCCAAGTTTTGAAACACCTAATCAAGGTATTTTTATTTGATAAAATTTGTGAAAATATACACTTTCGGAAATAACAGTAAGAGTTTTCCGAAATAGTATGGTCAAGAGGGTCCGAAAATATCTTGTCCAATTTTTTGTCATGAACTTTCCTAAGAGAAAGTATTCTTCTAAAAATAGAAAAAGTATTCCATAACTAGAAAAATACTTCATATGTTCATGATATAAATAGATTGAGTATAGTATTATACTTTTCTCATATTCCAATGCTCCTTTAAGAATTTCCCATTTATTTAAATCGAGCACAAATTGGTAAATTCCGATCAACAATCTTAGTTGTTGAAGTGAGCACTTGATGGCTCATCTTTGCTTGTGGAACACAATCTATCTTGATGGTTTCAGACATCCTTTTTCCGTTTCCTGCTTTGAAGCATATTATTGAAGGATACCAATGTATCAATATCACTGGATGTTCTTAAATCCTTTTTGAGTCTAAAAATTAGACTTTCATAGTCATCTTTATTTAAGATTACAACAAGGTTGTTTTTCTTAGAACTTGTTTTAGATGACCCCCTTTTAGCTTTCACTTCAGACTTTGGCATCCACATGTGGGTGGATTTTGAATGAAGATCCTTCATCTCTTGCAACAATGCATTTTTCCAAGATGAAACATCAGATCTCATATTCCTGTTGACATAGGCGCATTAGCCTTTTTTATCATTGTTCCTTTTAGGATAGGTGATAGACGCATTTATGTGTCTATTTTCATCTCTATTGTGTATATTTTTAGTACCCATTTTTGTATTAATGTTGGTATTTTATCCCTTTGTAGGTATTTTTGGGGAATAAACATTTTTGGGAAAATTGGCTCGAAAAGTTGCTAAAGGCTCCTGGGAGGACACTTGCTATTCGGACTCTCATTTTGGAT
>JAJJMB010017633.1:7955463-8169061 GCA_023531105.1 Papaver atlanticum
TGATTTGTTGACTCCGGATATTGATGTCCATAGTGCAACTATCTTAGTAGAGCTCTGTCACTTATATATGAATTTTAGTATAATTGAGTGCAAACTCATATACAGCAATTGGAATTTCGCATCAGGGTACTTCCTCCCGTAATCAATAAGTATGCCAACCAATAGGAATTCGAATTAGAAGAATAATTCTTTTGTCTCAAAATAGGACAATGGTGATCTGAAGGCTTTTTAGGGATAAATTTACTCAGTTCTTTTGAAACAAAAGATATAGCATCTTACATCTTTCGAATTTTACAACTCCTTTGCATATGACCTTTATCTCCACAATAATAACAATGCCTATTAAAAGAAGCACGGTATTTAGGAATACCTTTTGTCGATGTACTTCCCTTATGCTGAGTTTTGTTCTGAGACTTACCATGACTGCTTCTGAAACTATTTTCTTTTATAGTCTCACTTGACCTTTTCAGAGAATCTGAAATATCGATTCCTTGATATCCTAAACCGCGCATATCACCATGACTTCTTCATGTTTCCAACAAGGAAGATAAGTTGGATGTGCTAGCATTGAGCCTTTTTAGTTTTGTAACTTCTTCTTCCAAAAGCTTGACTTTGTCAAGAGCATTGATAAGGTTGGCTTCAAGAAGTTTTTTTTGGAAGAAACAGGCTCTTCTTTTTCTTCACACATTAACTGTTGAGAATTAATTCTTGCTTCGGTTTCGACAAGTTTCTTATTCAACAGATATTGTTTCCTGTTGAGATTTTCATACTGAATAATCTTTGAATTCATGCTTTCCTTGCAATCCTTGAGAAGATATCTGGTATTTTGATATCCATAATAGAAACCAGAGAAGAATTTTTTGAGTTTCCTATTTTCTCTGCAAAGGGGAGAAAGAAGCCCAACCACATCTGAGGTATACAGCCTTTTTGTAGAAACTGCGCATAGTAGTGAAGAAAATACAGACACATCTTCTTCAACATCTTAATCTATTTCTGAGTCATCATCTTCAGAAATTTCATCAAGTTGTTTTTCTAGGCAGGTCTGCCAGTTATCAACATCTACATTGTATGGATCAACTTGTTCAGTAGATTCACAAGAGATGACATTATCAGATGATGGGTTTTAATCTTGTTCTACATTAACTGAATCAACCATTAGATTCAATTCTTATAGGTTGGATCGTACCAAACACAGATTATTAGATATTTTCGTGTTTGCTTGCTCTGATACCAAATGAAAAAACGAGGGTAACCAAATACACCACAATCTTTAAATTATCCACCTATAAGTCCTCTTACCGAAAGTGATTTTCTAAGGACAAAGTCAATACAATACGACAAATCGGTATTCACACTTTGTGTGATCGTCTATGGATATGAGAACGAGACAATACAACAATCAAAGTGTGATTACTTGATAATAGGTTCAGACTTAACCAAACTCTATAGGATCACTATCAAGTAATACGGAGTTAACGTTTGTGTATTTTACTTTTAATTACAACAAACAATTATAATTGCGAAAATAGAAAAGTAAAAGACACAGCAAGATTTTGTTGACGAAGAAACCGCAAATGCATAAAAACCCCGGGACCAAGTCCAGAATTGAATACTCTCATAATTAAGCCGATATACAAAATCTAAACCAACTTCGTATAGTTGAGACCAAGCAACTAAACCTAGTTCACTTAGTTTCTTCAGTATCCCTGCGCTTCCGACATTCGATAAGTGCACACACTGGAACAATTCCTTTGGATCGTATTCCAAACAGTAAAGGAACAATAAATCTGTTTGGTAACAACTCTCTTTATTCTTTCAGATGAAGATATCTCAAGTCATATGCAAAGGCTCTTCCGTTTAAACTAATAAACTCCTTTGCCTGGTTAGATAAATCTATCCAACAACTACCGAAGTAGCAGAGTTTAGATTTGCAATCAATTAATATATAATTCAACAAGGAACTATTAAGCGATGCCGATCTTACGCAACTAATCAATCGAATAAATACGATTCTAGTTGGATCCCAGCTTATCAAGGTTTGTGCTACACTAAGATATGAGAAACCAATAAGAAATCTTCTTTGTCTTCAAATCTTCTTTAATCTTCAATTAAACCTGCACAACACCACTTGAATCTCTTGTGATCAATCACGCACAGAACTGAGTCTGTTAACAATGGATTATCACAAGATGTCTTTAGATCTACAAACAGTTCTAAAGATCCCGTCGACACTTCGATCTAGTTTGAGTGAATCTTATATCAAAAGAGAAGATTCTCAAGAATAAACAAACTAGGTGCAATCAAAGTTTAACAACCGTTAGTCAATCAAATCAATCGAAAACTAATAAACTGCAATTATCTAGTTTCCCACTAACGGTATTCGCAGAGCTTCTTGATCCCACAGAAGTCTTTAAACTAGCGGTCGTAAGAGATTTCGCCTAATTAGGGTACTTTCCTCTCCTGATAGACGGCTCCACCAGAAACAACAAAAAGATGAAGTTTGCCTGGCTCTTAGGATAGTTTGCTAGAAATGCAAACTTGGGTATTTATAGACCAAGGATGTTTGGACACCAAGGAATTTCCAAAACCGAATATTCTCAAGATATGCAATAAATGCCCAAATCGGTTTTCATAATTCTTGGAAATGCTTTGTCCAATATTTTCCGAAATCTCTCAAACGCGAGGATAATTTCAACCACAGACCATTCACGGTAGTTCTGCAAAAACTCATAGACTTCGGCAATAAAATCCTGGATGACTGAAATATCGTAATCGGCACAAGAGACATAAAATGGCATACACATGTCAAAAGATTGTACTATGTTACCAGTAGCACCCCAGTAGAAGAATCATATTATTGGGGTTGTAAACGGCTGGGATTTTGGGGGCTTTTTGGGGTCATGAAGTAATAACTTTTATAACCCCTTATCCTACTATTTTCTATACTACTTAATGTACCCTTTATTTGATTAGTGATAATTATTGTGATTAAAAAAACTAATTAAGATTAGAGAATGGATTAAAATTAATTATTTGATTAATTTTCTGAAAATCAAAACTTTTTTTTATTTAATTTTTTATTCATCAAGACTTTTTTTTCTCCGAGTATTTTAAGGAATTTTTTTTACCTTTTTGAAAATCAACCACCTAATATGATGAGGCATAGCCTTAAAACACTCATGAGAACCTTATATTTTGAAAATTTTGTTGATTCAAATCCATTAACATCTATTAGAAATCTGGGTTTTTTAGTATTTACGGCTAGAAAGTCGATCCAGTTGTAATGGCAATTCAAGACTGGGAATAACATAATGTCTAAGTCGTAGGTCATACCACGGCTGAGAAATGAAGAACTCCTAGCCGTAATCTCACTCCAGAATCACCTGAGTCTGCATTACGATTTTGTTGCTTCAAAGCTGGGAAACTTTTACATCCCAGTTGAAACCAACACGTTTACGTCGGGGAACTAAAGAACTCCTAACCAAAAATGGTTTTATTATTTTTTTTGGTTTTCAGAACAACTTACGGTTGGAAAAACCCAGCCGTAAAGCAAAAAAACAAAGCAAAAAAAAATCAACTGGGAGAACCTAGACGAAAATCTATTTCGGATGGAAAACCTAGCCGGGAGTGGGACTCTTTCTTTTTTTGATTATCAAAATTACTCACGGCTACGAAATCCTAACCGCAAGTAGCTAATTGCGGCTGGGAATTCTTATTTTCCCAACCGTATATATATTACGTTTAGGAATTCATACTTTCCCATCCGTGGTATATGATTTAAGGTTGGGAAGTAAGAATTCCCAGCCGTAAACAACTTCATAAACTTTTTTTTTACCCGAAATTCTTCGAATCGAATTTTTTAGCGATTCAAAAGCAAAAATAAATGATGGGTTTTGTTAGTTTTTTCTTTTTATGATCATCATTTTCATCATGATGAAATTATGATCATCATCTTCATCATGATTTATGAATAAGAAGAGAATGAGAAGGAAAAGATAATAGTTTTGGGTTTTCTTTATGATCATCATTCTCGTCATGATAAAATTATGATCATCATCTTCATCATGATTTATAAATGAGAAGAGAAGGATGAGGAGAAGATAATAGATTTAGTTTTTGTTTTTTTATGATCTTCATCTTCATCATGATGAAATCATGTTTATCATCTCCATCATGATTTGTCAATTAGAATAGAAGGAGAAAGAGAATATTATAGATTTAGGATTATTTATTTATTTATTATAAATAGTGAAATTTAGGTAAGGGTATTTTTGACTTTTTCATATACCTTAGGTCCCCCATCCATATTTTGACTACCAACATATTAAGCACCCAAAACCCTATTGGGTTTAAGCCCCAATAATAGGATTCCAGTAGAAAGGTATCTCAATATTGCTGGTAATGTCTGCAACTGCCCTGTACTCTTCCAAAGCAACTCTAAACTCTCTAAGGATACAATTAGCTGACGTGATACCTTGATCGTGAAAGTAATTTGCATCTCCAATTATTTCGTCAATGTTAGTAGTAGTAACACCAGGATGATGAAAGTAACAATCGGCATCTTTAAATATCTCATCCCACTCTTCAAAATCATCGGCATCTCTAAATTCCTCTCTTGGACAATCAATTGCCATCTTCTTGTCTTCCTTTCCCATCAATTCTTTCAACCTTCTTTGTATTTCCACATTCAATTCCTTCATTCCCCTCTATTTTTTCTTCTTCAATTCATTCTCTTATTCTTTCAATATCAGTTGTATGGCTTCTTGCAAAGCTTTACATCTCATCAGAAACTCTCTTGCCTTCTTGGTCATCTTAAGGAATCTAACCTGATTTAGGTTTTGATGTTCAAAATACACATTCCTACACATTGGGAATGTGTTCTTCTGTGTCGTCCATTTGAGCAAACATCTTTCATGAAATATATGACCACATTGGGACAGGGATGTGATGTATTCAGTGTTAGGCTTTACTTTTCTAAGACAAATCACACATTTTTTTCAAGAGATACTTTCACGAAGGATGAAGAAGAAGTAGCCCTAACCCCTAATCGTGTTAGAAGAGAATCGAAGGATGAAGAAGTAAAGGTTAACAGACACAGTTCTTCCCTTCTTCACTATGATTTCAATAAGGAAGTTCGGTTAGCGGACAAAAAACAAATTTAGGAAATTAACTTGACTAGTGGCTAAGAACTATCTAGGGTAGTTGTTGAATTAACAAGTTGGATTCCAGTGTAGTCAGGCCGAGACGACCAAGATATGTATATTTGAGATTCCCGATCCAGGTCCATTGTTGAGACGAGTCTCGTAATCTTAGCAAGACGAGATTAAACTTAAAAATTTCCCTATACGGTCGGGATTCTAATGAAATACATCCGAGGCCGAGACAAGTTTAATTGAAAAATTGTTATGTAAAATCAAAATGAATCCTGTGAATTGTTATATCGGTACAATCTTAAAACATGCGAAGTGTGAAAATGTTTTTAAAGGTATACAATTTGAAGGAAAAAAAACTACAAGATTCCACCGAAGATCTCCATAAGACAAAGCTATCCCAGTATCTCTGCCCCGATCAAGACGACACCGGGATCCAAGATTAACCACATTGGAATACCTTTCCAACTCTATTAAAAGGAAATAAAAGAATAACTCTTGATGGTAACCAGAGCAGATTTACTCTATTAAAATGTGGGAATGTTATAATTACCCACCATATTAAAAGAACTTTCATATTAGATTGGATCCTAATAAACTTTTCGCTTCTCTCCTCCCCCTCTTCAACAGGAAAAAAAAAAAAAAAAAAAAAAAAAAAAACCTTAGAACTTTTAGATTTTTGTAAATAATAATAATTTAATTTGTGTTTTTAGCTTTTATTTTTGTTGTTTTTGGTGTCTATGGACACATTTCCTCGCCGTTTGGGCGATATTTTCTTCGTTTTTTGGACGATTTTCTCTTCGCTTTAATAATGATTCTTTAAAATCTCCATGGTGTTTCTTGTTCAAGCACATCAACGATTCTGCTCGGCATCGCTTTAGAATCGTCTTCAAGAAGAGGGATTTCGGGCACCTAGATTCGTTTGGGTCTACAAAATTTTAGGAAAAATAATCCATTTCATTTGGAGAATCTTTTATTAAAGAAAATAATCATTTTAAATGGTCGGAGTTGATTCCAGCTCACACCATCATTCATCACTACTACATCTACAAAAATTGGATGTCATTGAGGTTCATGGCTCTTTCTCTTCATGATGTACTTGCAATTGGTGTCGTCATTTGTATTTTGCTTTTGATTATATTGTATTTTGGTGTTTTTGATAATCTTGTAAGCAATGTAATCATCATTTTGGTTTGAATAAATTGAAATTTGATTTCCATTAAAAAAAAGTCTTTACAAAATTACCCCTCAGTGGTGAAAATTTATTTATTTTTGTAAAATATTATTATTTTTATAATACCTTAAATATCCTCCTCTATTTTTTGGTCATCATTTTAGATAGGTATAATTTATCACAAACAACTAGTTTGCTTTCTACTAATAACAATAATGATGGTGGTGGTAAAGATGATGATGATGGTGGTGGTGAAGATGACGATTATCATTCTAAATCTGAGTGGTGGAGGATATCAAACTATATTGATGATGATGATGGTGGTTGTGGTCAATGACGGAGCCAACAAGTCTGAGTAAGGTACAATTATACGAAGTAAAAAGTAATACCACACAATTGCGGTTGAAGGTGGCATAAATAATTTAACTGTTTTTAGAAAAGTTAACTTATAAAAATTTCTATAGTAATTAATAAGTTTATAATCTATTTCTCTAATTATACTATTGCTAGAGAAAAAAAACTTCCAATTTGGAAAAACGCTAAACCAAGCAGAGAAATTTAAAGAAAAATGATTGTAATTTTAATCATTTAACTACGTAAGTATTATTGTAATCATGTTAAATTTAGTTTTAATAATTTGTTTGTTAAAACTAGTGACATTATTAGGCTTAGTTATCAACCCTAGCTTGACTTATTTCACCCTGACTTAAGCCTGAAATTATGTTTGGTTTATCGGCCCAACCTAAAAAGGGTAGTTAAAACTAACTTCATTTCAATTTATTTAAAAAAGTAATGAATAATGTCATCATATTTTTCATATTTACCAAAAAATAATTATGACATTTACCAATATAATTTTAAGTTTTTTTTTTATTTAACCTAAAATTATGGGGGACAAATAAACTCTTTTGTCAAATTATCTTCAAAAAATATTTATTTCCCAGTTGTCCTCCCTAGTCCAAAGGTGACTCAATCATTGGTTGTGGTGATGGAGAAGTATTTTGTATTGAATTAAATTATTTTGATGATGACGAATTGACGATGGTTTTGCTGTGGTGGTGTGATCGAATTCAAATAAGTGTTTTTTTTTGTGATTTATTTGCTTATCTCAACTTGATTGATCTCGAGATTATTAATGCATCTCTTAAACATGTATGGTTCTTGTTTCTTTTATATTTTCATTTTGTTTTCATTCTTGATGCATGTTCTTGATTATTTTTTTTTGAAGCATGCATTCAATTAATTTACTTAAAAGGTTATTACATGAGTGTATATAATACCCAAAGATTCATCTGTTACATTTGGAATGATATGCCATCTGAATCTAAATTAGCAAAACAGTTGAGCAAAGCGTGAGCAGCTGCCTTCGGATAAGACTTGCATAGGGGGGAGGTGTTGGAGTCGAGGGTCAGAATGCCTTTGTTCAGTGCCTTCCACAAGAAAATTTGTACTTTTAATGGACACAATAGAGTCCATAAGAGCTTAGTTGATGGTATAGAGATGCTCAATGCGCTTGATTGAAGGTGCTAGTCAGTCAATTGCGTCCATATGCTGAAGTGTATTGCCCGAATGATAACTATCTATTTCTTTTCTCCATCTTGTTCCATCAGGTGGGGATTCCTAGAGAAGGCAAAGGATACTACTGCTACTAATTTTACTAAAAACAAACTAGAGACAGTTAAGCTACCACAAGACCAAAAGTTTACAACTAATACAAGAAAATGTGCTTTATATAATAACACTTACAAAAACTAATAGAAAGCTTTCAAAAACACCATAAGGTTCTTAAACTAACTTAGGAGAGCTTAAGAAGGAAAACCAAACACTACAAGCACTATTACACCTTAAACTAGGAAATGAATTACAACGCTGAAAGGAAATATTACTAAAAAATTATTGTACTAACTAAAGAGATATACAAACTCCAAGAAAAAAAACAAAAAACAATTCATAGGTAGAGTATCCATCGGCCCAAAGAGATGATAATAAGTTACAAAGCTTACAAAGTTAGAATGGTGGCAATAAAACTCAAAATCTTTGAAAAGACGAGGGTACCCAAATATACCTCAATCTAAAATTTTCCACCTATAAGTCCTTTTCCGAAAGTGATTGTCTATGTACTAAGTCGAGACAATACAACTAATTGGTTCACACTTCGTGTGATTGTCTATGGATACGAGATCGAGACAATACAACTACGAAGTATGTTTACTTGATAATAGGTTCGGACTTAACAAAACTCTAGGGATTGTCTATCAAGTAAAATAGGAATTAAAGTTTGTGCAATTTACTTTAAATTATAGTAAACATAATTATAATTGCGGAAAATAAAAGTAAATGTCACAACAAGATTTTGTTAACGAGGAAACCGCAAATGCAGAAAAACCCCGGGACCTAGTCCAGAATTGAATACTCTCAGAATTAAGTCGCTATACAAAATCAAACCAACTTCGTATAGTTGAGACCAAGCAACTAAACCTATAGTTCACCTAGTTTCCTAAGTATCCCTGCGCCTCCAACTTACAGTAAGTCACGCACTTGGAACTATTCCTTTGGTTCGTATTCCAAACAGTAAAGGAATAACAAATCTGTTCGGTAACAACTCTTTTCAAACAAAGTGATATGAGTTTGAAAAAGGCTCTTCTGTTTAACCAATAAACTCCTTTGTCGGGTCCTTAGATCAATCTATCAACAAATACCGAAGTAATTGTTAGATTATGCAATCAATACTATTAATCACAAAGAAGTGTATTGATGCCTATCTACTCAACTAATCAATATAATCTATCACAAGGATAAAACGATTATAGTTGGATCCCTTTCCAGCCGGAACAAGTATTGTGCACACCAAAGATTATGAACCCAAAAAGTCTTCTTGCCTTCAAATCTTTTTTAATCTTCAATCAGCACCTGCACACAATCAACTTGAATCTCTTGTGATCAATCACACACAGAACGGAGTCATTTAACGTTGGATTATCACAAGACGTCTTTAGATCTACAAACAGTCTAAAGATCCTTGTCGAAACTTCGATCTAGTTTGAGTGAATCTTATATCAGAAGAGAAGATTCTCAAGCATAAACAAACTAGGTGCAATCAAAGTTCAACCACCATTAGTCAATCAAATCAATCGAAAACAAAAATAAACTACAATTATCTAGTTTCCCACCAACGGTACTAATAGAGCTTCTCAATACCAAAGAAGTCTTTAAACTGAGCGGTCGTAAGAGATTTCGCCTAATTAGGTTACTTTCCTCTCCGAATAGGCGGCTCCACCAATAACAACACAACTGAGGTAGTTTTGCTGGCTCTGAGGATTAGTTTGCTAGGAATGCAAACTTAAGTATTTATAGACAAGGAAGTTCGGACACCAAGGAATTTACAAAACCGAATATTCTCAAAGATATGCAATAAACACAAAATCGGTTTTCATAACTCCTGGAAATGCACTTTCGAAATATTGACCGAAAACCCAATAGAAAAATCTATAATCAGTATATGCACATTACTAATTATTATTTTCTAAAGATATGCATTTAATTGCTGGAGATTAAATAGCATATAAAAACTAAGAAACCTTAATTAAAAGATTCTCAATTTATTTCGATCCTAGGATTCTCCTTTAGCTATTAAGGAATATCTTTGAACAATTAATGATAAGAGTTACTGCACATGTTCAAAGTATGTTGACATCTTTACTTTGCAAGTACTTTTTCATACTTACAATCTTGGAAAAGATTTGCCACACTTCCAAACAAATTTAGAATTGGTTCGTCTGAATTCCAAGAACTATGTGATTGATTATCCTATCAAATCACCAATCTTGGGTTTAACGGTTCTACCAAAACAAGTTTCGGTTCTACCTTCATGTGAATACTGTGCATAGCCACGCTAGTTACCAAAATTCGGTTGACTAGGTACTAGGATCGGTTCCCCACAACTTATGGTAACTACCTGTATTCGGTTGCACATGTCCATAGGATCGGTTCCCCAAAAACTACAAACTTGTTGCACATGTTCATAGGATCGGTTCCCCCATCTACTAAAAACATGTTGCACCTCTTACAGGGATCGATTCCCCTCTTGTAAATTTGTTGCACCTCTTACTAGGATCGGTTCCCCAATTGCTAGATAAAAGTTGTTATTTACAAGGCATCGATCATACCATCTTGAGTGATTACTTAAGATCGGTTTCACTAATAAAAGTCATACCAATACATAAGTCATGCCTTGTGAATAGTTTTACCAAGATACATAAACAAGTTTATGAGCGGTTATACTAAACACACATATTGGTAATTCAAAATAGATTTGCAATGAATAACAATACCAATAAGCCTAGCGATTTCCCTTTCGATTCACAGAACAAGTTTATGAACTTACTTCCTTTAAACGAATGTAAAACATTGTTTCCTAGGATGAAATCTTCATTCATACCCATAAATAATCACAATAGCATTCATACGATTATGTCGATGTCTTATATACAAAGTTTAATGGTAAAGCAATAAACCTCGTATTTTATGGCTTAATACTATGTCTAACTAGAGTATCATACACAGCTTCGCAGTTATGTTTTCAATATGCACGACTTAAATGATACGTTAGGGAATGAAACAGTTCAAGTCAAATATTACTAACCTCAAGAGGAAGGATGATGTTGTCGTTGTAGCTCCATACTTCTTTACATTCTTCAAGTCTTTATGTAATACTTGTAAGTCTCATATCCTAATACTTTCAATCTAACCTATACGAAGTTGACTCTTGTATATAATCAAGCGACTCTTTAAATGAGTTTTTATTCACTAAAATATGACAACCAAACTTGACATACCAACGCTTGGTGGGTTCAACCGAGCTATGCTCTAACAATCTCCCTCTTTGTCAATTTTAGTGACAAAACTCTTACATCATATGGATAAACAAATTACAAAAATTCATTATACACATACGCTTGATTCCAAGTTCAACAGCACAAAACCTGCATTAAATTCAATCCTTAAATACCTCTGCTGACATTATAATAACAAAGCTAATACTCCCCCTAAAGGTAAGATGGGTAGATTTTCAATCCGCACGTCTTTATTATTTTCATGTAGTTCCTCATAACTACATATCATATGATATGTGACTCCCCCTTAATCTATGCTTTCACTCTTTTCGTTAGAATAAACTTTTTAGCACAAATGTCCTTTCCCTTAATGATACCAACTCATAACAAGTCAATATCACTTGTTTACTCCATATATTTCTCCCCTTTTTTGTCACAAAATGACAAAGACACGAAAAAATAAAGGACAAACCAAAAGGATCTTACAAATCTCACAAAGAGAATTTGTAACCTATAAGAGTTGAGCACGAGGGTTTTGCATACCATTTTAGATAACCAATATCAAAACCGAAACTACAAGTAATTTGGTTTTAACATGTTATCTAGGAAACAATTTCCCGAAGCAATTTTCCCTAATAGTTTAGCAACTCAAAAATCGACTAATCACCTTAGTTCTTTTGTTAAACCGATTGCACAAGTAAAATCGCTTATTCGATAAGACCAAAATAAAGATCAGAATTAAGTTTATTTTTCTCATCAGGCTCTAATTATTCTCAATAATAACTTAGACCTTTCACTTTTAAACAAGACAAATACTAGGTTAGTTAACTAGTAATTCTTGTTAAGGCATTCGGTTAGACTTGAATAATCGAAACCTCCACATTTGATAAGTCTAACTAAGATTCGAAAAACTTAGTTTCTCTTATCCGGAAATCACTTGGACTAAACAAATGATCCCGAACACTTTTGTTAAGCCATAAACAATCCATACAAACCAAATAAATCAACTAGCATAATCATTTATCTTAACCGGAAGCAATTGAAACAAACATAGACATTATAGCACCGCAATTGCACCGAAATTTTGTAAGCCTAAACAATTGATACCAAACAATAATGAAAGATAACAATAGTTTTTCTTAACAGGAAACAATTGAATCACAATAAAACATCCATACACAAATAATGGAATAAACATCAATTGTACCGAAATTTTGTTAAGCAAAAGCAATAAATATTATGCAATAAAATCAGGCAACATGAAAACAATAACTAACAAGATTGTTACCTCAAATTCCGCATCCTCTTCTCCCTTTAAGATATGTCACTAAGCGCAAGTTCACTTAGAACTCTCCCCCATTAAAGTTGTCATCCTCCCACTATAACAAAAGAACAACAACAAAGAGCAACCTTTACCAGAGAAAGGTTGAAAACCGGTTTTAACTATTGCGATGCAAAAGTTGAAACCTCGAAACACATATGCTTTTATGCTAAACCAAAAGATTCAACATATTGTGACTTTTTCACATATTATTTCTACAGGAACCCCTCATGATCCTTCGATAAAGCCTACCAACATGGGCTAGAACTTAATCCCGCTAAATCAAAAAGTCACCCAAACCATAAGGGTTCACACAATTATGAGATCGAATATCAAGGTAATAAAACCGAAATCAAACATCCCATAAACATACATAGCAATAAAATAAAGCATTCAAGCACAGGTTATGTAACCGAAAACTATCACAAAAAAATTTATAAAATAATAATTTTATTCATAATAAGATAGTTTTATTCAAAATAGACTTTACAATTATTGAAAGAAATCAAAAACTGAAGTCTATTTTTCCCTTGATTTAATCCTTCAAGGTTGAAGCCGGATCTGATGATTTCACAGGATTCCAATCATCTTCTATGATTACTAGTCTTGATTCAAGACTAACAACATTGTCACTGACTTCCTTTACCTCCTTTCGCAGATCTTTTTCCATATTCCTTACTTCACATAGGATTAGATCTAGTTTTAATGACAGATTCTTGAGAAGATTATCATTGAGAGATGAAATCTTTTCATTAGGAACATCTTGATGAAGTTCTGGAGATGAGTCCGAATCACCATCGGAGGATTCGAGACGAAGTTTCTTGTTAGGAAACAGAATGGTCCAGACTTTTCCAGTCTTGCGAGAGTTACAGCTAGAGGAAGACATTCTGTCAAGACTCTATAAAATGAAGTAAGAGGTCTTTCCTCTTATAAGTTCAAGAACTTTTTCTCAAAAAAAAAAATTGAGAATATTATTCAATTAATTTTTTAACAGAAAACCCATTTAGAAATATTTTTATTCAAATATTTACAATTGTATCCTTACCGTGTGTTTTGAAAGTACAAGTAAGGATTCATGATAACCGATTAGGTTTTCATATTTCGGTTGTTGAATTTTCTTCCTTTGAAGGTTTCAACATTCATAAAAAATTGAGAAGCACTTGTGTTTGAACTTTTAGGTTCAACTCTCAATCTCGAAGTAAGATCTTGATGTTTGACAATCATATTCACTTTCTTAGGAGTGATTTTTTATCTAGACCTAGATCTTGGATTTTTGGGTTTGCAGATTCTTCCCCTTTTAACATCAGGACATTGCCGTTGATAATGCCCCTTTTGTTTGCAGTGAAAACAAACACCAGAAGTCTTCTGGTTGCAGAATTTGGGTTTCACAAATTTGTTTGACCTTGTATCCTTGCATTTCGATATATTGATATCGGGTGACGATTTTCTGAAGCAGTTGAGCTCGTCTCTCAGTTTCTGATTTTCAACTTTTAACTCCCTTATCTCATCTCGATAATGTTTAATCTCGAGAATCAGTTTAGATACTTGAACCTTTTCGGAACATTGAGAGACCTCGATTTTATCTAATCGCTTGTTGAATTTTACTTTATCATTAAGAAAACTTCGTTTGAGTTGATCAAGCGATGATATCATTCCATTTATGTTAGATTCAAGAACCTGATTTCTATTATCTTTATATGGAAACGTTCTTTTGAAATCGAAGGTGTAACCTCTTCTAGTGTATCTATTGTTGAAGATGTTTCAGAGTTAGAGACTTCTGAAATAGTTGCAATATTGTCCACAATATAGTCTTGATTATCCTCATCGGGGGAATAATCAAGTGTTGCAGTATATGCATTTCTTTTCCATTGATTATCCTTGGTTAGGCAATCTGGAGAAATATGACCAAATCCTCTACATTTGTAGCATTGAGGAATATTGTCATCATCGTCTCAAGTGTCTTTACTACTATGTGTAGAGGTGTGTTTTCCCTTTGACACAGGAGATTCTCTTTTCTGATGTCTCAACAATTTTTAGAGTTGTTGAGTAATAAGAGATAGATGATGATTTATTTCCGCTTCATCTTCAGCACTTTGATCTTCTTGATCTTTGGAGTTTTCCAGACATTGAGTCGAAATTTTCCTGCTAGCATTATAGGCTAGATTGTCCTTTTGTTTAGACAAATACTCATGATCGAATATATTTAGTTTTCCAACAAGGGAACTTATTGATAACACGGAAAGATAATTGGTTTCAATAATTGCATGCTTCTTAGAATCGTATCTTGATGGCAACGATCTGAGAATTTTGCATACAATGTCCTTTTCATAAATAGTCTTTCCAAGAGAGAAAGAAGCATTAATTATCTCATAGAGTTTGAGGTAAAACTCTTCAAAAGTATCGTTGTCATCCATTCGAAGGTTTTCCCAGTCGAATAATAGAGTTTGAAGTCTAGCTTCTTTCTCTGAAGTGTTTCCTTCGAATACGATCTTAAGATTATCCCAAGCTTCTTTCGAAGTTAGGCATGTTGATACATGAAGTTGTAGATCACGACTTACAGCATGTACAATAGCATTCAAACCATCTGAATTCTGCTTAGCAAAATCTTTTCTTCAGTTGAGCAATCTACTAAGCGTTTAAACTCAGTTTCCGAATTTGCTACTTTCGGGCGATCATAACCATCGACGACTAATAGCCATGTATTAAAGTCTCGTGATTGAAGAAAATATCTCATAGCAGATTTCCACCATAGATAGTTTGATCCATCAAATCTTGGTGGTATGTTAATCGAAGTTGATTCATGAGAACTAGAATTCATTTCTCATAGGTTGGATCGCACCAAACACAGATTGTTAGATCTTTTCGTGTTTGCCTGCTCTGATACCAATTGAAAAGACGAGGGTACCCAAATATACCTCAATCTAAAACTTTTCCACCTATAAGTCCTTTTCCGAAAGTGATTGTCTATGGACTAAGTCGAGACAATACAACTAATCGGTTCACACTTCGTGTGATTGTCTATGGATACGAGATCGAGACAATACAACTACGAAGTATGTTTACTTGATAATAGGTTCAGACTTAACCAAACTCTAGGGATTGTCTATCAAGTAAAATAGGAATTAACGTTTGTGCAATTTACTTTAAATTATAATAAACACAATTATAATTACGGAAAGTAAAAGTAAATGACATAGCAAGATTTTGTTAACGAGGAAACCGCAAATGCAGAAAAACCCCGGGACCTAGTCCAGAATTGAATACTCTCAGAATAAAGCCGTTATACAAAATCAAACAAACTTCGTATAGTTGAGACCAAGCAACTAAACCTATAGTTCACCTAGTTTCCTCAGTATCCCTGCGCCTCCAACTTGCAGTAAGTCACGCACTTGGAACAATTCCTTTGCTTCGTATTCCAAACAATAAAGGAATAACAAATCTGTTCGGTAACAACTCTTTTCAAACAAAGTGATATGAGTTTGACAAAGGATCTTCTATTTAACCAATAAACTCCTTTGTCGGGTCCTTAGATCAATCTATCAACAAATACCGAAGTAATTGTTAGATTATGCAATCAATACTATTAATCACAAAGAAGTGTATTGATGCCTATCTACTCAACTAATCAATATAATCTATCACAAGGATAAAACGATTATAGTTGGATCCCTTTCCAGCCAGAACAAGTATTGTGCACACCAAAGATTATGAACCCAAAAAGTCTTCTTGTCTTCAAATCTTCTTTAATCTTCAATCAGCACCTGCACACAATCAACTTGAATCTCTTGTGATCAACCACACACAGAACGGAGTCTGTTAACGTTGGATTATCACAAGACGTCTTTAGATCTACAAACAGTCTAAATATCCCTGTCCAAACTTCGATCTAGTTTGAGTGAATCTTATATCAGAAGAGAAGATTCTCAAGCATAAACAAACTAGGTGCAATCAAAGTTCAACCACCGTTAGTCAATCAAATCAATCGAAAACTAAAATAAACTACAATTATCTAGTTTCCCACCAACGGTACTAATAGAGCTTCTCAATCCCAAAGAAGTCTTTAAACTGAGCGGTCGTAAGAGATTTCGCCTAATTAGGTTACTTTCCTCTCCGAATAGGCGGCTCCACCAATAACAACACAACTGAGGTAGTTTTGCTGGCTCTGAGGATTAGTTTGCTAGGAATGCAAACTTAAGTATTTATAGACAAGGAAGTTTGGACACCAAGGAATTTACAAAACCTAATATTCTCAAAGATATGCAATAAACACAAAATCAGTTTTCATAACTCCTGGAAATGCACTGTCCAAATATTGACCGAAATCCCAATAGAAAAATCTATAATCAGTAAATGCACATTACTAATTATTTTTTTCTATAGATATGCATTTAATTGCTGGAGATTAAATAGCATATAAAAACTAAGAAACCTTAATTAAAAGATTCTCAATTTATTTCGATCCTAGGATTCTCCTTTAGCTATTAAGGAATATCTTTGAACAATTAATGATAAGAGTTACTGCACATGTTCAAAGTATGTTGACATCTTTACTTTGCAAGTCATGTTTCATACTTACAATCTTGGAAAAGATTTGCCACACTTCCAAACAAGTTTAGAATTGGTTCGTCTGAATTCCAAGAACTATGTGATTGATTATCCTATTAAATCACCAATCATGGGTTTAACGGTTCTACCAAAACAAGTTTCGGTTCTACCTTCATGTGAGTACTGTGCATAGTCACGCTAGTTACCAAAATTCGGTTGACTAGGTACTAGGATCGGTTCCCCACAACTTATGGTAACTACCTGTATTCGGTTTCACATGTCCATAGGATCGGTTCCCCCAAAACTACAAACTTGTTGCACATGTTCATAGGATCGGTTCCCCCATCTACTAAAAACGTGTTGCACCTCTTACAGGGATCGATTCCCCTCTTGTAAATTTTTTGCACCTCTTACTAGGATCGGTTCCCCAATTGCTAGATAAAAGTTGTTATTTACAAGGCATCGATCATACCATCTTGAGTGATTACTTAAGATCAGTTTCACTAATAAAAGTCATACCAATACATAAGTCAGGCCTTCTGAACAGTTTTACCAAGATACATAAACAAATTTATGAGCGGTTATACTAAACACACATATTGGTAATTCAAAATAGGTTTGCAATGAATAACAATACCAATAAGCCTAGCGATTTCCCTTTCGATTCACAAAACAAGTTTATGAACTTACTTCCTTTAAACGAATGTAAAACATTGTTTCCTAGGATGAAATCTTCACTCATACCCATACATAATCACAATAGCATTCATACGATTATGTCTATGTCTTATATACAAAGTTTAATGGTTAAGCAATAAACCTCGTATTGTATTCCTTAATATTATGTCTAACTAGAGTATCATACACAGCTTCGCTATTATGTTTTCAATATGCACGACTTGAAAGATATGTTAGGGAATGAAACAGTTCAAGTCAAATATTACTAACCTCAAGAGGAAGGATGATGTTGTCGTTGTAGCTCCATACTTCTTCACATTCTTCAAGTCTTCATGTAATACTTGTAAGTCTCATATCCTAATACTTTCAAGCTAACCTATACGAAGTTGACTCTAGTATATAATCAAGCGACTCTTTAAATGAGTTTTGATTCACTAAAATATGACAACCAAACTTGATATACCAACACTTGGTGGGTTCAACCGAGCTATGCTCTAACAATCTTTTATAAGAGTTCATTCTTCTTGATCATGTTTCAAAAGGAGAGTTCTCTAGTTGATGATGATAATCCTGAGCATATGATGAGCTGGCCAATCTCAATAGTATAAAAAGTTCAATGAAATTTTGGTAGTATGAACCCCAACCCTCAAGGACTGCAAAATCTCTTGTACAACATCAATGAAATTTACATAAGTTATTATGTATGTTTAGAATCTTAACTACCCACCCATACCTAACTAGCATTATGTTAATAGACATGTGCGCAGTTGAACGGATTTTTCTTATCGACTAGATGTCAAATTACTTGTTGTTAATCGCAAACATCTCGACTACGCCTCATTTAAACAAACTAAAACCCGAGATGGTTGTTCATAACATTGTTTTGCATAGTTTAATGTCAAACACATAGACAAACACTTGAAGTGGTGGAGATCCACAAATCATATGCCTATGTGAATCCTTCCTTAGATATTTTGGGAGTCGATAAAGAAGATATTTAGTGCATCTGCAACTGATATCGTATCTAGTTATATTGTAAGATAACACAGTTAAGTTATATATTATCTTTGATATATAATTTTCTAGCTTTATAAGTAAGCTTACCTATGTTAGTAGTCGATAAATGCATAATTAACATGTTTGAAGTGCCAATTCCATAAGCTTATTGTCTAGATTTCTTATAAATTACCTTGTATGACTCTTGCTTTCTGCTTTGTATCCTTTGTTAAGACAACTCAACCAAAAGAAGCGGAAATGATTTAATGTTAAGAAAAAGAAGCACTACAAGTGAAGACTATCAAATACAAAGATAAACTTGTTGAAATCTATATTTCTTTACCTATGTATTGTATATAATGAAAAGAATAATCCAACCGAAAAAGAATAAGGTCTTTCCGACGACAGATGAATAATTTATGGATAAAACGGTTGAATGAAAAAAAAAATGCCAAGATATAGGAAAAATTCGTCATGGTCAAGTACTTTAGACCATGACGACTTTATGCAATTTCCAGACAGCGAGGAAAGCTATTTTAAGGTCCTTAGAGTCGCCAAGTTCGTGGTAATGGACGGTGACGATTGTAGCAAACTTCTGCAGCAAGTTTTGACATGTTTTTGGCTTCTAATTAAATTTAGAAAACTTGGTTCGGTATGATTTTAAACCATAGAATAAGAGGATATTTGAGGGCCAAGTATTAGAGGCAATATAATTAAGGAGGCATCCAAGACTCAAACAAGATATATTCTTCTACATCTCATGCTACAATCCACGTTATAAAACCTAGGGTTTATTGCGGAAAACAATTCTTCTTCATTGTAACATGATGAGTAGGTAAATTTTTTATTGCATGGGGATGTAATTGGTTATTAGATAGACTTGTCTGAGAATGATAGACTTGTCCTGGAAGGAACCTTAAACAATATTCAAACTTATTTAAAGGTACGTACATTCAAGTTCTCATGAGGTTTTATTTTTTCTGGATTATCACTTCGGCAACAATCATTTTAGAACATTGATGAAATGAACCATGGCCAGTCTACATAGTGTAGAGATTATTGAAGAAAAAACTTTTAGATGATATGTGGACATTACATCTTAGTTTCTTTTAAGAGTTGGATTTGCAGTTTTTCTTTTTTTAGTCTAAATTTCATTTCTGATCCAAACAGGAAATTATAGACTGGTTTTCTACAAACACAAAAGTGTATTCTGATTATGGGAATATTATTAGAACAAAATCAAAGATTTATCTACATTAGAGAGCACGAAAAGTACCGACGAGATCTACGTCGTACTAATTGATTTGCAATACAAACTTCAACCAAGGCAATCAATTTTTACTACTCACTATATAGGCCTTAGTTTATTAATATTTTTGAATGATCCTTGTATCCTTATGATTTTTCTTTTAGATTTTTTTTTTGTCGGGCTTGTCTTTGACTGTCTGATTTCTTTTCTTCTGTAATCTTTTGGTCTTAATAAAATTTGTTTGTTTCAATACTTTAGTCAAACATTTCTGTATTTTTGTTAGAAATTGTGATCATCTATATTTCTATATAAACCATAAGATATATAGACTTTTTCAGAATTTCATGGCAGAACCACCTTGTTAGACCAACAATAATATTATGGTGCAAGAAGAGTGCAAGATAAAAAGCACCGCAAAAAATACGGTGTAAGTAGAGTGTAATTAAAATGGCAGTGATATATTTTGGTTTTCATCAAAAATCCAATCAATTTCTTCATTTCATTATTCAAATCCATTTACAGTAAAACCAACCTTAAACAAAAACCTGAGCAACGAAAACTGAACATCGATTCAGAAATAATTACTAGTATTCAACTAACCCAAGAAAGCATCGAACTACAAACAAACAAAACCTCATAATATAACAAATGGGTTCATTCATCACCAAGAGTTCAATCGTACCTATCGAAACTGGGGGGAATACGATAACCCATGAAGATTCTACCTTCGATTGTGGTGGTGGTGTTGGTGGTGGTTAACTTGTTCGATGGGAAATTCAAATACTCATTTTCAATTAAAAAGATCACAAATGTTAAGAGGCCCTTCACTTTCTTCAATAATCTTCTTGGGTAATTCATTATATATCTTGTCTTATCTTTATATAACAGGATTATCACAAGTTGTACTAATCAATCTAGATAATGTAAGTCTTTATAATTGTGATCAATAACAAGACTCGTTCTTGTTGAATTCATATCTTGAAAGATAGGTTACAAGTTTTATATTTGTCAGAATTCAAAACCTCTTGATTTGGATAGACTAGATTGATCTTGGATATTTATTTGTTAGATCGTACAAGTCTTCTACACAATCAGGTTCACGAAATCTTAAGTATAGACATATTGATTATGGAAGGAGAGAGAGAGAGAGAGAGAGAGAGAAACTCTACATACATATTGTTCAAGGATCTTTGTTCAGATCAACCTCTATTGTATTGGGTTTTGTCCATACAGGTTGCCGAACGAAAAAGTTGGTGGTATACTTGGTACCCCCTCCTTTTCAATGATCTTGCAAAGTCATACAAAAGATAACCAAAATGTTGTCTTTCAAATATTGTTAATCTTATTCAATCTCAACATATATGTCTTAACAACATTTCTACAAAAAATTTTTTTGGAGAGGTTTTATACTATAACCAAGTATCGTAGGCCAATTCTTGCAGCAGCATGAACCAAATATGCATCACGGAACGAGTGTAGCTTCCTCGAGGAAGCATTACGCTAACTAATTCTCGCACGGACTTGTGACGACCAATTTTTCCCCATCATTTGTACCGAGTAAGTATTGTTGCTTCCTCAAGCATCACATAGCGACTATTTCTTCTTCGACTATTTTTTTTTCCAGGCATAAAGATAGAGAATTCCGAAGAAAAAAAAATCAAATTTCAACACATTAATACCTATACCTGAGTATTTGGAGAAATTGTAAGTTGAGTTTGTTTACTTTCTTGGGTTGGTTCTTCACGAAAAACTCTATACTCATAAATATCTTCAAAAAAAAAAAATGATGAGTTGTTGTTATTAGCTGAAGATTCAACATGAACCCCTTATTCTTGATAACCTGAAGATTCAAAATCTTCTCTTCCATCACCAGCATCACTCATCTTCCCTCAATCCCTCCTACCTCCAAAAATTCTCCTTCTACTTCATAACCAAAAAAATATAATTTGATTCATACTAACTACCTAATCTATTAACTTAACTAAATATGATTTTCTTAGCAAAAAAAAAAAAAAAAACAGATAACTTAACTAAATATTATTAGTGAAAGGTAAACTAAGAATTACATAAATTATATCGATAGAGTTTTGGAGAATTACTAACTAAATCCTTGCTTTGTCTTATTAGCATATCCCCAATTAAATTGGGTATCGTATTACCTGATTGCGCTCTCAAAAACAAAGACGCCAATTTTACTTTGCAAAAGAAATCCCCGCGGAATCATCGGACATAAATACTGCTTTAGATCATTGGCCAATCAAATGGTCATAGGTCTAGATCATTTTGTTAAACATGGGTGTGGACTTTTGGGGCGAAAATGATTGATTGGCCTGGAAAATTTACCGTGGATTTCTCACACAAAAAACGGCCCCCCTATAAATCCCTGGTGGTGGGCTCCAAGGGATCCACTTTTAATATGAGACACCGGAGAATCCAGTGTGAATTCTCGCGGTCAATGTAGAATTGTTCTTTTTGGGTAAGAATGTATGCATGGTGTTCGTGAAAACACAATTTGATTGGCAATTTAATCGGTGTCTACAAATTCCCATGACAAAATTAAAAAATCCCGTTAATAACTATGTAGGAATGGCACTTCCTTCCCATCCTCTCATCGCTAGATATCTTTAGGTTTAGTAACTGATGAAATGAGAGTGACTGAGTGATGTCTCTTTAGATTCCAGTACATTACTCCCTCGTAAATACTAATCACACTTGTTCTCTTCAGTTTTTTATCATCTAAAAAGCTTCTTCCAGGTTCGCAGTGAATGGCAGGAACTCAGGAAGTTGATCTCCCTGCAACTTTCAAATTTATTTGGAAGATTGATAACTTTTCTAAGTTGAATAATGAAGTACATCATTACTCTGATGTTTTCGTAGCCGGTGGCACTAAATGGTACTGTCTTAGACTCCATGCACTTCATATTCTCCTTACCTACACTAGTTTGATTTGGTTATTTAACTGTTCATTTTGTTTTTCTCTTGCTTAATGAACTGTTCGTTTTGTTGCAACATATATCTGAGCAGGAAGGCAATTATTTACCCGAAGGGATTCGGTGAAGTGTATGATCACTTAACAGCGTTCCTTGTTCTTGAGGACTCGGCCAGTTTGCCGGTTGACGCGGAGTTCAGTTTTGCCATTACTAGTACATCCAATCCCAGTAAAACAGTGAGAGATGGTAATAGTTCTCTTCTGATTATCTACTTCTTTTTTTACCTGGAAATATTTCAGTCAAATAATTTTACAAATTCTCATTCTGCAGGACGGAAATACCAATTTGGAAATGCTGGACAGATGTGGGGTTTTCTGAAATTCTTGCCTCTTAGTCGGTTGCATGACCCTAAGAATGGATATATTGTAAATGATACTTGTGAAATTAGTATTGACGTTACTTGCAAAGTCACAGCAGAAGCAGCAGATGATGAAATAAAAGAGAAGAGTACAAGTAGCAAGGTTCCAGAGCCAGACCCTGAAAAGCAAAGTACAGCAAATGATGGTGAAACTAGTTTGCAATTGGGGGAGAATCCTGACGCTGGACAACCTTTCGAGGGAGAACGAAGTAATGGTGAAGGTAGTGAATTTGATGCTGAATTGTATGAAAACGTTGGAGTCTTTAGTATCTTGAAAAAACATGCGTGTCTGTATGAACAAATATGGCTCAAATATGGTCATATTCCTTCCACAAAAGTTATGCCAGCCTTGTCTTATCATGTCCTCGTGATGGTGGTTAAAGATTTAATGAACTCCATTATGGATATGCATCAATGTCGTTTTATAGATCTGTCAAATGAAATGATTGAGTTGTGGGAAGCGAAGATCAAGATGGCAGAGAAACTTGAATTCAATGTGAAATGGCTTCGCCAAAGATTTGAGAGTGTGAAAAAGAGTCTTGGTGGGATGTAGAAATTTAAGGATGAACTGCAGGAGCAAGGTCAGGCTTTTAGAAGAGCAAAACCAAAGGTTAGGGCTATTGAAGGTGTGCTAAGGATAGCAGAGATGCAGCTGAGTGCATCAAAGGATCAACTGCGAAGCAAAGTTTTTGGCTTACTGATGGAGTCAGACACCGAAATGTACTTGCAAGTGGGTGAAAATTTACTTTTTGATGGAATGTTTTGGATTATCTAGTAGTTGAAAAATATTGTTCAAGGAAAATGAGACGAACTATTGAGAATATGAAGAAGCCTTAAGAGTCTTTTCTTAAATTTATTGTCTCAAAACTTGTAATCAGAGTCTAGTGGTCAGTGGTGGTTATCTTTTTGTGGGTTTCTGATGGAGTCTTATCTATAAAGCTTTAAGAAGTTGTTTATGCTCCTCCTAGTAAGTCTTCAATAGTGCAAAATTGGGGTCCGACTGATATTAATGGGTTTGGTTACTGTCATTCAACCAACGAGTACAAGATTGTTAGAATTTACTTGGACGTCTATAAAGAGAGTAGGGAGAAGTACTATGTCCAAGTTTATACCGTCGTCAGTGGCGGTGCTGGTGAGTGGAGAAACAAAGAATCCATCAATTTTCAGGAAAGAACAAACAAAGAATCCATCCAGACTTTCTCCATTGTCTCAAGAAGGTATCTACGCCAGTGGAGCTATTCACTGGCTGCACCGCCGCCGGAAATACACACATGACCACCTCCAAGATTATATGATTGCAGCTTTTGACTTGGAAGATGAGAATCTCCAGTTTCTCCCGCTGCCACGTTTTGAAGATGTCAAATACTTACATGATCACTCTGGCCCCAATTTGCTTGGCCCCAAGTTGCTGGGAGGGAAGAACCTGTATTTCGTGGATACATTCTATGATAAACACTGCACGGGTATTTGGGCATATAAGAGTATAAATACTAATGGTTGTGATACGAAAGAAAACTACAACGACAAGAATTTGTGGCATTGGATCAAGGAGTTCAATATAGAATGGGAAGAGCAGTACTGGAAGTCTCTATGGGTCTTTGACCTCGTGGCAATTACAAGGAACCATCAACTTCTATTGCGTTGCGTTACAACTCTCTACTGTTATGATCTTAAAACTTCGACTTTGAACGAACTTTTCTATGGTTTTGATGTGGGCTGCAACATGATAAACGTAATTCCACATGCAAACAGCATCGTTTCGATCTCATGCCAACGATCAAAGATCGTCAGTAGCAAATAGCATCGTTTCGATTTCATCGGAAAATCTTGCCAACGATCAAAGATCGTCAGTAGCAAATAGCATCGTTTCGATCTCGCCGGAAGATCTTGCTGACAGTCAAAGATCGTCAGTAACTCTTGGACGATCCTGAGGGGAATGGAAATTACAGCTAAAGGTCTTTTTTGGCCGTTCTTTTGGCAGTTTTTTTCTTTCTCTTTTTGCATAGAGGATAGTGCTTGTTCTTTTTCTTCTTTTTGGATGAATGTTAAAATCATGAAAATACGCTAAGAACTTAATATTCACCACACATCATAATTAATGATCATCATAAAAAATTATGAACTGAAAAACTTTCAGTGGGAAAGTAGCCATAACTGTAAATGTACACACTTGGTGGAATTGTGATGTTTCATTTGCAAACCATTGCGATGTTTCAATGTCCCATTTGCCAACCATCACGATGTTTCATTTGAGATATTTTTTTAGTTCTCCCTTATTCTTTTTGTACCGTTTTGAACATTCAGTTATGCTTGAACCATTGCGATTATTCACTCAACAGTCGCAACACATTTCACTTCCATCCCTATATATGTGGCAAACCAATTTTGCAATCATTCACTATATTTTCTATTTGTATACTTAGTTTTGTCCCATCAATCGACGCAGCACAGTAACAAGATTAAGATGGCTAGGAAATCATCAGAAAAAGGTCTTGGGACTTTAAAAGAGATCGATCATCTTTCTGAAAACGTAAGTATCATCGTCATTATTTCTTGTTATTCTAATTTTGAATTTTGATATTTGTTCCCTTTTTCAAAACCCTAATTTTGTTGTTTGTAATCCATTTTGGTGATTAGTTAGACTTGACTGAGAATGATAGACTTGACCTGGAACTGGAATGGATCTTAAACAATATTCAAACTTATCCAAAGGTACGTACATTCAATATCTCATGATGTTTTTTCTGGATTTGTAGTTCTTCTTTTTTTAGTCTAAATTTCATTTCTGATCCAAACAGGAAATTATCGACTGGTTACGCAAGAAATCCAAGAACACATATACTGATCATGGCGCTCCTACGAACACAAAAGTGTGTTCTAATTGTGGGAATATTATTAGAACAAAATCAAAGATCTGTACTGAGGCGCACAAGCAACACACCGAAGAGCACGAAAAGTACCGACGAGATCTAAGTCGTCATCATCGTCGTACTAATTGATTTGCATTACAAACTTCAACCAAGGCAATCAATTCTGTACTAGTCACTATATGCCCGAGTTCTTGGATGATCCTTGTATCCCGATGATTTTTCTTTTAGCTTTTTGTTTTGTCAGACTGTGTGATTTCTTTTTTTCTGTAATCTTTTGGATTGGTATTAATAAAATTTGTTTGTTTCGACACTTTCCTCGAACATTTCTGTATTTTTGTTAGAAATTGCGATCATCTATATTTCTATACAAAGCAAAGACACCACTGATTAAAGGGAACAAACACTGTGTCTCTCTTTATACAAATTCAAACACTATGAATCGATCGAATGAACCAAACCATGAATTCAGTGAAGACATATAGATTTTTTCAGAATTTCATGGCAGAACAACCATGTTAGACCAACATGGTGCAAGGAAAAATGCAAGACAAAAAGCACCGCAAAAATACGGTGTAAGGAGAGTGTAATTGACACGGCCGTGATATATTTTGGTTTTCATCAAAAATCCAATCAATTTTCATTTCATAACTCAAATCCATTTACAGGAAAACAAACCCTAAACAATAACCGGAGCAACGAAAACCAAACATCATCGATCAATCAATCTTGTTCTTTTTCGTTGAAGAACGATTCGGAAATAATTACTAGTATTCAACTATCCCAAGAAATCATCGAATTACAAGGAAAAGAGAAAAACTCAGAATAGAACAGATGGGTTCATCACCAAGAGTTCAATCGTGCCTGTTGAAACTGGGAGGAACACAGAAACCCATGAAGATTCTACCAGAAATTGTGGTGGTGGTAACTTGTTCGATGAGAAATTCAAATACTCGTTTTTGATTAAAAAGATCACAGATGTCTAGAGGCCCTTCACTTTCTTCAATAATCTTCCTGGGTAATTCAATTCAATTCTTGATTTTGTCTAGTAACATGGGTTCTTGGGTTTTTTATTTTATTGAGTTTTCATTAACATGGTTTCTTTTGATTCTATTAAAGCAAACAGTAGCAGTACTAGAGTTCTTGAATCCTTATTATCACCTTCTTCTTCGGTATTTTTAATTGAAGTTGAGATTTCTTGGTGAATTTCTAAATAATGTCGTTGATGATGATGAGAAGTAATAGGTTTAGTTCAGAATGGAATTCTGTTATTGATTTTGTTTTGGTTTGGAACAGATGAGGAGGGGAGTATTAAAGAATGTAACAAACAATGTGCAGATTGATGATTTAGTCTCAAACCTAGAATCAACTGCATCCCAATTCAACAATGTAGATTTAAATATATTGCATTTTCATTATTGTAGTATGAAAGATCTAGTTATTTCTTGAACCATTGCATTGTTTGATGAAACATTGCAATTATCATAGTGGATATGATCTAGTTATTTCTTGAATCATTGTGTTGTTTGATGAAACATCACAATGTTTACATTATCATAGTGGAAATGTTCTAGTTATTTCTAGAACCATTGTAATGTTCCGTCAAACATTGTGACTATTCATGACTCAACACATTCACATCCATCCATCTATATAAGAATTCTGCATCATTCACTATGTTTTCTATTTTGGATTCTCTTTTATCCTTAGCAACAATCTTCAGATGCAGAACCGTGAAGAAGTTAATATGGATATAGTTGTTGAAGATCTTCCATCATTTTTAAAAAGCTTTAGCACCTATATCAACTTGAACAACATGTGAGTATCATTGTCATTTCTTGTTACTCCAACTTTGAATTATGAATTACTCCTTTTCAGACTCCTAATTTTGTTTTGTGTTGTTTGTAATCCGTTGTGGTGATTAGTTAGCTGATGAGAATGAAAGGCTTGCTTTGAAAGCGGCTTTAGACAATGTTGTTACACAACTGGTTCAATCTCACGTAAAGGTACGTGCATTCAACAAGGTTTTCCTTTTTTATAATTGATTTTCTTTTGGGAAACAATCATTTTAGAACTGATGAAATGAACCACTTTATGGTGTTTACGTAGTGTAGAGATATTGAAGAACAAACTTTTAGATGATTAAATTGGAAAAAATTCCTGATTTCAAAATATAATTCAAGGTTTTATGATAAATGAGTTACATGATGCATTGGCTGAAGTCTTAGTTTCTTATTGCTTACAAAAGGTTGGAGTTATAGCTTCTTTCATGTTTTTGTCTGAATTTCTGATTCAAACAGACGGTTGGGGTCCGATCAAGCAAGACCAAACTGTGTTCTAACTGTGGAAAAATTAAAAAGCTCAAGACCGCAGCAGTGATGGTGATGACTGAACTAGATGTTATAGAAAGGTTTAAAGCTGCTGCTCATATAGGAGATGATATAGTTTTTCCAAGGAAAGATATGAAAAACCGAGTCAGAGCATTATATTCAGCCTCAACTGGTTTTCAAACTCAAACTACAAACTCCAGCGGGTCGTATACTCCGAGTAGTAGCGAAGCGTTGGACTCACCTCCGCATGGTGGTATGCAGTTGGATCACCATTGTATTTATGGGTCCATATCTCCGAGTAGAACTCCGCAAACCCACTATTCACGTAGCACCAGCAGTTCCGCAACATACAGTAGTTCCGATGAGGAGGAATACCCAGTTAGAAGGAGGGGTCGATATTCCAAGGATGATCCACCACGTAGCACCAACAATTCCACATCATACAGTAGTTCCCAAGAGGAGGACTACCCAGTTAGGAGGAGGATTCGAAATTCCAAGGCTGATCCACCACGTAGTACCAGCTGCTCCACATCATACAGTAGTTCCGAAGAGGAGGACTACCCAGTTAAAAGGAGGAATCGATATTCCAAGGCTGATCCACCACAGAAAAACACGGGACATGTTAGAAGATTTATGAACAAGATTGCAGGCATGTTCCATCAAGACCGCCGTGAGGATACAGATGCATCATCGTCCAAGGAGGATAGTAATGCACGGGGTCATCATCTTTCTGTTGAGAAACCTCTGAGCAATAGTATACTCCGCCACAGAAGCAAAGAGAAACACATGCAAAAGAGAAGAACAACATCAGTTAACAAACCAAGGACATTTCCAAACACTTGTAGAAAAGCATCAGAAGGTACTTAGAACTGTAAGTTAATAACGGCACCAAAAATATGCCTAGAAGTGTGCGTGTTATCTTCTCTCGTTATGTCAGACTAGAACTTTTGGGATCTTCTCCACGAACAATTAAACATCACTGTTATTTCATCTTTTTTATGTTTTTCAACTCTTTCTGAATCCTTATCTTGCAATTTCCTAGAAATTTGTTTGGTCTCGACTAAAAGGTTTCTATTGTTTGATTGTGATAATTTGGGGTGCTTCAGCCTTCACGGCAATTGCTTGTACCCGCACCTCTCTTTGCCATATTTTTCTATTTTTGGATTATTCCTGTTGAAATCCCAAGTATTGTTGCTTTTTATCGTAAGGATATATATCGTTCACTGCTTCACTGATTTTGAGTTAATGAAATTGTGTTTCAGTGATTCTAAGTAAATTGTTAATTTCAATTTGACACTGTTAATATAATGTGTTTCAGTAGTTTTCTAGTTGGCAAGGAAACTATAGTTCATATATGTAAGTTTAGTTGTGTTGTTTCTCTTGATGATGACTAAAGGTCTGCTGGCGAATACGTGTCCCGATGGTGCATTTCTTGGGTTCATTGTAAGTAGTTCTATATCAGATGCTGTAGGGCGTCGTAGGGGTTTTCAGTTGAGTGCTTTACTAATGATTCTTGGGCCTTTTCTGAGGTAAAATCCTTACGTTCTAAAGATTTCTTTTTTATTTTAAGTTTAAATGAAGTTTATTAGAAAAGATTTCTTTTTTATTTTAAGTTTAAATGAAGTTTATTAGAAAAGATTTCTTTGACCATATGCTTGCAGCGCGAGAATGGAAAGCCTGGAAGGTATGCTTCTTGGGAGGTTTCTAGTTGGAACAGGAATAGGTGTTGGTCCATCTGTTGCTTCTCTATATGTGACTGAGATATGCTTTTTGCTGATCCATGTTGTCCCCAGGTGGCGTATGTTTCTGGGTATCTGCAATTCCTGCTGCAATATTGGCTCTTGCAATGGTGCCCTGTGGGGAGAGTCCTCAATGGCTGCATAAGGTCAGTATGTCAACCCTTATTTTTGCCCCTCCTAAGAGATTCTTGTTTTCCTTTGATCTACATCTGTTTGCTACTTTTTTTTTTTTGGCACTCAACTGTCTTGTAAAAATGTTCCTTAATCTCTCTTAATGTTTTGAATGAGGATTTCCTAGTTAAAAAACTTAAACCTTTTAATTATTAACAATATGTTCGATAACACATAAAATTCGATAAAATATAGTCAAGATATAGATCTGCCGATTCAGAGGCTGTGCTCCAGACATTGTCTGGGCTCCTATGCACATTTGTTCTAATAGTTATATCCATGACCCATTTGAATTCAACAAAAATATGAAAAATCATCTTGGTTTCTATTGGGGTGGAACAGAAAGGTAGATCTGCCGAGGCGGAAGCTGAATTTGAGAAGCTCTTGGGAGGATTGCACGTCAAATCTGCGATGGCAGACCTATCGAAGTCAGAGGAGATGAGCCAGACACTGTAAAGTTTTCAGAGTTATTTTATGGTCGCCATTTCAGAGGTATGCGTGAAAATTCTTCACTGGTTCATTTTCTCTATTAGAATATGTAGTGTGGTTCTTGCTTTCATTTTAGATTCATCATTCATTTTTCCCTTTTGGCAGTTGTTCTTATTGGATCAATGCTATTACTCACTTTTAATCAATCACTCGAAGCCTTATATATAAAGATCAATACCTGATCTTTTCTGCAGCTGTATTCAATCCATCGCTGAATACAAAGCTCGTCCCAGATTGTTGAATTTATTCCAGTTTTTTGTCTTTAGGAACTGCAGGTGTTGGTATTGTTTAGAAGTTCTTCTAGATACTTGTTATTGGAAAGGAAGTACTTGAAATTGTTATAACTGGTGTAATGTTGGCAATGCATGTTTTCATCTAGCAATCAATCTAAATCCTAAAATATCTTGTTGTTAAATTTATGTATTTCCTCACTAGTTCAATTGCACTGAATAACTTGTTTTAGATAGAATTTTAAAATTGTGAATTCATGGAAGTGGTGAGTACGTCAAGTACCCAACGAAGTTTGCACGCCTTGGAGGAAAGCTGCTCAGGGTATATTTAGATGCTTAAAGTTCTTTCAGTGTCTACCTTTATATGCTGCAGTAACTTACACTTGGATGCATTTTTTTTATCTCCCTCTTTCGTTAACCATTTATCTGCGTATTCGGGACCTGGTTTCAGGGAATGATTTTGACAGGTGGGCTTGGGACTGGTAAAACCCTGCTTGCGAAGACTATCGCAGTAGAGGCCAGAGTACCTTTATTTCTTCAGAGCAGATTCGGAATTTGAGGAGTTGTAAGTCGGCAATTCTGCACGATTTGTGCAGGTTGAAATTTATTGCCTTTGTGCGTGAAACTTATTCTTATGATAGTGGTTGGTGTAATGCTCTTCTTGGCATTTCTTAGTCTTCTTTAAGCACATTGATCTTCCTATCTTGATTTAAGTTTCGTAGTTTGCAATCTTTAGGCAAAGCATAGTGATTGTCTTTGTGCAATCTTTTTGCACCAGTTACTGAATTACTAAATTTACAAAAAAAATTAACTCCTTCAATTGGTCGATTGTGTTTGCAGGAATGTATGCCAATGGAATTCTCTGTGTGAAACAAAATTGAAGGGAGAGGGAGAAAATATCAGAAGCCCAAATGCTATATATGACACAAATCTTGGAGCCACGAAAGCTGCAGTAGTTGATGCTGGCAGAATGGTCTCGACGAAACCCAGCATTTCCAATTTATCAGTCTTACTGACAAAGTATGCAGTGAAGTCCTCTCTCTCCAAGAGTCTCAAGCAAGTTGAAATTATGTAATTTCCCCTTTTCAGCAGGATATAGTCTTCACGCAGGATTTGCTTAAAGTTTTCTTGTGATAACCAAAAACATGGAATTCTAAACTACCTCATAGTACTTGCATCTTTAGAATCCAACATTGAAGTTGATAAGTAAAACAAAAGAAAAAAACAGTTCTTGAACTACTTGTGATCACCCCTTTTTTGAGTAATGTTTTTGTACAAGAATCTATATGCAAATTGTTGCAACTCTTGAAAAATGTTGTGCAACAATTAGCTTTTTACCTCCCGGAAGGGTCAGTTGCCAACATTCTGTGCACAAATTCCAACCCTCTCACTAGAATAGTTAAGGTCTAGTAAAAATGACAGAATGTCCCAGGCAGATGGTTGATGATTGGTGAAAAGATGCATCTCTTTAGTTTATGTCCCCTCCCATTGGTTTATGATTGGCTGAAAGTCACGACTCTCCAAGTCCATATCTGATTGGGTGCGAGTGTCTCAACTAATGCGATGTTTCATGAATGATTGCGATGTTTCAGACTAACACATTCTCTATATATACGGATAAAGAACTCTGAATCATTCATTCACAATATACGTTTTCTGTTCCAGTACTCCGATTATTCCCGGCAGCAATCTTCATTACACTAAAAAGCCAGCAGCAAAAGATTTAAAATGGGTCTCAGAACACATGTTAAAAATCTTGGATACTTAGAAAAAGGTCTTACGACCTTAAATAGAATAGATAATATTTTACAAAAGGTGAGTATCGTCTTCATTATTTCTTGTTATTCTAATCTTGATCTTTTTCAAAACCCTAACTTTGTTGTTTGTAATCATTCTGGTTATTAGTTTGACTTCCGTGCGGAAGATAGAGCTGCGCTCGACAAAATGTTAGACAAAGCCGAGACTCGACTCTTTCGATCTTTTGAAAAGGTACGTACATTCTCATGAGGTTTTATCTTTTCTGGAATATCTCTTTGGCAACATTCATTTCAGAACACGAAATGTCGAAATGAACCATTTATCTTATCTGCTGTATTATGAGAGTTGGACTTATAGTTTCTTCTTTTTGTGATCCAAACATGCAGGCAGAGGACCGTTCAAGGCCTTCTAAGAAGCAACATTTTCCTACTGCGACAGAACCTTTTTGTTACTACTGCTCCAATTCTAGGAGAAATAAACAGCAGCGACGGAGGTCATCCCCGAAGAGAATGTCAGGGGAAGGTGGTAGTTGTTTTAGTTTTGTCAGGATTTTCAGACTTCTTTGGTGATTTTCTTTCTTTGTTCTTTGAGTTGTCAGTTGTGTCTGACTTCTCTATTCGTTTTTTTAATCTTTAATAAAACTTGTTATCAGTTTCTTTTATTGCATCCCTCGAAGATTTCTTGCGTAGCCTCTTTATCTGTATTGATTTTCACAAAAACGACATGAATCAAAACATTATATATCTTTCACAGAACCAAATAAAAAGCCTACTGTGCCTCTCTTTACACGAATTCAAACAAAATGACTCAATCGAATGAACCAAACCATAATCGTAAATGTGGTCTGTTTCTACGGAAATTCAAGAACGATATATAGATTTTCCAGAAAGTTTAAACCATGGTGCAACAAGACAAAAAGCACCGCAAATATACGGTGTAAGTAGAGTGTAATTGACACGGCCGTGCGTGATATATTATTGTGTTTTATCAAAAATCCAATCAATTTCATTACTCAAATCCATTTACAGTAAAACCAACCCTAAACAAAAACGGAATCTGAGCAACGGAAGCCAAACATCGATCGATCAATCAACCAATCTTGTTCTTTTTCCTTGAAGAGCGATTCAGAAACAATTAGCAGTATTCAACTAACCAAGAAATCATCGAATTAGAAGAAAAAAAACAGAACAAATGAGTTCATCACCAACACCAAAGGTTCGGTCGGACCTGTGGAAACTGGGAGAATTGCCGAAATCGATGAAGATTCTACCTGCAATTCTGGTGGTGGTAACTTGTTCAGTGAGAAATTCAAATACATTATACACCCATTTTCCATCAAAAAGATCACAGATTTCAGGAGGCAATTCGCTTTCTTCAGTAATCTTCCTGGGTAATTCAATTCATCTCTTCGTTTTTGTTTGGTTTTTAATTTTATTGATTTTTCATTAACATATCTATTCTGGTAACAGTAGCAGCAGTAGTTCTTGAATTATTATTATCACTTTCTTCTTCGGTATTTTTAATTTTATTGATTTCATGGTGGATTTCTTGATAATGTTGTTGATGATGATGATGAGAAATAGAAGGTTTAGTTGAGAATGAGAATTATGCTATTGATTTGTTTTTGTTCGGAAGAGATGAGGGGAGTTTTAAAGAATGTAACACACAATGTGCAGATTGAGGATTTATGTCTGAAAATTAGAGTTTTAAGTAGATTTATATTGCCTTGGATTTATTGTAGTAGAGAAGATCTAGTTATTTCTTGAATCATTGCGTTGTTTGATGAAACATCACAATGTTTGCATTATAATAGTGGAAATGTTCTAGTTATTTCTTGAACCATTGCATTGTTCCATTAAACATTGTGACTATTCATGACTCAACACATTCACATCCATCCATCTATATAAGAATTGTGCATCATTCATTATGTTTTCAATTTTCAATTTGGATTCTCTGTTTATCCTCAACAATCTTCAAATGCAGAACCGTGAAGAAGTTAATATGGATATAGTTGTTGAAGATCTTCCATCATTTTTAAAAAGCTTTAGCACCTTGAAAAACCTATATCAACTTGAACAACATGTGAGTATCTTTGTCATTTCTAGTTACTCTAATTTTGATTTTTGATTTATTTCTTTCCAGAATCCTAGCTCCTAATTTTGTTTTGTGTTGCTTGTAATCTATTATGGTGATTAGTTAGCTGATGAGAGTGAAAGGCTCGTGTTGAAAGAGGCTTTAGACAACGCTGTTACACAACTGGTTCAATCTCACGTAAAGGTACGTGCATTCAACAAGTTTTTTTTTTTTTTTTCTATAATTGTTATTCATGATTGTCTTTTGGGAACAATCGTTTTAGAACTGATGAATTTGTGCCAGTTTATGGGGTCTGCATAGTATAGAGATATTGAAGAACAGACTTTTAGTTGATTAAATTGGAAAACTTACCTGATCTCTCACATGAAAAATATAATTCAAGGTTTTATGATAAAAGAATTACGTGATGCATTGGCTAAAGTCTTAGTTTCTTATGTACTGGATTGCTTACAAAAGGTTGGAGTTATCGCTTCTTTTATGTTTTTGTCTAAATTTCTGATTCAAACAGACAGTTGGGGACCAATCAAGCGCTTCCTCACTGACATTCGAAAAACAAAAGCAAGATGGAATGTTGGGGAATCAAGTTACTTCTACAAAGAGCAAAGTGTGTTCTAACTGTGGAAAAATTTAAAAAGCTCAAGACCGCAGGGGCCAAGGTGATGACTGAACTAGATGTCATACAAAGGTTTAAAGCTGCTGGTCATATAGGAGATGATAAAGTTTTTCCAAGGAAAGAGATGAAAAACCATTCAGCTTCGTCAACTGGTTCTCAAACTCAACCTACAAACTCCAGCGGATCGTATACTAGCAGCGAAGAGTTGGACTCACCTCCGCAACGTGCTATGCAGTTGGATCATAGGTCCATATCTCCGAGTAGAACTCCGCGAAACCACTATTCACGTAGCAGCAGGAGTTCCACATCATACAGTAGTTCCGAAGAGGAGGACTACCCAGTTAGAAGGAGGAGTCGTTCCAAGGCTGATCCACCACGTAGGACCAGCAGTTCCACATCATACAGTAGTTCCCAAGAGGAGGACTACCCAATTAGAAGGAGGAGTCGATATTCGAAGGCTGATCCACCACAGAAAAAGACGGGACATGTTAGGAGATTTATGAACAAGAGTGCAGGCATGTTCCATGATCGCCTTGAGGATACAGATGCATCATCGTCGGATCATCATCTTTCTGCTCTGAAACCTGTGGGCAATGGTATACTTCGCCACAAAAGCAAAGAGAAACGCATGCAAAAGAGAAGAACAGCATCAGTTAACAAGCCAATGATATTTCCGAACACTCGTAGAAAGGCATCAGACGGTTAGAACTGTAAGTTAATGACGACGCCAAAAAATTTCCTAGAAGTATGCCTGTTATCTTCTCTGTTCTCTCCTTATGTCAGGCTAGAGCTCTTCTAAAGTAGGATTTTTTCCACGAAGAATTAAACATCAATGTCATTTCATCTTTTTTATGTTTTTCATCTCTTCCTAAATTCTTATCTTGTAATTTCCTAGAAAACTTTTCGGTTTCTGACTAAAAAGTTTTTCTATTGTTTGATTGTGATAATTTGGGTGCTTCAGCCTTCATGGCAATTGCTTGTAACCGCACCTCCCTTTGCTATATTTTCCTATTTTTGAATTATTCCTGTTGGAATTCCAAGTATCGTTTGACTTAATCATTTCACAATGAGCTTACAGTATCATTCATCCTGTAAGTTTATCATTGTTCCTTATGTAACCTCAGGGTTAGTACCTGGATTATCTTTTTCTTTCTTTTTTTTGGTCTGAAGAGAACCACCCCTCACTAAGCATCTTGTACAGAGTCAGGACTTATAACTTCTCTCAAGTGATTGCACCAGAAGTATCTACTTTGGGATAGACTGTTTCATGCTTTAGTGTGTTAAGGCTGTTAAGCAAATGCACCCAGAATTCTGCATCATTCACTATGTTTTTGGATTCTCTGTTTATCCTCAGCAATCTTCGAATGCGGAACCTATCAACTTCAACAAAATGTGAGTATCATTGTCATTTCTTGTTGCTCTAGTTTTGAATTTTGACTTATTCCTTTTCAGAATCCTAATTTTGTTTTGTGTTGTTTCATTGTAATCTGTTGTGGTGGTTAGTTAGCTGATGAGAATGAAAAACTTGTGTTGAAAGGGGCTTTAGACAATGCTGTTACACAACTGGTTCAATCTCATGTGAAGGTACATGCATCCAACAAGGTTTTTTCGTTTCTATAATTGTTATTTATACTTGGGGTTTCAGAGTAAGCATACTCAGTTAAAGGGCCGACGTAGACATAAAAAGAAACATTTGAGTGTGGCACTATTTTGTGACGATGGGTAATTGCGCTATTCTGTAAGCACATGTTTGTATATGATTACACTGTATCTATCAAAAGGTTTTGACATTAGTGTTCTGAAATTCAAATTCATGCCTAACTCATTTGAAGTGATTGTATTATGGTAACCGCATTTTATTTTATTTTTTTATTTTTACTTTTTTTATTTTTTTTGAAATTTTCATTTGGAGCTCAGGTTGTTGTGGAAACTCTATTTGTATGTTGTTACTTTTTGCCGACTCTGTGTGGTAATAAATTTTGCTTAAAATGATTTGAATAATGGGCAGGAAAAGGGAAACGAAAACGTGTCAAATTTGGTAAACAATCCAAGGATTAACTTAGTCAGATTAATCTTCCTAGTTTAATTTTATCTTTGAGATTGTTGTGTGTTGTGCATTCATAACGTATCCACTTAAATCATCTTTTAATTTTCGGATTACATAAGGAGAAGCGCTCCTCTTATGCTCCAGAAATTGAGTTGTGATACGATGGATACAAAATTGAGAAATGTTGGAGAAAAGTTGGGATCCAGGTTTGGTCCAGGTTTGGTCTTTCTCTTGTCTGTCAACTTTATAATCTGGGCACACGCTGCTTTTTCCTTCTAGTCCAGCATATATCTGATGAGCGTATACATTATCATTTTTCAGGCTTTAAGATGTGTATGTATCTCTTTGTTCGATGCGACAATGAACCTGCTCTGTAGCTGGAAAGAATAAAGGCAAACAATGGCGGGAGTTGCAACATTCTCATGATAGCGTCCTTTCATTGGGTATATCTTTTTTTTTCCTCTTTTAGCAGCTAATTGTAGAACAATATTGAGACCTTTTTCTGGTAGATTGGAATATATTTATCGGATAAATTTTAGTAATAATCATGAATATAGAGAGGCTCTAGAATGTATCCAGATAGAATTTGGTTTGACTATTGATGCATAGACAGGGTGGACCACAGTCACAACACTCCATTTTTCTTACTAAAGTTCAACTTTCCTGGTTACTTTCCAAGCTATTTTGTGCTTTTATGAAAAGTTTGGAACCTTAATTTTGCCTCCTTTAGAGTTCTATATAAAAGGAAGCTGTAGCAATATCGTATTTAATATTGTTGATGAAGTTTTTTCTAGTCCAGTATTTCAGTCAATATCACTGCCAGCATATGATTGAGACAAAATGTTATTTTTATATGCCAGTATCTGATATGAAAACGATGATCAATTTGTAGAATGAACGGGTCTTTATTCTTCATATGCAAGGCAACAATTCCCACTAGGAAGCATTTAGTTATAGTTTTGGCCCCTGTCTTAAATTCTTTATATGTTACTCGCAAAGATGAACTTAAAGAATATTGTTTGAGACATAGCAGCATTTAGCAGGTTCCTGCACTGTAAAGCTCGTGCAATCATTGATGATCCCGTAAACCTAGTTTGAACTTTTGTTTCTAAATGCCCCCTAAGTAAGTTAATTTCCTTCTCTGCTTTTACTCGTGGATGCTCCTCTGCAAGTGATACTTCTGGGGTTTGTGCTTGGGTTTTCGCCCTTGCTATACTATGGATCTGGTCTATGGGAAACCTATTATTAGTTGACTGATCATTGATTAATAACAAGGGGAATCATCTCATAGTCACATATTGTTGTTTCTAATTTCTGACATCGAACATTCCAACTTAATTTTCTTTCTCTTTTTCCTTGGTTACTCTGTTGGTAGATGTGATTGTACTAAGTGAATTTAGGGTGTTGTAGCAGAGGTGCATGCCTCAAAAAAATATTGTTGTATTCTGTCTTTGTTGTAGTGGATGTTCTCTCCTTATTCTTAGTGTTATTTTTCTGCAGTTAATGTGATGCATGGCTGTCCGAATTCATTGGTGGGATGACAATTGCTTAGGTCAATTTGGCATGGTTGTTGTTTTGTTCGCTGTTATGTTTGATTTGCAAATTTGAATGTGGTTTTGCCGCTCCTGACATTCTTGCACTTCAGGATATATTTTTTTTTCAAATAAGCAAAACTATATGATCTTTTGCCGATTTTCATATGGATGATACTGTTGTTCCGTCTGCTATTAGAGCAAGCTTTTCAAGAACCATTAAAATCAAATCCTTTCAGTACAGTTGAACTACTCTTCCCTAATTTGTCAGAGATGGCATGGCACCTCAATCTAGCTTGCAAAAGAGAGAACATACAATGTCCTGGGGATGGGCTGGAACTCCTTAGTTTTCATCACTGATATTATTATAGTGGGTAAAAAAGTGTTTGTGCACTTTTTCATCCAGCCTTGACTCTGTTGTGCCACCCCCACCACCCCCCGCCCCTCCCCCCCACCCCCACCCCTTTTTTTTGGCTGTTTCAGGATATACCAAATGGTACCGTATTAGACTCCATGCACATTCATAATCTTTCTACCTGCAGTTATTTTGATTTGGTTATTCAACTGTTCATTTTGTTTTTCAGTTTCTTTATATGATTTGGTTATTTGAACTGTTCATTTTGTTGCAACATATCTCAATAGGAAGGTAAGTATTTATCCCAAGGGATTTGCTAAGTGTATGATCACTTAACAGCGTCCCTTGTTCTTGCGGACTATATGAAGGCATTTGGAGGCTTTAGTATCTTGAAATGATTGAGTTGTGGGAAGAGAAGATAAAGATGGCAGAGAAACTTGAATTCAATGTGAAGTGGCTTCATGAACGATTCAAGAGTGTGAAAAAAGGGCTTGGTGGGATGCAGAAATTTAATGCTGAACTGCAAGAGCAAGGTCAGATTTTTCAAGCAGCAAAATCAAAGGTTAGGTCAATTGAGGGTGTGTTAAGGATATAGCAGAAATGCAACTGAGTGCAGCGAAGGATGAACTGCGAGGCAAAGTTTCTGGCTTACCCATGGAGCTAGATACCGAAATGTACTTACAAGTGGGTGAAATTTTACTTTTTGATGGAATGTTTTGCATTATCTAGTAGTAGTTAAAAAGAAAATGTTCAAGAAAAATTAGACAAAACTACGGAGAAGCTTTAAGCGACTCTTCTTAAATTTATTGTCACTGCTCTTACTTGTGATGAGAGTATATGGTGGTCATCTTTTTGTGCGCAAAAGAACATTCTGTTAATTTTAATGAATGCAGAAGTATATCTTTTGTTGCAAGGGTTACAAATAGTCATGTCCATTGTCAAGCACCAGTCCTAGTGCCCTCAAAGTGATCGAGAAGTATCTGCAAAGAAGGCACAGACAGGAAATATATTTTTTCCATTCGGAAATGTTTGTTATCTTTGGTAGTAGCTATTACATGATCCCTACTAAGCATCTTCAATAGAATTAAGACGTTTCCCAACATTCTCCGCCAGACACCACGTACGCCCCCTCCCATTGGTACCGTAAGGAGGAGGAGTCACGACTCTCCAGGTCCATGGGGTGCGACTTTCTCTAAATGATTGCGATGTTTCGTAACTGATTCAGATGGTGAAAATTCATCTGAATCTGTTGTGATCTTTCAGTTATTCTTGAACAATTGCGATGTTTCATGGATGATTGGGATGTTTCAGACTAACACATTCACTATATATATACGGATGAATTCTGAATCATTAATTCATTCACAATATACGTTTTCTGTTCCAGTACTCGGATTATTCCCAGCAGCAATCTTCATCGTTACACTAAAAATATTTAAAATGGGTTTAAGAACGGAAGTTAAAAATCTTCGATACTTCGAAGAAGGTCTTACGACCTTAAATAGAATTGATGAGCTTTTACGACATGTGAGTATCATCTTCATTATTTCTTGTTATTCTAATTTTGATTTTTGATCTTTTTATTCCTTTTCCAAAACCTCTGACTTTATTGTTTGTAATCCAATCTTGGTGATTAGTTTGTCTTGGACGAGAGCGACAGCCAGGCCATTGATGGAATTCTGAACGAAGCTGCTTCACGGCTGCTTCGATCTTTCTCAAAGGTTTTATCTTTTCTGGATTATTTCTTTGGCAACAATCATTTTAAATGATGTATTGCTTATGAGAGTTTGATTTACAGTTTTTTTTTTTTTTGGGTCTAAATTTCTTATATCCAAAACAGACAACTGAAGCCCGGTCAAGCGCTTCAAAACAGTGTTCTCGGGAGACGACCACAAGAACTACGAGCGACCACCACAGAAATCACAGACGAAGCAGTAGAAGATAGAGATCTACGTAGATCGTCAATGAATGTTTCCCGCAGCTTTTTGTTTTGTCAGGCTTGTCTGACCTTCTTTCTGATGTTCTTTGAGTTGTCAGTTGTGTCTGACTTCTCTTCTCCTGTAATCTTTCTTTTAGTCTTAATATAAAATTTGTTCATTTCGCAAAAAAAAAAAAAAAAAAAAATCCAGCCACACCAGACTGACCACGTTCTTTGTTTAACAGTAAGAATGCCACTTCGTGTTTTCTTAATCATGTATTCCTGGGAAAATGTGTTAGTACATTCTGCAAATAAACATAAAATGCGAATCAGTACAAGAACTGGGAAGCACCGCAAAAATACGGTGCAAGTCGATTGACATTAATACCATGATATATTGTGTTTGTTTCATCAACAATTCCAAAGTTTTCATTAACTCTATAAACAAAAACCTCAATCAGTCCATCAATCAATCTTCTTCTTTTTCGTTGAATAGCGATTCAGAAATAAACACCATCATCAATAAATCCAACCAATCATGGAATTACATACAAAAAAAACTCAGAATAGAATATATGGGTTCATCACCTGTTCAAACTAGGAGAAACGCGGAAATCCATGAAAATTCTACCTGCAACTGTAGTGGTAACTTGTTAAGTGAGAAATTCAAATGCATTTTCCATCAAAAAGATAACAAATTTCAGGTCAATTTCTTCAATAATCTTCTTGGGTGATTCAATTTAATTCTTGATTTTTGTTTTGGGACCAGTAATTTTATTAACATGGGTTCCTTGGGTTTTTGATTTTATTGAATTTTCATTAACCATGGTTTTCTGGTGATGATTCTATTCTAGTAACAGTAGCAGTAGTTCTTGAATTCTCTTCTTCAATATTTTTAATTGAAATTAAGAGATTTCTTGGTGAAATTCTTGATAGTGTTGTTGATGATGATGAGAAGTACTAGGTTTAGTTGATATTGGCGTTTGATTTTGTTTTGGTTTGTAAGAGATGAGGAGGGCAGTGTTAAAGAATGTAACAGACAATGTGCAGATTGATGATTTAGTCTCAAACCTTAAATCAACTGCATCCAAATTCAACAATCTAGAGTTTGAGTAGATTTTATATATACTGCCTTTGCATTATTGTAGTAGAGAAGATCTAGTTATTTCTTGAATCATTGCGTTGTTTGATGAAACATCACAATGTTTGCATTATCATAGTGGAAATGATCTTGTTATTTCTTGAACCATTGTGATGTTCCTTCAAACATTGCGATGGTTCTACAAACATTGTGACTATTCATGACCCAACACATTCACATCCATCCATGTATATAAGAATTCTGCATCATTCACTATGTTTTCTATTTTGGATTCTCTGTTTATCCTCGGCAATCTTCAAATGCAGAACCGTGAACAAGTTAATATGGATATAGTTGTTGAAGATCTTTCAACCTTATTAGAAAGGCTTAGTACCTTGCAAAACCTGTATCAACTTCAACAAAATGTGAGTATCATTGTCATTTCTTGTTACTCTAGTTCTGAATCCTGGTTTATTCCTTTTCAGAATCCTTTTTTTTTTTTTTTTGTGTGTGTTGCTTGTAATATGTTCTGGTGATTAGTTAGCTGATGAGACTGAAAGGCTTGTGTTGAAAGGGGCGTTAGACAATGTTGTTACACAGCTAGTTCAATCTCACGTAAAGGTACGTGCATTCGACAAGGTTTTCTCTTTTCTGTAATTGTTATTCATGGATTTCTTTTGGGCAACAATCATTTTTAGAATTGATGAAATGAACCACTTTATGGTGTCTGCTACATAGAGCAGAGATATTGAAGAACAGACTTTTAGATGATTAAATTGGAAAATTTACCTGATCTCTCACATTGAAAACTAATTCATGGTTTTATGATAAATGAATTACATGATGCATTGGCTAAAATCTTAGTTTCGTATGTACTGTATTGCTTATAAAAGGTGGATTATAGCTTCTTTTTTGTTTTTGTTTAAATTTCTGATTCAAATAGACAGTTGGGGACCTATCAAGCGCTTCCGCACTGAATTTCGAAAAACAAAAACAAGATGGAACTTTGGAGACCAAACTGTGTTCTCATTGTGGGAAAATTAAAAGGTTCAAGACCACAGTGACGGAAGTGATGACTGAACTAAATGTCATACAAAGGTTTAAAGCTGCTGGTCATCCAGGGGATGTTAAAGTTATTTCCAAGGAAAGAGATGAAATATGGAGTCAGGGCATTAAGGGGAAGAATCAGACGCAGCGGGGAAGAACTAATCCACCTTTGTTGGCTGGGAAGGTTGGATCTGAGAGTTCGAAGGGTGTGGTTCGTTGTCGACAAAGAGTGCACAAGGAAGTTAGGAATGCACAAGATCTTCATCTTTCTGCTCAGAAACCTGCGGGTAATGGTGTATACCATCGCAAAAGCAAAGATAAACAAATGCAGAGGCAGAGAAAAACAGCGGGTTTTAAAAGCAAGTCAGGCTACCAACACAGACATTTCCGAGAAATTGAAGAAGGTTTATATAGTGACATTTTTGGTCCAAAGAAATCTAAGCCGTCGTCAGCCGGCACCAGACGGTTTGAAAGAGCACCAGCGGGTAATAAAAAAATTAAATGGCATTGGTGGCAGAATTTTCGAAGGAGAGAATCACCCAATAAAAGGGGCAAGGCACATCTTAAACTTGGATTTAAGAGTAAGCATGTTAAAGGGCCAACGTAGACCAAAAATAACATTTGAGTGTGGCACTATTCTGTGACCAAGGGTGTTGCACTATTCTTTGAGCACATGTTCGATATGATTACAGTGTATCTATCAATAGTGTTCTGAATTTTCAAATTTACACCTAATTCATTTGATGTGGTTATTATATGGTAAACCGAATCGTGTTTCGTTTTTTTTTTTTTTTTAATTTTCATTTGGAGCTCAGGTTGTTGTGGAAACTCTATTTGTATGTTGTTACTTGTTGCAGACTCCGTGTAGTAATAATTTTTGTTTAAAATGCTTTGAATAATGGGCAAGAGATGGAAAAAGAAAATATGCCAAGTTTGGTAAACAATCCGAGGATTAACTCAGTCAGATTAATCTTTCTAGTTCAACTTTCTTTCTTTTTTTGAGATTGTTGTGTGCTGTGCATGTATAACTTATCCACTTAAATCATCTTTTAATTTTCAGATCACACAAGGAGAAGTGCTCCTCTTATGCTCCAGAAACTGGGTTGCTATACGGTGGATACAGAATTGAGAAGTGTTGGAGAAAAGTTGGGATTCATGTTGGTCTTTCTCTTGTCTAATGTGGCACGCACTGTTTTTTCCTTCTTATCCAGTATATATCTGATGAGCATTGTATTTTCAGGACTTTAAGTATGTATCTCTTTGTTCGATGCGACAATGAACCTGCTCCGTGGACCAGGTTCTCTATTTTTCTTTGCATTGTGTATTTGTATTTCTTTTCTCTATGATCTCTCTTAATAATGGGAATCCATGGTTTTTGAGTGATAACTTATTCTCTGCAACATTGTTTGCAGTGATGTACACGGAGACTGTCCAAGATCTCTACCTGTTATTAAGGAGCTAAACGGGGCAACAGATGCAACAGACAGAAAGGATGGTCCTTTCTGGGATTATGATGTGTGTTTAATTTGCGTTGCTCCCGTCAAGTCTCAAATGTGGTCTTTTCTTTGAAGGTTTTCCCTTATGTGTGATTTACAGTAGAGAAATTGTGAATCTTTTATCTTTCGGGAGGAAGAAAGTCGCTGGGATTGGAAAAAACTTCCACCGGAAGGAAACCAGTGCGGACAGGTAATTCTGAAGACTGCAAGAGCACCAGGAAAGAATGGAAAAAGGCGTGGAATGTGTCCGTTAGAGATCAGGTTCTCTCGTATTTTTGCTAAAGAAACCATTTAAGTTCTGGATGTTTGTTGGTTCTGCAGAAAGAAAAGACAATTTGTACCTGCTGGTGGCTGATGGGGTTTTCGGAAACTCATGTCTCTTGATCAACTACATGACTTTGAGAAAGGATATATCCGATATGATTTTTGTGAAGTTAGAGGTGAGGTTACTTGTATAACAATAGACAGTAAGTAGTCTAGGCAACGAGGTCCAGAGTTGGAGCTAGAGAAGCAAATTAAAGCAAAAGATGGTGAAACTACTTAGCAATTAGGGGATCATCTTGGTGTTGGGTATCTGTTTGAATGGAAGGGAAATGACAATGAAGGTACAATAGAACCTCTCTATATTAATACTCTCGGGCATTCACTAAATTATTAATATATGGACGTTATTTATATAGAGAGTACACATAGAGAATGTAAAATTTTAAGATCGATGTACATTCAGTGTATTTATAGTTGTATTAAATGGTGTGCATACATTGTTATTGTCCCATACACAAACTACATGTACATATCTAGGAACTTATAAGGTTACCAGGAGTTTTTGATGTTTTCTACAACTATAAAAGTACTACATATGGTAAAAGATAATATATCAAGTTGGTTTCTTTTCGACAGATAAAAAATTGTTATCTAGTGCTAAGGAAAGAACTTATATGAATGATAAAATTCGTGTAACAAGATCTGTGTTTGTTCAATATAATGCCGATTATTGATATATAGAGGTAAATTCCTTAAGATGGGACTGAGAAAAACTATTAATATTAAAATGTGGAGGTTATTACTATTTATAATTGGCCTAAGTTGGGACCATGATTTTGTATTAATATGCAGAGGCTATTAATATGTAGAGTATCAATATATAGAGGTTGAACTTGCAAAGGAATTATTTGAAGGCATTGGAGGCTTTAGTATCCTGAAAAAACATGTCCTCTTTGTATAAAAAGATGTGGCTGAATTATGGTTATATTCCTTCAACCAAAGTCCTGCCTGCTTCATGTTACTCTGGTCTAGCGATGCTGGTGAAAGATTTGATGAATTTGGTTATGGATCAATGCAGCTGAGTGGGGCCAAGGAAGAATTGGGAGAAAAAGTATCCGCCTTACTTGTTGAATATGATATGGAAATGTAACTAGAACTAGGCGAAAATTTACTTTTTGATGGAATTTTTTTAGACCTTTGTCTCTTGTAAAATGTCCAAAATCTGAAGAGTCTTGATAAGCGAAATTTTTTAAAGCTTTGTTATCTGTTTTTCTGATCTCTGATACTTCTCTAATTTATGTTGCCGGATCTATGTTTTGTCAGGCTGTTGCAAAGTTATCCCGCAAAACCATAAGCTTTCATGTGCTTACCACAGTGCCACATCCGTACTTGGACTTACAAAATGGAGCACATTTCCAAGTTGTCACACAAGTGATATTAACGAGGAATCCGGCCTACTTTTTTACCTGGCTAGTTTGGGGCCTAGTCCAGTTATTTGGGGTCTATTACTAGATGACAAAAAAGGTTGTTAGAAATAAATTTCACACAACCCCTTATCCAACTATTCTCTTACTACCTATTTTACCCCTGATTAATTAGCGTTAATTAATCGTATTAGATGTTAATTATGTTTTAGATGTGAGATCAACTAATGTTAAATCGATCTTCAAAACATCAAAGAACTGAAATTTTTGATTTATTTTTCGAAAACACTACCCATAATCGATTTACATTTATTCACTCGTAAACCGATTCTGGGTTGGTGTTTTCGAAATTAACAGAGGACTTAGAGAATCGGTTGAAGTATGCATAGATAAAATTTGATTCCTATAATCGGGGTTTTTTGGGTCATATATAAACCGATTGTTACCTTTCATAAGAATTTACTTTTTCATTCATTTCATATATACTCCTTTTCGTAGGAATCACGGATACACTTAGCACGTGCATCAAGCCTTTGAACCCCTAGGTGACCCTAGTGGACGAGTTATGTTCTCGTGAGGGTTTGCTAGAGGTGTACCCATAAAACCTACACAAAAACGACTAAAACTATCAATCTTCGTCTGAGGAATCCGAGTATGATTCTCCCACCATGACTCTGGCCTGTACTCCGGAATTTTGGATACCGTGAAGTGATAGCTTGCGTCAAATGTGAATGCTTCCCCCTTTTCCTCCAAGTAGCGTGCTTTCACGGCTTCATGCTACAAAAACACCATACAAACTTACTTTGTTAGTTACAAATTGATAAAAGTAGATTGTGTAGAATAAACCATAAAAATAAAAATAAAACTCACAAATTGTTGAAGGGACATGCTAAAGTGTCTAGCGTTCAAAATCCGTTGTTGGATAGCTATAAAGGCAACTATCGCATCTAGGATGACTTTGTGCCTATCATGGACTTGTTGAAGACTTCTTCTAATCGGGTTCCCATAATCTTGCCTAAATTTGTTATATATCTTCGCCCAAAAGCTCTCGGACGAAGAATGATCAACTCGGCTTTCGGTGTACCATGCTTTGATTATTGCCAAATCTTCCGCAGAGTCAAACAATGCCATTTCTTGTATGTGGAGGTATGAAATGAGTAGTTGTGGAGTATATGGAGTGAGAGGGAATAGAATGAGCAATTTTGGGGCAAAATGGGTCCAAGGATGGGGTCTCTATATATAGAGAAAGGCCCCAACGGCTAGTTTTTTCGAGAGAAAAAAAAAGTGAAATAATTTAGCACAATCGGTCTTCTCAAATGTCCATAAAAACCGATTACGTTTTCATGCTAAACATAATCGGTCTTTATGGTTGTCAACATAAACCGATTGACCGCCTGTAAAAAAAAAATATCCACTGACATTAATCGGTTTATATATATGCACGGAAAATCTGATTCTCGCTAGAAAAAGATACAGAAAAACAGCATTTCTAAGGCATACATAATCGGATTATACGGACCCCCACATAAACTGATTCCTTGATGGAACCTCGATAATCGGTTTATATCAGAAGTCGTATAGCCCGATTGTTTGCCTGTTTTTGCTAAACAGAATTTTGAGCATGCATAAACTTGTTTTACGATAAACCCATTATACACATAATTATCATAATCATCCAAAAAACTTTAAGTGCATTTAAATTCCAACCATAATCATCCAAAAAAAACAAACCTTAATCATCCAAAATAGTGTTAAAGACTTAAACCACCCAAAATATTAAAAACTTAAAACTTAAAATATCTAAAAGAGAGCATCAACATCATGGAGCACCAGCACCAAGAGCAGGAGCAGCTGAAGCATCATCTTCTGCTTCCAAATGTCTGTCGCGATCCCTCACAGCTGCAATCGCATCCATCCTTCTCCTTGCAAACTTGATGACCTCAACGAGCTCTTCCAGTGCAAGCTTGTTTACCAGTGAGAGGGCTTCCTCCAAACGGGTCTCACGGTCATAGGCGAACTTGTAGAGCCTTCTGGGTACCATGGGTTATGGGGGCCTGTGAACATCCTCCTGGGTGAGCTCCCGTGAATAAAATGCTAGGTGACCGAAGTCCATATCTACAAAAAAACAAAAATCTAGTTAACAATCGGTACATAGGAAAACATATGTAATCCGATTCTAAACATAAAAAACACACAGGAATTTCAAAACACCGAGAATCCGTTTATGTCATACATATATAAAAACCGATTAACAAATGGAATATGAAGAGACAATTCACAATCGGTGTGTTACCACGTAAATAAAACCCGATTGTGGGATCGCAAAGTTAAAATAAATTAGTACCCAGAAACGGTTTATTCTAATGCACTTATAAACCGATTCTAGTGATGTGTTTTTATTAACTGATTTCAAACCCAGAATCGGTTGATGCTAGTCATCCTATAAACCGATTACACGGCATGCTCTTCATGGCCGAAAAACAAAACCCAGAATCGGTTGATAAGATATGTCAACATAAACAGATTCTGGGAAAATCAGAGATTTTGATTTTTCAAAATCGAAGTTTTAAACATGTAAATCAAATGAATAAATTTGAATCATAGAACGGGTTGATGGAGATTTACCTTTTCTTGGTTGAATCGAAGATCGTTGGAGAAGAAGATCAAAAAAAAATTGATTAGGGTTTATGGAATTTGGAAGGATTAGATGAGAATATAAAGTTTTTTGGTTTAGGTTTTTTGGATTTTTTCTAATAATGGTAATGAATTAGGATTTATATATGTTAGTTTAAGGAATTAATTTGGGGCAAAATTAGTCTTTTTATCAAATTTTATCAAATTTGGCACCCCATAGCCATTTGTGTAAGGTGGGAGAGGAATTTGATATGCCCCAAATAACTAGACTAGGCCCCAAACTAGCCAGGCTTTTCTAAAATATAACTTTAGAATCCTAACTCGGGGAATACAAGGAAATTTTGGGGCATTACATAACATGACAGTACGATGTATTAAATATTAAATAGCAATTGTGTGTAATCCATTACCCACCCATTTTTTGTAATGATAATGTTATCCTTATTTGAGTATTAATCATTAGTGTTAATTTAATTAGATACCCTGGATTAGTTTATATATATATTTTTTTTTTTAAATTGCATTTATTTATTTTTATTTTTATTTTAACTTCTTTTTATTTCTTTAAAGTTAGGATAATAGACTAAATCCTTATGACTCGTACCGACCTTTGGTTGGTAGCCTATCAATAAGCTGAGCTCCAACACCTTTTTGAATAACAATACCTAATCTGTAAAAAATAAAACTGCCCAAACCAGTACTGGCATCATTACTAACTAGACAATTTTTCAGACGCTTAAAAAAACACAAAGTATCTTCACTAAGTTCCCCTAAAGTAGAGAAAGTAAGAACACCAAGACCATAGTCGTGCGAGACACACTTGTCCAGGTATTTAGTGCGTTTACGCGAAGCAGCACTCGAAATAGCTTTGTCTGGGACGAAAGCATGAGTACCTTCACCAGTGAAGGGTGAGACGCATGTGACATCCATACAAACATCTTGACCATTCTCCCAGTTTAAAACAAGGATGTCGACAGGTCGTAAATCCTTGTCATCATTAGACAAATACCCAAGAGCAACTTCCTTCCTCGCAGGCACACCAGCTTTGTAACAAATGTCAGCAATTACATCACGTACAAGGTCATGTCGAAACTTGAGTCCAACATCCTTAGCACAATGGAGCGCATGATCACCAAAGATATCCATGGATCTATTACAACTTGAGCACAAACCATTCTCGACAAACAAAGGGATGCCAAGACGATAGCAAAGTACAGCTCTGAACTGCCTTGGCCCGAGGCATTGATTAAGACCACTAATCGGAACGGATAATAGATAATCTTGTGCATGTTTTACATGGTTACATTGCCACTGAATGAAATCTCTTACATACATGGAAAATTGGTTGGGGATTTTCTTCTTAACTGCATCAAGATAAGTGACTGCCAGGGAATGCATAGAAGGGGGCAGTATCATCGACGCAATAATTAGAAGGTAATCCACATACATGGATAAAGTTATGAAGAGCTAACTGATATGCAGAACCTTTGTCTGATGGGAATAAGTTGTCAAGTATCACCTTTTGCACTGAAGCAGTCTGACTCTGAGAGGCAAGAAAACAGTAGGTATGTGTGTCTACCAAAATATAAATACCAAGACCACCATCTTTGATAGGTAAAGTAGCTAATCTATGCTGCAATGGCCCAAAACCCGCACCATCCCCAGTGACTAAAAGTCTCAAATACTTGAACAATTGGTCATCAAAAAGATCAGTAGCTTGTTGAAGAGCTACCGGATTGGTAGTACGTATTGCAAAATATAATATGGACACAGCGGTGCAATTGCGAAGTAATAACATCTCAGTTTGAGGGTCCTTGAGTTTCTTGATGGAAGACATTAATTGAACGGTCTTGTTCACCCTACTCACCATCATATCACTAATAAAATTCAGATCCAAACTCAGTGGTCCCCCTAAAAGTTTAATGCCATTAGTAGGTCTACCAATATCAAGAGGGAGTACACCTTCAGCGGTGCTTATGGGATCAATAGAAGGCCAAAAGACCTTTGTTTTCTTTATATTGAGATGTAAACCCCTACTTGGTCCTTCAGTTTCTATTATACTCAAATCCTTGGCCACTTCAAGCGTATCACCAATAATTGTACCATCATCAAGATACCAGGCGTGCAAATCAAGATTGCAACGGGACGCAATAGACTTCACAAGGGGGTGAAGTGTAAAGGCAACAACAGAGGACCGAGAGGATCACCTTGTTGAACACCGAGTGCAGAAGACAAAATATATTGGTCGTAATAGTGTCTAGCAGGCCTTATGTAACAAAACTCTACCCAGCAAGAAATACCTAGACAATGAAGTCGAACCTCCTTGATGAGATGGGATCTGCACACCATGTTGGACGCATTTATTTTTGTTATTTAATTTTCTAACTTTTTTTAAGAAAAAAATTATTTAAATTATTTATTTTTTCAAATCCTTCTTTCTTCTCTCATTAGGGTTGTTCATGGTCGGTTACGGCTCGGTTTCCAGCCAAACAAAACCGAAGTCGATACTATCGGTTTCTAAAAATCTTACATTACCGAACCATTAACCGTTAGTTCGGTTTCTAAACGGTTTTAGCCGGTTTCGGTTTGTTCCATTGGGTTAATGGAAAACCGACTGTATATCAGTTTTCTGAAACTGACAGTTCAAATCTTTAAAAAGACATAATCACAGTAGAATTTTTTCTAACGTACCTGCAGAATGTAATTAACACACAAGCATAGTTCATATTTCAAGTTTAGAAGCACAGTTCAAAACATAAACATTACAAATTCAAAAAACATAAACAAAAACTCCAAGTTCTGCATGCTCCAAATTCCATATTCATAACTGCATTTGCAACTCCAATAATGACTTTCAACAGTCCCTGACATTCTGCTTCTTCAAGTATTTCTTGGCCTGATACATCATGAACCTAATCACATGAACAACAAGAAAATTCAGTATAAGCAAACCTAAATACAAGCATGGCAATTTGGGAAATAACTGAAATTGGTTTACATAGTACTTGAGGGTTTGATGGCATCGCAAAATTGAACCATCAGAATCATTAATTTTGGAAGTGGGATGCAGTGGATATAATGAAATATGGAAAGTGGAGTGCAGTAGATGCAGTGGACCAACAACTAGATAGCAACACATTAACAATAATTTACCCATTAGCAACAATCTAATGTGCAGTGGATTAATGAAGGTTATGCCTAGGAAATTACCAATTTATAGACTTACTAATATACAAATTGCAGTCAAGTGTTGTGATTCAATTACCTTGGTAGTCATTAATCCTCATCCTCCATTATGTGTAAGAAATTTGACTTTGAGAGAGTGTCCAAAAATTCTACAAACAAATGAACAAATAAACAATTAGTTAGAGTATACAGTGAGTGTCTTAAAATTCTACAAACAAATAAGCAGATGAAATAATACTTGAATTAACTTCCTCTTTTGGTTCCAACATGTGGATCAGATTGGGCCTTGAGAGAGTCGAGGATAACCCTAGTAGCTTCAATTACTACTGGACTATCAACATAATGTTGTCGACAGAATAGCTTGTGTCAACTCTTTTCAGTTGGGTAAACAACAACAAGAACTCTTTATTTACCCCTTTAAAAATGTTCTTCACCTAGAAAATCAATAACTAGCCAAAAAGTCCTAAATGTACTTGTTCTCACATTTCCTGGAATCTAGATTGGTACACTTAAATATTAAAATGTAAATCAGTTAACAATTTTAAGTAAAAGTAAAAAAAAAAAAAAAAAATTCACAAACTAATTATCACAACCAGAATCAAACCCAAACTAGTTGAGAAATAGGAACTAACGGGTGTTGATTATGAATCCTCCATGATTGAATCAAAGGGAATCTGCAAAATCAATCATGCAAAATCAATTTTAGTAAACCCTAGTTTTTAAAATTATAAATTATAAGCTTAAATCATCAAAATTATCATCATCATCGAGTTGAAGTACCTTGTAATAATGAAAATAGTCGACTTAAATAATCGATTTGGTTATGTGACAAGTGAGAAGATGTTTATAAGATTGAGTATTTCAGTACATATGAGAAGTGAGAAGATTGAGAAGAAGAAGAAAAAAGAGAAGAAGAAGAAGAAATAGTAGGAGAAGCAAACTAGTAAACAAATAGTGGTGGTTTCATTACTGCTGGAGATGGTGGTGGTGTAGGATATTGAGAGGATACTGCTTCTGGCGACTGGAGACGAAGAGAAGAAGATGAGAAAAAATGAACTCGTCTGGTCTGGGACTCTGGGGTGTAGGTTAGTAATATTGACTTGAACTGTTTCATTCCTAACGTATCTTTCAAGTCGTGCTATATTGAAAACATAACTGCGAAGCTGTGAATGAATATTTTACTCTAGTAGTGAGACATGATCATATAATCATAATATTAAGGAATTAGACTACGAAGTATAACGCTTATCTTTTGAACTTCGTAGATATGACATCGACATAATCGTATGAATGCTATTGTGATTATGTGTATGGGTAAAGGTGAAGATTTCATCCTAGGAAACAATGTTTTACATTTGTTTAAAGGAAGTACATTCATGAACTTGTTCTATGAATCGAAAGGGAAAATCGCTAGGCTTATTGGTATTGTTATTCATTGCATATCTTTGGATTACCAATATGTGTGAGTTGGTAGAACCGATCATACCTTGTTATGTATCTTGGTGTAACTAATCATAATGCCTGACTTATGATTTGGTATGACTAATTAGTGTAACCGATCCTAAGTAATTATCTGAGATGGTATGATCGATATTTGTAATTGGAGTGACCAATCCTAGTAATTGGTGTGACTGATCACAAAAGAGTTATGTAATCGATCCTTATAATTGGTGTAACCGGTCTTAGTAATTGGTGTAACCGATCCTGGTAATTGGTGTAGCTCATCCTAGTGACTGGTATGACCGATCACAAGCAATACCATGAGTATATGGTAACCGGTCCTGGTAATTGACGTAACCGATCCTGGTAACTGATGTAACCGGTCCTGATAACTTGTGTGACCGATCACAAGTATTCCATATTAAGGTATAACCGATCCTAGTGATTGGTAGAACCGATTGAACCCATGAATGTGATTTGATATTTGATCAATCACATAGTTGTCTTGGAATACGGATGAACCAATTCTAAACTTATTTGGAAGTGTGGTATACTCGATTCCAAGATTGTAAATATGAAAGATGATTTACAAAGAAAAGATGTCAACATACTTTGAACACGAATAATAACTCTTATCTTTTATTGTTCAAAGATTCCTTAATTACTCAAGGAGATCCCGGTCCGAAATAAACTAAGAATCTTTTAATTAAGGTTGTTAATTTTATATGCTTTAATTACCAGCAATTAAATGCATATCTCTAGAGAATAAAAATTAGTAATGTGCATTTACTAATTGGAGAATTTCTATTGAGAGATTTCGTAAAATATTGGACAAAGCATTTCCATGAATTATAAAAACCGATTGGGCATTTATTGCATATCTTGAGAATATTTTCAGTTTTGGAAATTCCTTGGTGTCCAAACATCCTTGGTCTATAAATACCTAAGTTTGCATTCTACCAAATTATCCTAAGAGCCAGGCAAACTTCATCATTTTGTTGTTTCTGGTGGAGCCGTCTATCCGGAGAGGAAAGTAACTTAATTAGACAAAATCTCTTACGACTGCTCGTTTAAAGAATTTTGTGGGATCAAGAAGCTCTACGAGTACCGTTGGTGGGAAACTAGATAATTGCAGTTTATTAGTTTTCGATTGATTTGATTGACTAACGGTTGTTGAACTTTGATTGCACCTAGTTTGTTTATTCTTGAGAATCTTCTCTTCTGATTTAAGATTCACTCAAACTAGATCAAAGTGTCGACGGGATCTTTAGAACTGTTTGTTGATCTAAAGACATCTTGTGATAATCCATTGTTAACAGACTCCATTCTGTGCGTGATTGATCACAAGAGATTCAAGTGGTGTTGTGCAGGTTTAATTGAAGATTAAAGAAGATTTGAAGACGAAGAAGATTTCTTATTTGTTTATCATATCTTTGTATAGCACAAACCTTGATCGGCTGGGATCCAACTATAATCGGATTTATTCGATTGATTAGTTGCATGAGATCGGTAACACCTAATAGTTCTCTTGATATCTATTTTTATTGTTACAAATCCGAATCTTATTACTTAGGTAATAGAGATTGGATTGATCTAACAAGGCAAAGGAGTTTATAAGTGTAAACGGAAGAGCCTTTGCATATGACTTGAGATATCTTTATCTGGAAAGAATCAATAGAGTTGTTACCAAACATATTTGTTGTTCCTTTACTGTTTAGAATACGATCCAAAGGAATTGTTCCAGTGCGTGCACTTATCGAATGTCGGAAGCGCAGGGATACTGAAGAAACTAAGTGAACAAGGGTTAGTTTCTTGGTCTCAAGTATACGAAGTTGGTCTAGATTTTGTATAGTGGCTTAATTCTGAGAGTATTCAATTCTGGACTAGGTCCCGGGGTTTTTCTGCATTTGCGGTATCCTCGTTAACAAAATCTTGTTGTGTCATTTACTTTTCTTTTCCGCAATTATAATTGTTGTTATTATAATTTAAAGTAAATTACACAAACGTTAACTCCGCTTTACTTGATAGTGATCCTATAGAGTTTGGTTGAGTCCGAACCTATTATCAAGTAATCACACTTTGATTGTTGTATTGTCTCGATCTCGTATCCATAGACGATCACACAAAGTGTGAATACCGATTTGTCGTATTTTCTCGACTTTGTCCTTAGACGATCACTTTCGGTAAGAGGACTTATAGGTGGATAAATTAAAGATTGTGGTGTATTTGGGTACCCTCGTCTTTTCATTATCGGTTTTCCAATGGTTTTTGGTTCTGTTTTCAGGTCAAACCAAAACCAAACTAGTAATGTCGGTTTTCAATTTTTTTTACCATAGCCAATCCATTAGTAAACTATTTGGTTCGGTTTCTTTCTAATCGGTCTGGTTCGGTCCAGTTCCGGCGGAAAACCGAAACCATGTTCATCCCTATCTCTCATATCAATAAAATATAAAATACAAAGTATTTTCCACAAATCCAAGTCTTACTTTTTTGTATTTGATTGATAGATTATGACTAAATCGAAAAAGACCGGATTTTATGACAGCTACAGAGAGAAGTTCGGCTGACAGTTGAAACAAATAATGATGAACAATTCGGCTTATAATTAAACACGAAAACGTTAGTCAAACTCCGCTTTATGAAAAACAATGCTAAGTTCGGTTGTCCTATTTTTTGCTCGAATCTGATTTGGCAGTTACAGTTGATAACTTTTCATCCAAACCTAGGTATATTTTCACAAAGCCTAGGTTCGACTGACAAGTTATCAGCCGAACCTATGATAAGGTATCCAGTTTATATGGAATATAACACAGTAATGCTACGTTGACCGTGAAAATCTATGGGGAGACACAACCCATGGGGCCCCACCTTGAGAAAACAGGCGGGAGATTCTCACGGTGTACAAGGAATTATCGAATATAAAAAGCCCTTTGTTTCTAAAAGCATCTTTGATGGTGGTTATATAAACATTCATTTTAATACTTTAGTCATTTAGTTGCAAAAGATTTAATTCACAAAAATAAAAATATAGTTAAAATAATTTTCAAATGGAAGCAGCTGATGAAGTGGGAACGGATGAGAGTTTCAAAAATACTCGTACTCACATCCAAACTCAACTTGTCACGTAAGAATAAATTTTATCTGAGCAACTACTACTGGAGAGAGTTTTTTTCTTAAAAGGAATATATAAAATCCTAGGTGGCATTAGTGTTTTTAGATATTCAAACTCCATTGGAGATGCTCTTAAACAAGTACGTGAGTAAATCCACTTGCCTTTGTATTCTTGATTCAACTTATCGTGGAAATCGTCCTAAGGTGACTCGTATCTCTTAACTTTTTTCATGGTGCAGTCTTTATGGTATTATTTCTAATGTCAGATATATGACGACCTCTGCCGCCGTCTAATGTATCTTTGTAGAAATAAAGTCATGATATATGGCCGCAGAGGTCGTGTATATATAGTTGTAGTAGAAGTGTGTGAACTCCCACCACGAAAAAATATAATGGATGCTACGTTAAGGAAAAGAAAATTTATCTTTAAAAATATTCTTTACAGCTTCATTATTCGAAGACCGTGAATTTTAATAGGGCCACAGTCTAATATATACAGGCACAACTTGTACACATGACCAAATTAGACAAAATTAATTCGTAAATGATATACACAGGACCAAAAATAACCATTGTGACACCGACGTTTTTCATTTTCTTCTACTCCTCTTCCTTCTAATTTCTTCCTCGCCTGTTATCGCCACCTCCATCATAATATATTTGAATTTCAAACCTAGATCATAATATAATAGTAATAATAGTCTTTGCAGGTTTTGTTCCACAGCTCATATGTGTGAATTACTCGTGTAAGTGTTGGTACAGGTTGGTCAGTGATCTGTTACATCCTGTCATGTACGGACAATTCCTTTTATTACTTTCTATTTAAGTTTGTATCTGAGTGTAGTATATATACTGAGTCTGTCTTGTCATCTGTAACTGAAATACATCTTCTATACATTCATTAATATACAACTATGATATCAGATGTATTCGCTTCCGCAACCGCCATTAATAGCTAAAATTTTCAGATCTATTTTTCATTAATCTTCATTTTTATTCCTTTTTTTTCATTAATCTTCTTCTTCTTCTAATCAATTTCATACTTATTTATCAAATCATGAACACATATGAATCTAGAATCTCACATGAATCTCACAAATTCTTTCTTACAAACTTAAAGATGACAATTTTCTTACCTGGAAATCTCTTCTCCTTCCACTTCTCAAAAGATACAAGGTCCATGGTTTTCTTGATGGATCTCTCATTTTCCTCCATACATGATTGATAATGTTGCAAATCCTGGTTATACAGCTTAGCACGATGATGATACTACTCTCATATTATGGATTCATATGTCAATTTCTGAGTCAGTAATTCCTTATGTTGTTGAAGCAGACTCTTCAAAAGATTTATGGGAAACAATTGAATCAAAATTCCAAGAATTCTTCTACACATTCGATCCAATCACGTGTCAATCTACAATCTCTAAAACTTGGATCAGGTACTGTCTCTAACTTTCTTAGTAAAATCTATAAAGTAACTGATGAGTTATTCGCTGCTGGATCAAGAATTCGTAACTATACTCAATGGATTAGGAGAAGATTATAGTTATTTTTCTACTTCAATTCGAATTCGTAATCCGCCTGTAACATCTAAGGAGTTACACAATCTTCTTTTGAGTGAGGAAATAGTTGTTACATCCAAGCAGAAAGATTTGTTATCTGAGGCAAATTCTAAAGCATTTGCTGCTAATGCTAGGCCAATTCTTCATTGTTCAGAGGTAGTGGTAGAGGTTACAGTTAGCACCAAAATCTTCAGTACCTTTCTTAGGTTATACTAGACCTTCGTAATCTTACTATCCAAGAGGATTCTCTCCATTTCAAATGCATCTAGTACCAAATTTTGTTCCTAATTTCAATGCATGACCTTCTCCTGGTGTATCTTTTTTAAATCCTCCACTTATATCTAATAAAATTTGTCAATTATGTAATAGAGTTGGTCATCTTGCTTTAGAATGTAGACACGGGTCGAATTTTGCATATCAAAATACCTATAATCGTCACAATTTAAGTGTTATGCTTGCTACTACAAATATTATGGGAGAAAATCCTTGGTATGCTGATTCTGAAGAAAATAATCATATCACTAATGATGAAAATGAGTTACCACAAGCAACTCCTTTTGAAGGTACAGAGGAGATACAAGCAGCTAATGGAGAAGGTATGCTAATAACTCACATTGGTAATGTGTCTAAATCTTCTTCTTCTCATACTTTTAATCTGAAAAATGTTCTACTTGTGCCAAAGTCCTCACAGAATCTACTCTCAGTTCACAAGTTCACCACTGACAATAACTGCTCAATTACATTCGATTCTATTGGTTTTGTTGTTAAGGATAACTCATCTGGGAGGATCATTTTACAAGGGCCACATAGAGGAGGTTTATATCCAATGCACTTTCTCAAGTCTCCATCTTACAAAGCATTATTCAGCACCACTACTTCAGCAACTACATGGCATAAAAGATTAGCTCATCCTTCATTTCAGGTTCTTCAAAAAGTCTGTAAAAGTCTAGACTTGTCTAATATAGTAAAAACACATCTATTTTTTAATGAGTGTCAATTAGGAAAGTTTCGCAAATTTCCTTTTACATTGTCTACTCATAGAGCTAAGTCTCCCCTAGAATTACTTCTTATGGATTTATGGGGTCCAAGTCCTATAATTTCTTTTAGTGGATTCGAATATTATGTCAACGTTGTAGATGACTATTCTAGATTTTGTTGGATTTATCCATTATATGAAAAATCATAATTCAATTGTAAGAATAAGATCAGATGGGGAGGTGAGTTCTTAGATAATGAGCTGAGACATTTTTTACTTGTTCATGGCATTATTCATGAAGTATCACGTCCACATACTCCTGAACAAAATGGAGTGGCAGAGTCTAAACATAGACATCTAGTTGATACAGGAAGAACTTTCTTAATTCAAGCAGGATTGTCAGATAAATTTTGGGTGGATTCTTTTCATACATCCAATTATATTATTATCAGACTTCCTGTTAGAAGCTTGGGATTTATATCTCCTTTTGAGAAGTTATTTGCTTAAACTCCTGAGAATTCTTTCCTCAGATCATTTGGTTCTTATTGTTTTCCATGGATCAGACCATACACTGCTCACAAATTACAACCAAGAAGTGTGCAATATGTTTTCGTTGGTTACAGTTCAATGCACAAGGGTTATAAATGTTTGGATCCAAAAACTGGAAGAGTGTATATTTCAAGCCATGTTGTTTTCAATGAAGAATATTTTCCTTTGAGATCAAGAGAGTTTGTTCATTCTACTGTTGTTCAGTAAGATGTTGCCATTCAATCAGATCCTAGTATTCAGTCAGATGTTGTTGACATTACATATGACACAACTACTTCAGAATCTTTTCCTACTACTACAACATCAACTTCTTCAGATACTGTTCACATTAGTTCACCAAGTGAGAATACAGTTTCAAATTCACATCAACCGGTAACAAGGGGGAAAAAAGGTATTTTCAAACCTAAACTTTACAATACTAAATATGTTCTATCTGTTAATCTTACTTCTGTTATTCCACCTCCTACACCAACTTGCTACTCTAAGGAAATTAAAATACCTAAATGAAAGTGCTCAATGGTTGAGGAAACTGCTCTTAAGAATGCTGGTAATTGGACTCTAGTGGAACCAGATCCTTCTTACAATGTTGTAGGTTGTAAATGGGTTTTTAGAATAAAACATAATGCAGATAGTATTGTGCATAGATTTAAATCCTGGATTATAGCAATAGGATTTCATCATCAAGAAGGAATATATTATACAGAGACATTTAGTCTTGTTGCCGAACCAACCACCATCAGATTAATACTCTCTCTTGCAGTTAATTTCAATTGGCAACTGAAATAGTTAGATGTTAGCAATGCATTCTTGCATGAAGATTTAAAAGAAGATGTTTATATGTAGCAACCTCCTGGTTTTGTTGATCCATAAAAACAACATCATGTGTGCAAACTTCATAAATCAATTTATGGACTCAAACAAGCTCCAAGAGTCTGGTATATGATAAGTTGTTAAATGTTTTAATCTCACATGAGTTTAAACCATCCACAACATATTCTTCTTTGTTTGTGCAGAAGTTTGGTTCAAGAATTACAATAATTTTGGTCTATGTAGATGACATTCTCATCACAGGAAATTCAAAAGAGTACATCACTTAGTTCATCTCTCAGCTTCAGTCATACTTTCCTATAAAAGATTTAGGCAATCTACATTTCTTTCTTGGGCATTAGATTAAAAGGAATTATAAGAATCTTTTTCTCAGTCAAACTAAGTATGCTTTGGATTTCCTAAAAAAATTTAAAATGGCTGGTGCAAAACCATGCATCACACCAATTTCACCTTCTACTCATCTATCAAAGAAAGATGGAGTTGTTTTATCAGATCCTAGTGAATATAGGTCTTTAGTGGGTGCATTGCAGTACTTAACTTGGACAAACCAGAGATTAGTTTTGCAGTAAATCAGGTTTTCCTGCACATGCAGTCTCCTACTGATTAATACTTTATTGCATCTAAGAGAATATCAGATACATTAAAGGAACTCTGGATTATGGTTTGTTATTTTCTAAAGGTCTTCTCACTTTACATGGTTTTAGTGATGCTGACTGGGCTGGCTCTATTGATAAAAGAAGATCAAATGGTGGGTTCTGCATCTTCTTTGGTCCTAATCCAATATCATGGTCTAGCAAAAGGAAAAGTGGTATTGCTAGAAGTTCAACAGAAGCAGAATACAGATATCTTGCAAATACAGATGCAGAAGTAGTTTGGGTATGTCAATTGCTAAAAGATTTACATATTCTTCTTCCTTCACCACCTCTAATATCTTGTGATAATCAAAGTGCAATATCCCTATCATCCAATCCAGTATTTCATAGTAAAATGAAACACTTGGCAATTGACTACCACTTTGTCAGAGATCTTGGGCAAATCAAAAGCTTAAAATTCACATATCTTTCTACTTTAGATCAGATTGCTGATATTTTTACTAAAGGAATGGCAGGACCACGTTTTTCTCTTCTTCGAGACAAACTGAAAGTCATTTCTTGTAGGAGACTACAGCTTGAGGGGGGAGGTAATAGTAATAATAGTCTTTGCAGGTTTTGTTCTACAGCTCACATGTGTGAATTACTCGTGTTAGTGTCGGTACAAGTTGTTCAGTGAGCTGTTATAGCTCGTCCTGTACGGATAATTCCTTTTCTTACTTTCTCTTTAAGTGTTTATCTGAGTGTAGTATATATACAGAGTATGTCCTGTCTTTCTATAACTTAAATACATCTTTTATACATTCATTAATACAACTATAATATACTTATCAAATCAAACCCTTCTTATAATTTTAAGGATTGGTGATACATGTATATCTTCCTCTCCCCGGTAACTAGTGATCCTCAAGATGGATTGAGGATATAATTGTAATTTGGGAGGGATTACTGATTTAAGGCAGTATTCATATAGAAGGAAAATAGATTCCTAAGAGGTTTGGGAAAACAAACCAAAGTAAGGAAGTATACCTAGATAAGGAAATACTTCCTAGACAAGGGAATATTCCTAGAAAGGGAAATATACCTAGAAAGGGAATTATTCCTAGATAAGGAAATAGATTCCTAGAAGGTTTGGGAAACCGTTAAAGCTATAAATAGAGTTTTTTATCTCATAGCTAAGGACATCTAGATAGTGTAGTTTGACACCTAGAAAATGAGGTTTAACGCACATAACTAGAGAGAAGTTTGTGAGGTAATTAATTATTGTAAAAGCAAGCTTAGCAAACAGTTTAAGGTTATTTACCTAGAGAGATTGTGAACGTAACAAAGAGAGAGTTGTAATAGTTTTCTTTTTCCTAATCTAGAGAAGATATATATCTTAGGATCTCGTTTATAGTGTGTTCTGTTTTCTAGTTTTCGTCTATTATTATTCTGAATTCCTCCTCAATAATAATAGTCACCAAGGTATAGAGATCAATACGTATCAAGTTGGTATCAGAGCAAGGTTCGTTTCTTTTAGGGAAGATTCCAGTGGTTTATGGTTTTCACTAGATCTTTCTATATAAAGCTTGGTGAGGTACTCGATAAGCTAGAAGACGTTAGGAGAGCAAGGGGATCAAGGATGACAAAGTCATATGATGAACATAAGTAAAGCAAACCATAAACTATGGAAGAAAATGTGGCTACACTACAAACAGACATGAAGTCGATTAAAACCACCCTTAAAGAATTGACTGAATGTATTCGTTCTCATACACCCAAGTCGAAGACGAAGAAAAAGGTTTCGCCTTCACCTTAAACTTCGGAAGAAGAAGAAGAAGAAGAAGAAGAAGAAGAAAAAAAAAAAAAAAAAAGAAGGAGAAGGAGAGAAGGAGGAAGAAGATGAGGACGAAGAAAAGAAGAAAAGCGAGTTTCTTAAAAGTCCTACATCAACTAAACTTCATGGTAAGAATCTGAAAATTGATTTTCGTGTTGATATTCCACTTTATGATGGGAGTGTCGATGTAGAAAAATTGGATGGTTGGATTGAACATCTAGAGACGTATTTTTCTTTCTTTGAATATGGTTCAAAGGAAAAGATTGCTTTCGCGGCATTGAAGCTACAAAAGCATGCTCTAACCTGGTGGAAAGCTTATCAAAGAAAATACCTAAGTAAGGGAGCATTGTCGTTGAAAGGATTCAAGGAAGTTGTAAGGAAACAATTTTATCCGGTTGGCTACCTTGAAGAGAGATGGTTCAAGTGGTACAAATTGAAGCAGACTTACAACCAAACCGTGCAAGAATATACTTTGGAATTTCAGAATCAAGCTATGATTTTGGATTTAGACTTGGAAGATTATGCTATCTATATGAAGTATATCTCTGGGTTCCATGAGTATATACGGAAGGATTTGAAGATGTTTTTGGTGGGCACTATCTCTGAAGCAAGCATAAAAGATACTGCCATCGAAGGCAGGCTTAAGAAATCTTATGTTGAGGGAAACACCAAGGGGAAGTCTGGAGGTTTCGTTGCTAAAGCAGATGAAAGGATCAAATGGGATATGAAGTCTACAGACAAAGAAGGTTTGATTCGCACTCATTGCAAACAAATAGAACATGTTGTTGACAAGTGTTGGATGAAGTATCCTAATCTAAAACCAAAAGGGTTGCAGAAAAAAGAAGCCATGATGGCAACATTAGTCGCACAAGCTCCGAAAGAAATCCAAGGACTAACAGTACCTAATCAAAAGATCTCTCTAATGGCAGGAGGCGTAGAAGAACTTACAAAAGACGATCCTAGGGAACGACTCTTCACAGTTAAGATGCAGGTTAAGACAACACTTATAGATGTTGTTATTGACCCGGGAAGTCAGAAGAATTTACTTTCACATTCTTTGGTATAGAAGTTGGGTATGAAGACTTTCAAACATCTGAAACCCTATCCTTTAGGGTGGCTTCAAAAGGAAGGTGGGCTACAGGTTGCAGAGCAGTGTACGTTCAAGTTTGCTTTTGATGAGTCATACATTGATGAGGTTACATGCGATGTGGTTCCATTAGATGTTTGTCAGGTTGTACTTGGTAGTCCTTACTTATGGGATCGAGATGCGGTTTTACATAGGAGAGACCAGAAGTATACCTTTACCAGAGATGGGAAAGCTTTTGTAATACGATCTATAGACTCTCCTCTTGAGGGAGCGAGTTTGATTACATCCACTCAGGAAAAACGGTTGGTGAATGCTAGTACACAGTTCATTCTCCTTATCTGTTTTCTTGACGAGAATCCGAGTAGAGTTTGTTTGGAAACCCTAACCAAACAACAAGAAGAAGACCTAGAAAGGTTGAAGATGTTTAAACCACCATTACTAGATAATGAAGGAGATGACAAGATAATCTTACCACATGTGGAAGACTTGTGGTTTGATAGAGAAGAACCACTCGAAGATGATTGCATTACGGAGCGAAGAGAGACTAAGACAAGACCAGACGATAAGGACGCTTTTCTAATTGGAAGTCAAAGTCAAGTTCCCAGGAAGGAGAGATGGTTCAGTAGGGAGAAAGGAACTCTCGGGTTCCCTAACCTCCAAATCTAACTTTCACAGGAGTTCAAGTTCTTGAGGGGGGGCGCATGATACATGTGTATCTTCCTCTCCCCGGAAACTAGTAATCCTCAAGATGGATTGAGGATATAATTGTAATTTAGGAGGGAATATTGATTTAAGGCAGTATTCCTATAGAAGGAAAATAGATTCCTAAGAGGTTTGGGAAACCAAACCAAAGTAAGAAAGTATACCTAGATAAGGAAATACTTCCTAGACAAGGTAATATTCCTAGAAATGGAAATATACTTAGAAAGGGAATTATTCCTAGATAAGGAAATAGATTCTTAGAAGGTTTGGGAAACCGTTAAAGCTATAAATAGAGTTTTCTCATAGCTAAGGACACCTAGATAGTGTGGTTTGACACCTAGAAAAGGAGGTTTAACGCACATAACTAGAGAGAAATTTGTGAGGCAATTAATTATTGTAAAAGCAAGCTTAGCAAACAGTTTAAGTTTATTTACCTAGAGAGATTTTGAACGTAACAAAGAGAGAATTGTAATAGTTTTCTTGTTCATAATCTAGAGAAGATATATTTCTTCGGATCTCGTTTCTAGTGTGTTATGTTTTCTAGTTTTCATCTATTATTATTCTAAATTCCGCCTCTATAATAATAGTCATCAAGGTACAGAGATTAATACGTATTAATTGGTCACCATAAGTCAACAATGATAACAATGGAAAAACAACATTTAGGTTTGATAATCAAGAAAAGCTAGAATCAAATCTTTGCAAAATCTGACTATCATCCTTTTTTTCAATTTGATTTGCTCAAATTTGATCATTAAATCAACTCAAATCTTTATAAACCATCCTGATACTGTCCTTTTTTTATTGTAACCATGAAGTGATGATGAACACTACACATTAAACTAGAATACAATTCTTCTTCTTCTTTTTCTGTTTATCTATACAATTACTACTGGTTCAAATTTGAACACGATTAAATAAATAAATAAAAATAAATTTATTTTTTTGTGATTTTAATTGGGCCGACCGACCGAGCGAAGCGAGGAAGGGAGGACCTTCTATATGGTCACTTTTTTGAAAAATGTAAGTGATCAACTGACACAAAAAAATTGGAAATGGTCCGGGCCGAAAAACCAAAAATACCCCTCTGAATCAAATTTTTCTTTTCATTTAGACACTTTCGTAAATAAACCGAAGAGGAAGCGCAAATAGGTATTAGACATTTTCGTAAATAAACCAAAGAGGAAGGGCAAATAGATATTAGGCATTTTCGTAAATAAGCCAAAGAGGAAGAAATAGGTATAAGAGTCAAATTGTAATATAATTCCTTATGTATCATATTTTTTCAGGGGTATAATTGGCAAGCAAATTAGAATATAACATATCTAAAAATCCGTGCCTTGGAATTTTGCAAATTTTATCACGTTAGAAAGATTTTAAAGAGATCTACACAATGAGTACAAACAACAATATCAAATTTAAAGTTTTTACGAAAAATTTGGAGGTGTTTATCATTTTAGGCACAATTTTCAAAAATTGATTTCGTAGCCATTATGCAAACCACCACAAAGGATGCATAACACATTATGCAGCCATATTTTGGTTTATGCATCAACTAATTTTTCATTGCAACTAATAAAACGATGTACTCCCTCTGTTTCAGGAAAAGTGATACTTTCACTTTAGACACAAGTTTTCTTTTATAGTCCAATTGCAGCAATGTTTCCTTTTTTCTTCGGTCGGCCCTCCCCACCGTGGTAGCGGTGTTCTAGTAATCAAGCCATAATTAAATAAATAAAGACGACTCATAAAATATTGTTTATAAATCTAATTTTTTCCTCAACTCAACTTCACTTAGTTTCAACAGTTTCTCAAAATACCTCCTTATTTCAGTTTCTGAAATCAGGTAAGCTTTCCCAAAATCCCTCCGTTGTAATAAAGATTTCAAGAAAAAAGCTAAATGTGATTTGTTGATATTCTTCTTATTATCGGTTAAATTATTTTTTTTCTTTCTCGTGAAACAAATCTTAACCTTGTTTAAAGAAAGTTTGAATAATACTAGAACACCGTTGCCACGGTGGGGTGGGCCGACCGAAGAAAAACGAAACACCCCTGATTATATAGCGCGTTATATATTTATTTTATTTTTTTGTCGGAATGTTATTTTTGGGGCATATACATCGTTTTAGTGGTTACATAACCAAATTAGTGGATGCATGAACCAAATTATTTGTGGTGGCTCCATAATTCGTTATGCATCTTTCTTTCTTTTTGGAATGATATTTTTAAGCATATACTACCTCCGTTTCAGAAAAAGAGATACTTTCACAATTTTATTTTTTCCTAAAAATAGGCCAAATTGAAAAAGAGAAAGTATCAATTTTCCTGAAACATAATGAAAGTATCACTTTTTCTGAAACGGAATGTGAAAATATCACTTTTCCTGAAACAGAAAATTAATTGATGCATAAACCAAAATATGGCTATATAAAGAATTATGTATCCTTTGTGGTGGATATACATTTAATTTTCTAAAATTGTGCCTAAAATGATAAACACCTCCGAATTTTTCGTAAAAACTTTAAATTTGATATTGTTGTTTGTACTCATTGTGTAGATTTTTTTAAAACCTTTCCAACGATATAAAATTTGTAAAATTTCAAGGCACGGATTTTTAGATATGTTATATTAAAGTTTGGTTGTCAATTATAAAAGAATAGGATACATAAGGAATTATAGTAATTGCACTAAAAGAGAAGGATATTTTAGTATTATCAAGTGCACACTACCAAAATCTTTTTATCAAATTGTAAATTTGTGTAAGGTTTCATTTTGCAAAAAAATGGTCATAAAAGGGACTCCCTCCCTTTGGACCATCTGGTCGGTCGGCCCAATAAAAGAATGGATGGGCTTGATTTTATTATCTCTCTACAGTTATTTCATATAGCAGTGGTGGTCAGTCGGAGAATGGCCGAGGAAATTGACCCTGTGATGGTGGGTCTTGTTTTTTTCAAAAAAGTGAAAAAGCAAAAAGTAAATTTTTTGTACCTGTGAACAAGATGACGGCCCTGCAAATAAGAGTGGTTTATTTGAAAACCAAAACAAGGAAATCAAGGAAAGACTAATTTAAGCTTTCACACGTACAAGCATCAACCACGCTAACTCGGGTATTAACCGCAACACAAGAAAATGGCATGCACCACGGGCGGTTAACATCCAAGTTTTAGAGCTGTTGTTGTGTCATACGATGTAATAGCACTGTAACTTAGTAATAAGTTATCGAGCTAAGTGTATAAATAGAAAGAGATACATAAAGCAATATAATTAATTTCATTAAGGAAAATAGAAGTGAGTGAAAGCAGCTACAAGCCTGCATATACATTATCAAAATAAGTCTCAATATTTCAGTTAATCTCACTCCAAGTATCCAAAAACTGTGGAGACGAGAACAAATATAGTATAGCTTTATTTTCTCATTCGCATCCATGGTTGTCCTTTGTAGACTCCAGTAATCAACCAAAGTAATTTGATTGATTCCTTTTACATAAACCAAACTTGCATAGAGGGATGTCTTTTAGGTAGGGCGGGATGGTCGACTGCCAAAGGCCCAAAAAAAATGAGCTAAAAAATAAGAATCCTATTATTGGGGCTGCAAGGGAGATTGGTTTTTGGGGGCTTAGTGGGTCATGAAATAGTGGTTTTGATAACCCCTTATCCTCCATTTTACATAATACCCAATATACCCTTGATTTGATTAGTGATAATTATGGTGATTAAGTAAACTAATCACGATTAGCATATGGATTATACTAATTTAGGGATTAATTTCTTGAGAATCAAAACCTTTTTCTTTCTTTTTTTTGATTTAGAAGAAGAAGAAGGATGATTTTGATGAACTTTTTGTAAAACTTTGAAGAAAAACTGATGAAACCTATCCTGAAACTAGTCTAGAAAACCTTGTAATCAACCCCCATTAGAAATTTTGATTGATTCAAATCCGTTAGGAACTGGAAAGAATCTGAGTTTTTACGGATTACGACTGGGAAAATGTTGTCATCCCAGCCGTTATAAAGCTTTACGGTTCGTAATTTAAGGACTTCAGGCCATAATAGACTTTCACATCTGGGTTAGTAAGAATTGTTGGCCGTAATTCAAATTTATGGCTTGGTTAGTATGAACTCCTGGCCGAATACTTATCCAGAGACACATGTGTCTCAATCACGGCTGCAAACCCAACCGTCAATGGTATTCACGACTTGGATACCCATACGTTTTTAGGCCTGAACACTCTCAACCAATGCATTAAATGCATTGGTTGACTTCTATTTTTAACGGCTAGTTTTCAAAAAAAAAAAAAAAAAAAAAAAAACCGTTATGTCATTAAACCCTATAAAAGGAGACCATTCTATCATCTCTTTCTCACCCAAATCCTAGTTATAAGCTCTCATATTCATTCTCATATATTTCTCATCCAAAAAAAGAATAAAAAACACTATGGTGACTCCCTACACCAATGAAGAAGATTCTGCGATTGTTAGAGCATGGGCGACGGTCAGACAACATGATGAAGATCTAGACATTGACGTAGACCAAACATCCTTGTCTTTTTGGAACAGTGTTTTCATAGTTTTTGTTGCACTAAACGGAAATCGTAATGGAAGAATTTTGGCAAGCGTTATGGAGAGATTCGAGAAAGTCTTTGTAGAATGAGAAGATTTCAAAAAGAAAATGAAAGCCCAAAAGGAAGCCAATCCCACAATGCCAAGTGCGATAAGAGTAAGTTTTTTAATAAGTTGTTTCATTGGAAATCGTTTTGAGTAACACTATCTAACATATCGTATATATTTTTAACATATAGTATTTGTTTCTATAGTGGTCGAGGGCTCACCGCCAATATAAGGAAGTTCATGGGAAAGAGTTTCAACAAAGTGATAGCTATCGCATCTTAGAAAATACTACCTATGATTTTGACCGATACAAATAAAGGGTTTATTTTAATTGTTATGATCTATCTTATCAATGTAATGAAATATGTATGCTTTTCCGATCCAATGAATGAAAAACCATTTTGGTTTATTTTGTTTTATGTTTGTTCAATTTCTCAAAAGAAGAAACGAATAGTTTCATATTTTTTCAAGTATTTTCGGCCAGGTTTTAATGTAAAACGACCTAGCCGTTTTGACCATAAAAACTGAAAATTCAAATTTACGGTTTGAATAACGGACCACGACCAAACCGTAAACACTATATCAGCTGGGTTCCTATAGTTTCCCAACCGTAATATAGATATCTGTTTAGAAGCTGGTTTTTCGGTTGGGATTTAACAGGTTACGTCGGGATATTCTGGCCGTTAATTACGATTCCCATAATTACGGATACTTACGGCTGGTAAACCCAGCCGTTACTATGGTTGGTTTTGTAGATTTTGTTGTCGTATTCGATCAAATTTTTCACTTTCCATTCGTCAATTCATAATGTTACCATTACATAATTTGGCTAGGCCACGTTACATTCAATGGTTATACCCAAATGCAAAATATAAAACATGGAATAATACACTTAAATAGTCAAGGTTGGTTGTAAATCTCAATAAACTCTCTCGTGATCCAATAACATTTCTCATGCTCAAATTATTTGCAACGAATAGCTTGGTAACGGGAAAGATCCCAGGCGACCTAAAAAACAAATCAAAGTAAAGTTAGTATTTTATTCAAAACTTACTTGATTAGAAAACATTTGCACATACTCACTCTATTGAAAAGGGACATTTCGGGACTCGTCGCCTTCACCCGTGCCAATTGCACCCTCAAAACTTCCATTTCTAGGTAGATCTCCTTGAACCTATCCTTTATTTGGTTCATCGATCTTCCATTTTGATTACCATCTATGGCCACAAAGACCATAAATATACGGGTTCCATTGAGAATCATCACTTTCTCCTTCATTAATGCCTTGATTTTCGTCATGCTTTCTCACCGTGAGCTTCGCTCTAACGATTGCCATATCTTCTTCAGTAGTGTACGGAGTAACCATGTTTCTTCATTTTTTTGCAACAATTTTGAGAGAGATAGAGAGTGTGTGTGTGTGTTACACAAATTCTTAGTTGGAGAAGGATCATTTTATAGCAAAAAAATGACCCAACGGCTAGTTTTTGAAAAAATAGTCGTTCCTCAAAAAACTCAACGCATTAACTCAATGCAGTTGGAGAATTACGTCCAGGAAACATATAATCTTCTGGCTGATATGCTGGTTACGGCTTGGTCTTTCCATGTTTCCCGGCCGTAAATCTGAACTTTCCCAGAAGTTTCCCAGCCGTTTTCAATGTGTCCCAGCCGTTAAAAGTGTTACGGCTTGGTTTTTCAATGTTTCCTGGCCGATGCATTGAAAATGGCTGGGAAACTCATTAAGAAAAGATTCGAGCAGATCTTTCCACAATTGGAAGCCTTCAAAGATGAAATGGAAGTCGTAAATGAAAACAATCCCAATATGCCACGTGCACAAAGAGTAAGTTTGTCAATAATTGGCCCATCAAAAATTGTTTTATGTAAAACCAACTTAAAATTGTTTTGTTTTTTCAGTGGGAGATGGCCGAAGCTGATTATGAGGATGTCCATGGAAAGAAGTTTGACCTTCATGGTTGCTATCATGTCTTGGAAGAAAGTATCTACGCTGACTTCTTCCACTATTATTAAGACCCATGTTTGCAATGTAATGATATTTTTTTTTAAAGTTTATGCTATGAAATATGTATTCCTTTTCGTTTCAGTGAAAAATGTATGGTCTTTCCCTTTCTTGGTTCCTAAAAATGACACAATTAATAGAGAAACACTAAAATTTTATTCAGACCATTACGGTTAGGAAGCAATACATAACCCATCTGTTTGTCAGTCGACAGCTGGGGAAACTTTCCAACCCAACCGACATAAAACTTCACGGCTGGGAAAACTTTCCAACCCGACAGACATAGAACTTCACGAGTGGGAAAACTTTCCAACCTGACTGACACAAAACTTCACGGCTGGGAAACTAGTAAAACGGCTGGGAACCTAGAGTTACAGTTAGGAATTCCTAGCCGATTTTGAGAAAATTTCCTTGTTTTCTACATATATAGAACAATTAACGGCTAGAAAAGTCCCAACCGTGATAGCTACTTTACGGCTGGGAGTTCTTTGAGTCCCAACCGTTGCTACACATTTACGGCTAGGTCGAAAAGAACTCATAGCCGTAATCCTCCCACAACCAGTTTTCCTAAACCCTAAATTCTTCAATCTTACTTATAAAACCAATTTAAAGGCAAAATAAATGGTGGGTTTTTGAATTCTTAGCATTCTGGGGGATTTAATGGTGTTTGGACAGATTCATTCACTGAATCTTCAATCTTCAATTTGTGGTTCAACACCTTTATAAACAATAGAATCATAACAAGTCTATGATAATCCAAATCGTCCTGATCTTGTCATGTTGAGAATAAATCTTAATAAACATTTTTGAAAATCGATGGAGATTTGATTAAAAAAAAATCAAGGTTTTGTTTGATTTTGAGAAGAAGAAGAAGAAGAAGAAAAAGGGTTTGGTGAATTAATTTTTGGTTTTGAAATTTGATTTAGTTTTGATTTTAGGTATAACAATGATCAAGGGTATATTTGACTTTTCATAAGAATTAGGTCCCCCTTATCCCCCTTAAGGATGTTAAATATCATATAAAGCCCCCAAATTCCAAAAAATTCAAGCCCTAATAATAGGATTCAAAAATAAATATATCTTTGTAGTATATATGTAGGCAATTTTGTCTTAGTTCATCTTTTTATAATTGTGAAAAATGGAACTGCTACTTAATATTTATTTATTTTTAGGTTTTCTGGTAAAACTACTCGTATATTATAGGTAACAGAACAAACATATACAATATAAGTCTCTTACAATTTCATGTTTCTCATATGTGATTCATACTTTTACATGTTAAAAAATATAAAACATATATGATGATGTGATATATCTTGTAATTGTCTATGAATAACTTTTTGTTTTTATGGGTTTTTCGTTTGCGGAATTTTTTACTTGGGATTACGTTTTAGTTTTTATTTTTATAAATATGTTGGGAGTTCTGAAGTTTTCTATGATCTACTAGTTATGCGTATAGACAAAAAGTACAAAAAAAAAAGCCTAAATTTATGTTCGCCTTAGATCTCGTATATGTTAAGGACAGCTATGGAACCGTAAATGACATTCATAACATCATGTATGTGAGAACGTAAAAGAACCTGTAAATAAATTATTGGTGTCAAATATTGCTTGCATCTTTTGTTTTTCTTTTGTTAGTGTCTTTGTTTTCACTCAACTTCTTAAGCCTGCCAGTAATTTATAAACTTATTAAGGAACGTCATCATAAACTTTATGAAACAGAATCCTCCTTGGTCAGTTGAAAATTCAATGTGACAAACTCTGCAGCAAGAATAAAGACTTGCAAGACTATCTTGATTCTACTAGTGCAAGCGATTATCTCAAACAAATATGAGGTGTTAAGGAAGAAATCTCCAAAGGACGTGATCGCGAGATAGTTCTTCAAGCAAAACTGGATAATTGAGTGAACATGAAGATGAACTTGTTATTTTATTCATAACGAGAAGATCTCAAAGTAAGATTTGAATTATGTGCTTGAAAAGATCAAAAGGTTGGAAGAAGAAAATATGAGATTAAAAGAAAGCTTGACTCTCGACAATAATTCAGATAAATTAACCTCGATATTAGGAGCATGTAGAAATCATCGTGATACGCGAGGATTAGGATATGAAGGAATATACACTCCTATTACTTGTAAAGAGGTGAAATTTGTCAAGGATAAAGATTCTTCTCAACCAAAAGCTCCCAATGACGACAAAAGTGAAATATCTCCCCCACCTGCTAATGACGGGAAGAGTAAATTCTATCAAGCTCCAAAGAAAGCACATAAACATCAAGGTAACAATAAGCATCACTTTTCCCATTTTACTAAAAATTGTTTTTACTGTTGAAAACCAGGTCACTTGCAAAGGGTATGCAGATTTCCTATAAGAGATAAAACCAGATCTTCTTTTGTTCATAAGATGATAAGATCGGATGCTCCCTCCTGGAGAAAAACTGAGTTGCATAATATCAGTTTTTTCAGTATTCACCCAAAGAAGTTTCTAAACGACATTGGGGAAGAAAAAAAACTTGTTTTTCGAAAAGCAACTCAGAAACCAAAGAATATCAATAAAAATGATAAATATTAATAGAAATGATCTTCAAGAAAATAGCACGACAAGGGTCAACATCTTAATGAGGTACGGAAGTCGTAGAAAGTTTCAAGGAAGTTCTAAAATTCCTAGAGACCTTAAGTGACTCTGTTACAACTACTTGTGATGAACTAAATGATGTTCATCTCAACACAACTTGATTGTGTTGAAAGTGCATCCTCACCAAAAAAAACTAGCATGAAACATGGTGAGGGACGCAAGAACTAGACAGCACATATTATGTTGGGTAAGATGTGGATATTTGGTAAAGCCGTAGGATTTATGATGGGATTCTTCTAAAAAGGTATGCCTATGAACTTGAGCAAGCTTTATGTTATATGCTTGATGTCGTGATCTATTAATACCAAAAACGCTCTTGTTTTTGAACTCTTGTGTTCGCTAATCCGAGTATCATCATCATTAATTGTTTAAACATATACTTAAATTTAAATACCCAATGTTTTTGAAGACAATAATTTACATCTCTTATACATGTTGAGACATTGCTACATAGAGATGAATCCATGACAAGATGTGTGAAGTAACCTACTTGTGAGAATGGTTATGATTGTACTCTCCGAAGTGGTTGTCATAATTGTATTTTATGCACCTATAAATTAAAAAGCAATTATATCCGACTCAAGGTGCTACCACATCGCTAATAGTGAGTCCAAAATGGAATGACTCGATGTGGGTATCAACACTTCTTATGCTATTATGTAGAGTTCTCCCAGCCTATCTGACTCCCATGCAAGAGATGACAACATGATCCATGGGAATAGCTACACAACAAGCTAAGAAGGATATACTCTTAGATAATCTATCTAAGCATAATGTTGATATTTAAACTTAGGTTACAATTTCTGGGTAAACCTCTCAAGACATGATAATCATACTGATTATGGGTACATCATTCAACATTAGTTAAGTGATAATGGATCAAAGGTGAAGTACTTATGATAGACAAAAAAATACGGCTAATAATCCGGATACCTTGAGTATGATTCATATTTGTCTAACTTGATTTGTGTTTAAGTTCTTAAATATATGGGTTAAATGAAACAAACAGAGTCGATGATTTTTGGTTTTTGATAAATACTGCAAAGAAGAAATTTTGAATTCAAGCTTTTCTTGAAAATCTCTCGAAATATGATTCAAGCATTGGATGTTCATAATTTCTTAACAATCTTAGATAAGAACAATTTATTGTTTATCTTTTGTTTCAGGTTGATCATTTGGAAATTTCCCAAGCAATGATATTTATTATCTATAGCGACTGGGAATGTTTCAAATTGTTTAAACAGAGTTTTTAGAACTACTAAAATCCTGGACACAGGGTAAGTACACATACCCCATACGCATACCCTAGTGACATTAGTTCGTGAATGGCTAAGGGTACACATACCCGGTGCGCGTACCCGAACATCTTGAGTTCACGAACAGATCCGTAGGTATGCATACCCCTATTACATACCTACCCAGTATCGAACTTAGCAGATACATGCTCATAAACTATTTTCACAAATACGTTTGCCATTTCTACAACTCTTATAAACACTTCTAAGACAACATTTTTCACTAAATTACTCTGAGTTTGTGAATCATGGTTTAAGTCCTGAGTGTTGATGCACCATTTATGCTTGTAAGTTCAAAGTCATACTTGTTGTTATGGATTATCATTGTGCACAGTCCTTATTGATATATATATGTGGATCTTCGTCTTTGTTAAGAAAATCTTTTCATGCGCTTTTGGTTGCCATTCTTGATGTAACTCCTTGTGAAAAAGGTTAATTATTCCTTTACGAGTAAAACAAATCTTGTTGTTACGAGTTTTTATCTTCGTAAAAATTATTGCAATATATGATCTTCATGATTATATATTGTGTATTGTTTGATTAGCATGAGATAGTTCTACATTACCACTTTGTGGTTCTTGATTAGAAACATGATCTCATGAGAAACGTTTAGTGATTGATTTTTAGCTCATATCTCCTTGTGGGATTGCTAAAATTTAACATACAAATCCTTCTCTTCCAGAGTAAGGTTGTTTTTTTTTCTCGTTGATAATGACGTCAAATGGGGGAGAGTTGAATTTGAACTTATGCTTAATTGATATTTCTTTGTGGGGAGTGTGGATGTGAATTGTAGGAGATAATTGTGCCTTTATCTCTCCTTGATGAATACGCTAACTATTCTTGGTGGAATCATCAAATAAAAAGATGGTATGCTATCTTTAGTCTCGATAACTCTTTTGTGTAGTTCATTAAGATTCCTTATTTTTTGCCTTTGCCAATTTTATTGACAAAAGGGGAAGAATTATTTAGTTATATTCAGTACTATAACATCTGCCTTCTCGGAGCATCGTGTAAGGGGGAGTGAATTACAAGTTGTAGGTTTCCACCTATTATGCAAAAGATACAAGTAAGGACTAAGGGGGGGAATATATCACCATAGTATTGCTTCGAAGTTTAGGTTCGACTTTGAGGAACTTAAAAAAAAAACCACGCGTTGCCTTAATAACTTAAGTAAATTTAGTATTCACTTTAAATACTCCAACTTTAGCATTCTCATAAGTTGTTAATATGCACGGATCATCAACTAGTACAGAATGAACACATGAAGAATCGAAGCCGTTGAAGATTCAAGAAATCAAGAAGCATAGTGGAGTTAGAGCATATGTAAAATGTTTTTGTCACTAAAATTGATAAAGGGGGTGATTGTTATAGCATTGCTCGGTTGAACCCACTACCGTGGGTATGACAAGTTGATTGTCAAATTTAGATACCAAAACGCATTCTTGATTTAGCCCACTAAAGTCAGTTTCAGACTAGATTAGGTTTCAGAAGTAGAGTATAGAAACAAAGTTATCCTTGAAGAATGAAGATTGAATCATGAAGACATTTATAGAGAACTTCATTGAAGGTTAGTAACAAATACTTGATTCTTTTATTTATTCTACCTCTTTATCTATCGAAACAAGCACTACACCAAATTCTGGATTTAGCAACCTAGATTAGCAACAGCGCTAGAGCTGTTGCTAATTCGCAACTAAGAAAAGCAGTTGCTAAATTTTAGCAACAACTACTTTCTGTTGTGAAACTCGCAACTGCTCATTTTCTGTTGCTAGTAGCAACTGCGGCAAATTCACGCATGCCACTCGTCTGAGTGCCAAGTAACACTTATTGTTATTTTTCTACCCAGTCAACTTAAACCATTTTGAATCAGATAGATAATTCCACCCTAACACCCATAGTTTCTCTAACCCTAGACTTTAGAAAACTTATCCCTTCCTTATCCCTTCTCTATTTTCTATTTTCATTCATTCTCTCTATTCGGCCGTAAGAAGAAGAAAAAGAAGAGGAATAAGAGATGGGAGCAGTAGCTGGTGGTGAAGAAAAAGATATTGGTGCACAGATCGCACCTAGTGTATCATCAAACTTGAAGAAGTTTAAAACTGGTGAAGAAGCTCTTATCTAAATCTCGGTGATTTAGTTTTCTAATTCAAATTATTTGATTTTGTTGTTTATTGGTTCGATTTTTTGTTGTTGATTTGATTTTGTTGTTTATTGGTTTGATTTTTTATTGTTGATTGCGTGTAGAAAAGAGAAATGTACCGATTTGATGACGAACTTTGAAGCTTCTTAAACATAAATTGACTGGGAAAGTTGGGTTAGTTATGAGACAATCTAAGCTATTCAAGATCTGTGCTAATCATCTAGTTGTTTTTTTTTTTTTTTTTTGTTTCTGAATTGATTTTTGGTTCTATTTGAGGTGTTGATTTGATTTCGAGTTCAGAAGAAGAAGGGAAGGATTGTGTGAAATCTGAACCCTAAATTCCCAATTTTAGGGTTCTTTTTTTATATGAAGCTCCAAATGATTAGATCTTGATATCCTCATCTGAAGGTGCCTGAGTTTCAATTTTGATTCATTCATGAGTATTTGAATGGGTTTTTGAGGCCAAATTTCATTATTGAAGAAGTTGAAACCTAAGTTTATATTAGGGTTTGTTTTATTTATGTATCAAATGGAGGTTTTGAGATCGATAGATTTAAAATTCACTGATTTTGATGATTCATTTTGTGCACTGAGGAAGATTTTGGAAAGATTCTTTTGAGCTTATTTTTTTAACTTAAGAGCGAAGTTAAAATCAGATTTGTGATTGATTGGTTGGTATTTGAGATTTTGGGGGTTTTCAAAATGTTGTTGCTTAGTAGAAGTGGATGTGTGTAATTGATCTTTGAAGTGTTTTCCCTATCGTTTTCTCGTGTTCAATGAACTTCAAGCAGAAATTGGACAAGTAAGTGCTGAGGATTATTTTTCTCTCGTTCTGTTTGCTCTTATGTAACTTTTTCCAAACTCTATGTGAATTCTTTTACTCATTCAAAGATAATTGCACAAATACAATGTCTTATTTGTTGAAGATTTATACTTATGGAACAAATTATTTTTGGTTTGGTAGTGTTGTTGGATGTGTTTGCAATACTTCATAGAGAGAACTTGAATGACCAATGTAGCTGGTGCCATTTTGTTAACTGCATTCCTTCCAGAAGGTGTAGCTGTAATGTGAAAGCCTTGCTGTCGTGCGAGGTAAGCATTTAAGAATTTTAACTTTTAACTGTTGACAATGCGATGCAGTATGCCCATACTCTGCAACAAGACAATAACAGTGACTCTAGAAACTGATGTTGTAATATTTATACTTATAAGCATGACTGAGAAAGTGAATTATTAGAAATTCATACCAACACCAAGCACCAGCATTAAGAAATTTGGTACACATTAGCTACTTCTTATCCCTCTGCACCAAAATATATGATTAGTTTGCGAAGTGTCACATTGTGGGAAGTTGTACCATACTTTACCTTGAGACAGCCTTTATTGGGTTATAAATGACGAAATACACGTATGTTGCTATTTCTCATATAACTTCTGTTGATTCAATCTCATTTTCTATAGCCCTTACTAATTCTGGTCGCACTTGTGCAAGTCAGTAAAACTGCGAACCAAACAATTCTGACATGTAAAAGTAACGGGAAGTCTAGGGTGTACACTTTCACAAACTTATCAAAAGCGGGGATAAGGGACCTGTGCAGTGAGATATATATGCTACTAAGCCTGTTGAACATTTTATGATATTTGTAGTCATGACAATGTGCTTTAGAAATTAAAAAAACAGGTGGGATTTCTTTCTTTCTTTTTTCAAGGGAAAGTGTCACAGTATGCACTATCATTTATCATAAAGCAATATAGGCAATCCATGCAGGGATGTTCAGCCTGATTATAAATCTTCCAGGTGTTATCTTCATAGGCATACAATTAGAACAAGAGTTTGGATCCTGTAAGATCATTTCTGCATTCACTTTATCCCAGACTGACAAGTTTGATACTGTCTAAGCGTAACATAAACTGCTTTTGTTTTTCGCTTGTAGTTTGCAGTGAGGATCCGGATAATCTACTTATGCGCAGGTTTTACTGGTAGTTTGATGTCTGCGCTTTTCGTTCAAGATATCCCGGAAGTTGGGTCTTCTGGTGCTTTATTTGGTTTACTTGGTGAGATGCTCTCAGGACTTATCAGGAATTGGAAAATTTATAGAGACAAGGTTCTTTCTTTATTCTTAAACTTTCTTATTTTGTTTGGTGTAATCTCTTTCCTCACTGTCTTCTAACTTTCACTCTTTCATTTCCTTGTATGTGAAAATGAAGTTCACATCATTGGTAGTACTATGTGGTGTGATTGGAATATTAATGGTGGAGATAAAGGTGAGCACAAGATCACTTTTTCTTTTGAATAGTTTGCTTACTAATAAATAAGCTGCCATAAGTCTCCCTGTAAGAAAGTAGCAATTGCGTTGTTAGCTTAGTAAGCAAATAAGCATGAAATTTTATTTTTTTTGTTTGATTCTCTTAAACATATTTTTTTTCATATCTTCTATTACCGTCGTTATGTTTGCAGGAAAATATATGGCCGTAAGCATATTAGATCCAGCTATCGAAATATGAGATCTCAGCCTTATACGTAGAAATCTTATTTCTTCATGATTAGTTTTAATGGAATTCAATGTTTGAGTTCGTAAGTTGTGTCATGTTAGTAAATTGAACAAGATTTTTTGCAGGACCCATTGATCATGCCAGAAGTATACAGCATCATCAAAGGTACCATTAGATCTAATGCAGAATGGGTACATCATATGCCTAGTAAGTTCTGTTTTCAACCTGTGGTTCTCCATATTCTACATTTTATCCTATTCCACGTTGTAGATTGTAACTGTAGTGATTAAAATGCAAAACACTTAAGTTGTTCTAAGGGTTTATACTCGGTTTCCTTACAAATATCACCTTTAGCCACAAGTTTGACAATTGTAGTGAATCATAGTCATAGTTAGCAAACAATACCAGAGTGCTCTGTAAGCAAGCACTGATTTGGTGGGATCTAATGAATATTTAATGTTAGCTCTCTTTATGATTCTCCAGTGATACGGGTTAAAGGACTAATTCAAAGGTTTCGATGTGTTCTCATTTTGCAGCTCTAACTGAAGGTGAGCAAAAAAACTGACCAAATGTACATCATCAATCTAAAGGTTGATTTTCTTTTAGTTCTTATTTGTCTCTAAATTCTTATTATCATGGCCATGGTATTACCATTGTCTTAGGCTAATGTCATTACAAACCAAACTACCTCAGAAACACAATCTAAAAATCATCGCGAAGGAAGAGATGGGATGGAATAACTTAAATTTGATTGGAGCATCATGGGAAGGTACTTCCTGTATTTGTATTTCAGTTACCTTTTTTTTTGCCTTAAAGAATCCAACAATGTAGAGTTCATTTTCCTTTAAAACATTTTGTAAGAATTTTTTTTTTCTCAAAGCATTGTAAGATTCTCTTGATGTGATTTTAATATATATACTCGAATGACAATTCTTGTCCTGTCATGAATTTGTGTTGTGTTTCGTAGTTCAATTATGATTTCATGTTGAATGTGAGGGTTATTTGATTGAATTGTCAGAATAGATAGAATCAGGATAACGGGAACTGGGTGTTGCAAGATAAATTGGTGGGGTGGGGTATCGATTCTGACTAGGTCAACGAAGACTTGACCTCTTTTTTTTCTTGTTGCGAAATTTTAGCAACGACGAAAATATGTTGCTAAATCTGAACCAGAACAACTATATCCTGTTCTAATAAAATATATCCCGGAATAACTCTAAAATTAGCAACAGAGTAGCAACAGATTTTTTCTGTTTCTATATTTTAATTTCGCAACAGCTTGTTTCGGTTGCTACTGTCGTTGCTGACCGAAATTATCAACAGAGCTAGAGCTGTCGCAAAAAACTGCGATGGGTGTTTAGCAACGGCAAAAACTGTTGCAAGCCCAGTCAGCAACAGATCTAAGCTGTTGCGAAACGTTAAATTTGGTGTAGTGAAGTGCTCACACTATAGAAGAATTCTTATAACGGTAAATATATATTTATGTATACACTCGAGGATATTTGAGCCTAAGACATTAGTGAGAGTAACCTTTGTCCTTTGAAAGGTCTGTATGTTGTAGTGAATGAAAATACGAAACAAACGAGCCAAGAATCACACAATTCCGAGTTATAATAAAGAAGTTATGAATGATTTTTTAAAGCAACACTTATATGTATGACTAAGGTTGATTTCGTGAATAGAAAATTGTATATGAACTTTTAGCTACAGTCCGCGAACTAAATCCATAAATACTGACTAAAAGCCTATTTTAGTCAAGAACTCAGTCTTTCCTTTCCTAGACAAGGTCTCTTTGTTTTTAAGTAACCTAGCCTTGATCATTCACTATAAATAGATGTTTCATGTAACTACACAAACCATCCCTTAAAAAATTAGGTGTGTTTTCCATAAGGTTGTTTTCCACATCTTTGTTCTTCACGAACAAGAGTGAGATTCCAAAATATTTTACTTGGGGAGCATAAAGCACAAGGAAGCTAGCTATCTTCTTTGATAGTTATTGAACCTGTGTTCTAGGTGTTTTTCATAAACCCCAAATCCGATAGATCAAGATATCTCTAGATTATTTCTAGGTGATCTTGTGAGTTAGAATCAATTAGGTCGCGGAACGTGTAAACCCTAATTATTGAAGAGAATCTTTTAAACAAAATTAAAGTTTTGCTAGAAGATTTTTATGAGAATTGGGGTTCTGCTATAAGATTTACAAGAGCAATTCCTAAAGAGAATCGGTATTCTGCTAAGAATTTTATAGGTGCACGAATACGACTGAAGTGGGTATTACATCTAGTCCAAAACTGGTAGTAGGTAATTGGTGTAACAGCTTAAATCAGTGTATGTTCGATCCGGACAAGATCCCGGGTTTTTCTACAAGATTATAGTTTTCCTTGTTAACAAAAATCTATGGTGTCTGTGTTTTTTTTTCCGCATTATATTGTTTTATTTTTATAACTGAAATATCACAGGTTGTAATTAAACCTAGATAGTATTAACTCAATTGTAAAAAACCTACAATACTCATTCTTGTTGAATTCGTGTCTTGAAATATATATTACAAGACTTGTTTTTGTTGGAATTTGGTTCGTGGAAAGTTCGAGTGTGTACTAGGTTTACCTTGTTTAAAAAATATTTTATACAGTTTGGAAACCAAACTTATAGATTGTACACGGATTGTCCATATAGGTTCTCGAACAAAAAAGTTGGTGGTGTACTAGTTACCCTCTCCTTTTCAACATGCTTTACTTTTTCAATCTTCTGCTAATAGTCATGTCTATGGTCCTTTGGACCTTACCCACTCTGATGTATGGTGTTCATCGATTTTTTCAGTGAATGGATACAAGTGTTATGTAAGTTTTATTGACTCTTTTCATAGGTTTACATGTCTTTATCCTTTATGTTACAAATCTGATGCTCTACCTATTGTTTAGAAGTTCAAACCTTGTGTAGAAAATTATTTTGGGAGATCAATAAAAATGGTTTAATCAAATTGGGGTGGTGAATATAGGAATTATCCACTTTTATTATTTCTTGTAGCATTTTACATAGAGTTTCTTGTGCTCATATTCATCAGCAGAATGGTAAAGCAGAAAGGGAACACAGACATATTGTGGAAACTGGTCTTTCACTCTTAAATCATGCTGGTTTGCCTATGATTTATTGGTCTTATGCCTTTGAGACTGCTAATTTTCTCATCAACAGACTACCTACTCCTGTTTTGAATGACTCTACTCCTCTAGAGACTTTGTTTCATACTTCTGCCTGATTATGCCTTTCTCGAGATATTTAGTTGTAGTTGTTATCCTTGCTTGAGACCTTATAACAGATATAAGCTTGAGAATAGATATGTTCAGTGTATTTTCCATGAGTATAAATCCATCTACCAACAAGTTGATTATTTTCAGGAGTGTTATCTTTGATTAAGTAGAGTTTCCTTATTCTTTTACGTTTACTTCTACCACAACTCCAGATTCACCATTTATACTACTTGTAACCTCCATTATCACCTCATGCACTTTCACCAAAACCTGTTGTGGCTCCTCCCTTTCCACTAGCTACTTCATTTTCTATGCATGTTCCTTACTATATGCAGAAGAAGCAAAAGTGGATTTTTCAAACCAAACCTTTTACTGGTATTTCTGGTGATCTCTTATTACTCCAACTACTTTTGTTGGGGCTAATAAGGATCCTAAATGGAGAGGGCCTATGTGTGAAAAAGTGACAGCTCTAATTGAGACTGGGACTTGGGTTCTTGCTGCTCCACATCCCTCTCAGAATTTTGTTCGTTGCAAATGGGTGTTCAGAATTTTAAAAAAAATTACATATGGGACGGTGGAAAGGTACAAATAAAAGTTAGTTTCCAAAGGATTTAATCAGGTTGAAGGCATTGACTATCAAGATACTTTCAGTTCAATTGTTAAGCCTACAACTATTAGACTTATGAATTCCATTACTCTATTCAAAGGTTGGTCTATCAGGAAGCTTGATGTAAAGAATGCATTTCTTCATGATTTTCTTGATGAGGAAGTGTTCATGCAATAACTATCTGGATTTGTGGATAAAGATTATCCAAATCATGTTTGTGCTCTAAAGAGATCCATATATGGTCTCAAACAAGCTCTTAGAGCCTGGTTTGAGAGACTCAATCAGTTTCTTCTGTCTCAAGGGTTTCAGTTCCTCTAAAACTGACACATCTCTATTTTTTGAAGGTTACTGCTGGTGTTTCTCTTTATGTGCCCATTTATGTGGATGACATCTTAGTTACTGGAGGTTATGTTTCTGCATTTATGTCTCTCTTATCTAGTTTGGGCACTGAATTTGCCATTAAGGACCTTGGACCTCTTAGTTTATTTTTAGAAATTCGGGCAACATACTCTACCACTGGTATTCATCTCAGTCGGCAGCAATATGTGCAGAATCTTCTAGACAAGATCAACATGCTTTCAACTAAGTCAGTTTTGACTCATGTTGTTGTTGTTAATTCTCATATTATTCTCAGTTTCACTGCATTTGAGGATCCTTAACTTTATAGGAGTATTATTGGTGCTTTGCAATACCTCACTATTACTATGACAAATATCTCTTTTACAATCAGTAAGGATTTTCAACATATGCACAATCCTTGTATTGATGATTAGAGTGCAGTTACACGTATTCTCAGATATTTGAATGGAACTATGTGTCATGTGTTGCAATTTCAGAGGTCCCCTGTTTTACATCTGCAAGTTTTCTGTGATGTTGATTGGGGAGGTGATACGGTTGATGGAAGGTCTACTAGTGGCATGACTTTATTCTTGGGTCCTAATTTGACCTCCTGGTGCTCCAGGAAATAAAAATTTATCTCCAGATCCAGCATAGAAGCAGAGTACAGAGTTATGGTTGAGTATACATCTGAGCTTATATGGGTGTAGTCTCTTTTGCAGGAGTTGCAGTGGAGTCCTCATATTCTATGGTGTGACAATATGGGGGCTACCCACCTTTCTGCTAACCCAATATTTCATACTAGGATGAAACACGTGGAGATTGCATTTCATTTTGTGCGTGAGTTGGTTACTGCCAAGTTACTACTGGTTCGTTACATCTCTACCAAAGATCAGATTACTGACACTCTGACCAAGGCTTTTATTTCTTCAAGGTTTTTATTTCTTTGTGACAAGCTTAATCTCATTGTTTCAGCTGCCATGAGCTTGTGTGCATGTTTGTGTATAGGGGGGAGGAGTGTTAGCACAAAAGTGTAATTCTATTTCTATTTCTGTCAGTTAGCTATGTCTGTTAGTGATTAATGTATTTTGTCTGTTAAAGGATAGCTCAGTAGTGTCATGTATATTTCATATTATGTAACTCTATCTCTTACAGAAATGTAATTCGAGTGTCATTTCTATTTATGTCACTTATGTCTGTTAGTGATTAGTATTCTGTCTGCTAGGGCAGCTCAAGAGTGTCATATGTATTTCATGTTCAGTAACTTTATCTCTCAAAAGTAAGAATGATTCACCTCTATGATCTTTATTAACAGAACACCAGAGTTTTGTTCACCGACTGAGTGCTTCTGATATCACCCATCTCAAAACTTTCTTAAAATTGCGAGAGAATTTTCGTTCGAAGGGCTATTTATTCGATTCCAGGCTGACTGATTAATAAGGATGTCTAGATACACCTTAGAAATTAATTTGGCAAAATAATTTCAGAATTACTTATGGGTTGAAAAAAGGAGTTAAATTCCTTCTCCTGTTACGGGGCCTACGGATCATGGCTCTAGTTACCTAGAGTTTACCTTTACATGTATATAAAGAATATTGTATCCATGTAACCCTATTATCCTGATGAATAGAAACCTCTCTTTGTCTCTTTACTTTCTCCATACTAGTATAACACGCACACACGATGCGCCTGCCGTTCCGTTCATTCCGTAATTTTTTTGTCTATGTGTATTAATCAAAGTCAAAGTCAACGCTCGATTAATGGTCAAAGTCAGGGATCAGCGCCAAGTGGTTAAAACTCATTTCAAGCTTGCAAAAAGTAATTACAACTAAACTCGAATCCATCTACAAATCAAAAGTAATAGTGAACTAAAATCAGTCGGAGGGCCGAATGAAAAATTAATTCACAAACCAAAACTAAAGAGGGAATATTTTCTTAAGCATTTACAGTGTTACACAAACAGCTAATGTGACGGTCAAATTGAGAGAGTAAAATGTTTTCTTTCTTATCGGTAAAAACTAATTTTCCTCTCTTGTACCCAATACTCCGTATTCTGTATGACTTTTAAATAGAGGCTTAACCTCCCCACACACGACCACTAAACATGGCAGCAATACATTCCTTGGACTGCCCTCGATCCATTGCAACTAATCATTGCAGGCACCACTCTCCTAGCTTACTGTTGGCTTCTAATCGAGCGTCTCTCGTAGGTACTAACTGAATTTTAACGCCTTGGTTCACTGCCATCAACGAATCCAGCTCACACCCAAGTGTTCCAAGCAAAAATCAATTGCAAATCGAGTCCAATTCAGCCCCAAAGTCGATCTCAAAACCACCAGATCACAGCCACTTCTTCTTGTTCTCGGTCAGCTCCTAAACTTCCATAAACATCCCCAAATCTCAGGACGGGGCAACATTGTATTCACTGATCTTCTGCAGCAAATCAAGCTCATAAACACATCAAATTCTAACCACCGAACCCATTTCAGCACCTAATCGAACAGCTGATGTGCCATTCTCATCTTGCTGTAGCCTTGAGTCTTTACAGCTTCCAAACTCACCCAATTTCCTGAACTTCCAACAGCAATAGATCCCATTCTTGGATAGTCTTCCCGTTCACAATTCCACCCCAGATTCAGACCACAGCTCCATCTCCTTGTTCTTGTTGCAGTCGAAGTGCTCTCAAAAAGCCATTGCTTCTGCTCATAACCACTGACATATTCACCCAACAACAACCACCATTTCGATACCCAAATCAGCCCTTGATAACAGTGGCCACAAATCCCTTTTGTTTGCTGTTTCGGCTGCACAAAAAGGACCCAAATCAATCACCATTCTTTACCTAATTCAGCCCACGAATTCGAACTAAAAACCACCATGAACTCTCCATGATTTTTTAGCTGCAAACTGTTAGTCTTGGGGAAAGTTTATACAAAATGTGAGGGTACTACTAAGATCAAGATAGAAAACATTAATGCGGAGAGAAATCTAGAGATAAGTATGAAATTAAGATAGAGGTACTGAATGATGAGTTAGAGACGAAAGAAGAGAGTGAGACACATACACATCCACCAATATCAAGTCTTACTATCTTCAACTCCATACTCAAACCACCAACAAAGAAATACCCATCTCGTCTCCAGTTCATACATTTCTGAATAGACTTCGCCGGGGTACTAACCTTTCTTTTCCACTCCTATCCGGTTCACCAACATCATCTTGACCTTGAATTTGGCCAACAAATCTGGGGCTTCGCGGGGGTACGAATCTGTCTTTGCCACTGGCCCTGCCACTCCTATCCAGTTCACCAACATCAGTTCCGATTGTAGATTATTCAGTTGCTGCATCAGAAAATTAATCATCACAAAAATTATAATCAGGTGCACCTAAACAGTAAACTTGGTGCATAAGCAAGTATTGTTGGGTCATTGGATTTAACAGGGACGATAAGCATGTCACAATCTTTCCCAAAGACATACTTAGCAAACAATATTGAGAACTTAAAATAGATTAAGCTATAAATTAAGTAACTCATTTAATGTTGTGTAAGATCATATAGCTTTTTGATGTCACTACTTCATACTGTAATCCCAGAAACCCAATTCAAACATTTGTTCCACTCAAACATCCTAGAAAATGAAGATTAGACATAAATCGCAACTACAATTTGTGTATTCATTTGATTCAAGAAAACTTCATATATAGGTTTTGTTCCTGATATTTAATCTCAAACGTGTTCCTGATATTTAATCTCAAACGAAAACTCAATCTGCATTCTTTGATGCTTATATAATTATCAGTGTTTATCCAAATGCTCACCTCTACTAAAACAACAGAGACAGAATTTCAAAATTTGTTCCATACAAATAACCATCGCAGCAAGAGCCGGAGCAACTTTATTTGAGTAATCAAAGAAGTGTTGAAATTTTTTTATTTGCTATGTTTACATTTTTGCATGTTCTGTATAGACCTTGTGAAGGTAGCTAACTAAGATTGTTTTTCGATTTTGCTTTCACAGGAAGCTCATTTTTTTTAAATTTTTTTTTAAGCTCAATGTATGTATGTTCTGTTATGGACCTGAAACTAAAAGGCAACATCACAAAAACGAAGTACATGCCTGGATGGCGATCTTACCATAGTTTCAGAATGACGACTACACTGTAAGATCGAAACACTAACACAATCATTTGTTGTCATTGTTAACAAACTTAGGATTCAAACAGTAAACAGGGGTATATTCTTACCTAAACTGTGTTGCTACTGCTACTGTTATTTTAGGCATTTATGCAAACAACCAATTCAAAAATTGGATCAATGTTACTACTGTTGTTCATACTGTACCCCAGAAACCCAATTCAAACATCAAGACTACAAAATGAAGCTGGGAAAGTAACAGGTGAAAGAAAAGGATGAACAACAATTTGCACAATCAAAACGAAAAAAAAAAAATTGGCCCGAGCTGCACATACAAAATTAACCTTAGAAGTTGAAGTGAAATTATACTATCAATAGCAATTTTGAGCTAAAAATTGGCCCTAAACTAACCCTAGAATTTGAAATTACACAATCAAAAGAAAATTTCAGCGACAAATTGGCCTTATCCTAACCCTAAAATTTGAAATCAAACAATCGAAAGAGTTTTCAGCCACAAATTGGCCCTAAACTAACCCTAGAATTTGAAATTACAAAATCAAAAAAAGTATTCATCCAAAAATTGGTCGTATATCATGTTCACTTACTTGGGAAGTCTCTCCGAAGTTTCGTCGTTTTATCTTGTTCATCTGCTACCACCTTTGTCATGGATGATTGGCAAGGGGGAAAAAACCCAAATCTTCGTTTTGCTGTATTTTTGTTTCGGTGATATGTTAATCTAATCGAGGAGAACGAAGAACACGGACGTTTTCATAGATTTTTTTCTCAATTTCATGGTTAATCGAGGAGAACGATGAAGAGACTTTCATGGATGAAGAAGTTTTGGTTTCTGTAGATACGAAAGAAAAAAAAGTTGAAGAAAAAGGAAAGGAAAAAAAACAAAAGCGAAAATGGAGTCAGCGGGATTCGAACTCGAAACAGTTAAGTAGACGTTTTACAGAACTAACCTCTATACATTTTCTTTTTTACCTAACTATTTAGGTGGAGAAACAAAAATCCGGAGGGGTATATTTGTCACATGAAAAAACTTCACCAAAATAAAGCTTTACCAAACAATTGAGTCTTTTTTTTATATTAGTATAAAATAAGATAAGATTTTCCACTGCAACATCTCCAAAGTTGTTAAATCCCTTCACCGATCTCTAGCCGAACAATACCGTGTAGACTCCCGGTGGACATATTCTATCAAACTGTTGTCCTAAAATAAAACAAGTACCTCAATAGCAAATATACACGTGTTTATAATCAAGACCATCTACAGCAGTAGTGTGTATAATATCATACACCTCATCAGTATCGAATCACATAAAACCCCAATTTCTCTTCGAGGGAAAACAAAACACAAATCAAACCCCAAATTCTCACATTCTGCAAATCAATCAAAGATGAGCAACAGAGGCAAAAATTTCCGCCGCCGCTCTGAAGACGACAACGATGAATCCACCACCGCCGCAGCGACGGCTCCAACAACAACAACCACCATCACCAAGAAACCACCACAATCCGCCCCCAAAATACCAGCAGCACCAAAACCAAAACTCCTCAGTTTCGCAGATGAAGAAGGAGATGAAGAATCTCCATTCACTCGTCCTTCAAAACCTAAAAAATCCTCCTCGTCGTCGTCTTTTCTCAGTAAATCATCGACTCACAGAATCACCTCCATGAAAGAACGAATCTCTTCATCTGCTTCAACTCATACTTCATCATCTTCGAATGTTCAACCACAAGCAGGTGAGTACACAAAGGAAAGACTCTTAGAATTACAGAAGAATACTAGAACAATAGGTAGTTCATCTCGCCCACCACCTCCTCCTTCTTCAGAACCTAAAATTGTTTTAAAAGGTTTAATTAAACCTATCTATGAAGAAGAGCAGAAGAAGAATGATAATGATAAAGAATTAGATAGAATGGATGTTGATGATGCAGAAACTAGGTTGGGATCGATGGGAATTGGAGGTGAGGATAAAGACTTGATTCCAGATCAAGCAACGATTAATGCAATTAGGGCAAAACGGGAGAGGCTTCGGCAGTCACGTGCACCGGCGCCTGATTATATAAGTTTGGATGCTGGTAGTAATCATGGAGAAGCTGAAGGGATAAGTGATGAGGAGCCTGAATTTCAAACAAGGATTGCATTGTTTGGGGATAAGAGTAGTAATGTTGGTGTGAAAAAGGGGGTTTTCAAGGATGGGGGGAAATTGATTAAGGAGGTACCTATTGATTTGAGGGATGGTGGGGAGTTGGTGGAAGAAATTGTTGATGATGAGGAAGATGAAGACGATAAGATTTGGGAGGAGGAACAATGTAGGAAAGGTAGAGGAGTTAGTAACAGTGCTATTCCAGTTGTTGTTGCTGCTAAGAAGAATTTGTCGCAGCAAAGTTATGGATATCAAGGAGGTGAGTATCAGCCTGCGCAGAATGTTTCAGCTGGTCTTAACATTGGAGGGTCTGCTGGTGTGATGAAAAAGGTGTTGTCGATTCCTCAACAAGCTGCTGTCGCCAGCCAAGCTATGCGTGAGAGCCTCCAGAGGCTCAAGGTATGTATGAACTGTTGTCTGAATTCTTTTGTAATTATGATTTGTAGTTGAATTCTTAAGTTTAATGGTTACATCCATTGGCATAGTGATTAGAAGACCCTTAAATTGTCTAGTATAGCTGCTACTAACACCTTTGGTACTTATTAGCCTCTGCAAATAATAATAATGTTCTTTTAGGCGTAGATGCATTACAACTGTGTGTTAATGTGAATGAGCTGGGTAGATTAAGTATATGTCATAAATATATAGTGGGATAAGTGAAGCTTAGGTCGAGATTTCTTGTTCTACCAGTTGTTGCATTTCCTCTTATGCAAATTAATCCTTGCGTCTCTCACAAGGAAGTTAAAAGCTATTATACAATTTGAACTGTTGTATAATGTTAGCAATAGAGTATTTTAGCTGGTGGCCCAAAATTCTGATATTGTAATTTAGTCAGTTTGAGATGAATGGTTTTGTATTGTAATTCTCAACCGACAATTCTGTTTTTCATACCAGGAAACTCATGGAAGAACCATGTCAGCGCTGGATAGGAATGATGAGAATATGTCTGCAGCACTTTCTAACATCATTGATCTTGAAAATTCCTTAGCACACGCTGATGAGAAGTTCGTCTTTATGCAAAAGCTTCAGGACTTTGTTTCGGTTATATGCGACTTTTTACAGGTATGACTTTTAGCTTAAAGTGTGATCCGTTGGCATATATGTCTTCCTGGTTTTCATTGCTTCTCAAATACTTGATAGACTCAATTTATTTGCATAACTTTGCAACATTATATATTAAAAGCAGGGGGGCATATAAAAATTTCTTTTGTTGTGCACACTTCTTAAACCTGTAGAGATCTAACTAAACCAGCAGCCACATACAGACCGAATTTTGCCGTGGGCAATTAAGGTTTTGACTCAGAGAAGCTAGTGCTCTCTTTTTGTTTCAATGAGTATCTTAATAGAGCTACCTGTTCAATATCTTCATCTTCGTTCTATTTGTTTTTGCCTCCTGAAAGTTGTATTAAACATTAAATCGTGTGAATTTGTATCTTTTGCAGTCGTCTCTCTCTCTCTCTCTCTCTCTTCTTTCCTTTTGCATGAAATACAAATTATGCATGTTCAGTTTACTAATGATTCTCTTGTTATGTAACTGATCCTGTTTCAGCATAAGGCTCCTTATATAGAGGAACTTGAAGAACAAATGCAGAAACTTCATGAGGAACGTGCAGTAGCTGTTTTAGAAAGAAGGACAGCTGATAATGCTGATGAAATGATAGAAATAGAAGCACCTTTGAGTGCGGCAATATTGGAAAGTGGTAAAGGCGGTAGCACTGAAGCAGTGATCAATGCTGCACAGCTGGTATCTTCTAAAACAAGGGAGCAAACTAACCTGCCGGTTAAGTTGGATGAACTTGGTCGGGACATGAACCTACAAAAGCGGATGGAAGTAAAACGTAGGGCTGAAGCGCGAAAGCGGAGGAAGGCTCGTTCAGAGGCAAAGAAAATGTCTGCTGTTGGAGATGATTTTCCGTACCATCATATTGAAGGAGAGTCCAGTACTGATGAAAGTGACTCGGAAAGTACGTCATACAAGTCTAACCGTGAAATGCTGCTTCAGACTTCAGAGCAAATATTCGGTGATGCAGAAGAAGAATTTTCAAAACTTGCTCTTGTCAAAGAGAAGTTCGAAACATGGAAAAAGCGTTTCTTCTCAAGTTACCGCGACGCTTATATGTCTCTAAGTGTGCCTGCTATCTTCTCTCCATATGTGAGACTAGAGCTTCTTAAGTGGGATCCGCTCCATGAAGAATCCGACTTTTATGATATGCAATGGTACACTGCTATAACCATACTATATTAATTTGGACAATATATCCTCGCATTTAGGTTAAGTTAGTTTTTATGTCTAATCGAAACTAAATGCAGACATGATTTATTCTTGTAATTGTAGGCACTCTCTTCTGTTTGATTATGGGTTGCCAGAACATGGAGGTGATTTTAACCCGGATGATGCTGATGCTAATCTTGTACCAGGACTAGTGGAAAAAGTTGCACTTCCAATTTTGCATCATGATATTGCGCATTGCTGGGATATGCTCAGTACTAGGGGGACGAAAAATGCTGTTTCCGCCACAAATTTGATGATTACTTATGTTCCAGCTAGCAGTAAGGCACTTAAGGATTTATTATCTGCTATACACTCTCGACTAGCTGACGCTGTTGCCAACATTACTGTGAGTATTATAAGTTATTACTTAAATATCTGTTTATCTAGGCTTATGGGCGTTGATATTCAGCTGTAGGCACATTACATATGGAGTTGTTTCTTATATTTGTTTGAATTTCTGTAGGTTCCAACATGGAGTACAGTTGTGATAAAAGCTGTTCCTGATGCCGCACGAATTGCCGCATATCGATTTGGCATGGCTGTTCGTTTGCTTAAGAACATTTGTTTGTGGAAAGATATCCTTTCTTCTTCAATTATAGAGCAGCTGGCTCTTGACGAGCTCCTGAGTGGAAAAGTTCTGCCTCATGTGCGCAGCATCAGACCAAATATTCATGATGCAATTACGAGAACGGAGAGAATAGTTGCATCCTTGAATTGTGTGTGGTCTGGTTCCAGTGTCACAATGGAGCGCAGGTACAAACCGTTTCTCGCGTGCTGTTTTTCTTTTATTTGATCAGAAAGACCTTCTAGCTAATTATTAGGTTTTCTTTAGATACATTCTCTTCCTTGATTTTTCCATGAACATCAGAATAGTTCTAGACCGACAGCCCGATGTTGGAAGGATAGAGCACTTTGGGGCTTTGATTCTAGCACAGTAGGCAAGAGATAATAGTATTAGGTTTTCTTTAGATGCATTCTCTTCCTTGATTTTTCCATGAACATCAGAATAGTTCTAGACCGACAGCCCGAATTTGGAATGGAGTACTCTGGGGCTTGATAATAGCACAGTAGGCAAGAGATAGGGCAATTGACTCCCAGGGTCCACTGTTTTCCACAACGGGGTGAGGTTGGGTTTGTCTCAGTTTGCAATTCGGGATGTCAATAAATTTTCTGAACGTGAACTCCCTAATGAGTCACCGGTAATTAAGACACCCTTTTATTGTGTTAACTCCTCCATACCAAGATCCCTTAATCACCTGATTATGTGAAGATTTGTCCAAATTTTGTTTTTTGTGTTTTTTGTCTTCTTCAGTGGTCTCTGCTGTCCTAGCCAACTTTTACCTTGAAGGAATTTAGAATCTAACATTTTTTATATTACCTTTGCAGCTACAAGTTGCAGCCATTGGTGGATTATGTGTTAACACTTGGGAAGACACTCGAAAAGAAGCACGCATCAGGGGTGAGTGAGACTGAGACTAGTGGGCTTGCTCGTCGACTGAAAAAGATGCTTGTTGATCTTAATGAATATGACAAAGCCAGAGCTATTTTAAGAACCTTTCAACTCAAAGAGGCTCTGTGAAGATAAAAGAGTTTCATCACTTTCTCCTGCAGCACTGTAAAGAGAATTTCCAAATCATGAATCCTTTGCGGAACACTAGTTGGTCACAGTGACATGGTTACAGCCATTGCTTGTCCAATCGGTTACTCCAACTTGATCATTTCATCATCTCGTGACAAATCAATCCTTGTTTGGACGCTTAACAAAAAAAAAGGAAATAACTATGGAGTTGTTCCTAAACGTCGTCTTACAGATCATGGTCATTTTCTTTAAGATGTTCTATCTGATGGTCAGTCTACATTATCTGGTTCATGGGATGGTGAACTTTGTCTGGGATCTCAAAACTGGTGTTAGTTACACTTAGATCATACTAGTGATGTATTATCAGTTGCTTTCTATTGGTAACTGTCGGATCGTTTGTACTTCAAGGATTGTTCTATTAAGCAGTGGAGAACTTTGGGTTAATGTAAGTGTACGATTGAAGATGGTGATTCACATACTACTGGGTGACTTGTGCTAGGTTTAGCCCTAATGACTAACTGTAAGTTGAGGATTTCTCTAGCTGGACATGTTTGGTGTGCGAACATTGTGGCTGTTTCACCTGATGGTTCCTTGTATTATATGCAGTGGTGGTAAAGATGGTGTAGCGTTGTTTTGGAGTCTCTATTTGAGGGAAGTGATTGACTCTTCCCTTGACCTGAATCTTCGGCAACTCCATCACCACTGAAATGCAAATAACTCCAATTGGAGTCTCTAATTTTGTTAGCTCTATTTAAAATGTCCCATTATAATAGTTAGCTCAGTTTTGTTTGAAAGTAGAGGCAAAGCAGTACCCAGCAGTTCATCTTCACCAAAGTGTAGATTGACATGACCGTCTCCTCATAGATTTGTAGGGTCTGTGACTGTAATTAGACCATGGGCAGAGTCGCAAAGACAGAGATTATTACTACTAGCAATTTCATTGAGTCTCTTTACAAAGTAGTGAGGCTAATGATGCTAATGTGTTTTCTAGCCTGTGAATTACATTGTCTTGCTATTTTGTCAAACACAGTTACACAGAAAACCTTATTATTCACTACAAAAGAATACTTGCATTTCCTTTTCTTCTTTTATTTCCTTCACTATATATAGGAATAAATCTAGTATTAAAAAATTTCAATTCTACCACCATTTTACAAGAGTAAACATATTGAGGTAGACCATCTTTGAATTAGTCACCAGCATAGCAGTACGTGCAAGTGGTTAAAAATATCATGGAGAACTTTTCCCCAAGCGGGAGTTTCTTGAGAGCATCTAGCAAGATCTTTGCTAATAGAACTGCTGAAGGAGAAGTTGGATACAGCATAACTGGAACCCTGTTAGGCAACTAATTATGACAAAGGGTGCAGGAGGATTCATTTGTTACTAAATTAACAAGACGCATTTGTTGCTTATTCCCCAAATCCAAAACCCCTCGACAAATCTCAGACCACATAGTTGGTGCCTTAGTGGTCATGTTCGGTCGGATTGAGCTTCTGTATTATAGTTTCATATAAATTTTATTGTTCAACGAATCTAGCAACAGCAAGCACCCGTGGCCTAATGGATAAGGCGTCTGACTTCTAATCAGGCGATTGTGGGTTCGAGTCCCACCGGGTGTGCTTTTTTCCCTGTTTTTTTTTTGGTTTCATCTCTTAACACTCTGATTCACCGTTGGACTAATTCCACTGGAATTGAATAATTTAAATCCAAGCAGTGAGTTTAATCAAACTCTTATAGTTCTGTTACTTGATGTTCAGTTCCTAGTGAGTATCCACTGATTCATAAAAACATCCAAACAACAAAAATTGAAAATTTTATCCACTATCTGATTTGTTTGAATTTCCTTCGTCAGAATGTAAGAAGTTAGAAACGTGATTCATTTCTTGTCAAACTAAATACATTTACATTCTCAAGGTTTCAGTTAAACCTACACAAAGAACAACGCAGCAAACATTGCCGCAGAACATAGGAAATAATTGAAAACTGAAATATCATATATTTACATCAAGAAACACAGCACAGATACAAAACAAAGAGTTAGCAGCACAAAGGAAGCATCCATCTATCTATTTATCCTTCAATGCGTAGGTGTTTTCTGGATCATATCATTTGGTCATGCAGAATGTTGCAAGCCTTCATTTATATAAGGCCTTTCAATCTCGATTCTCAAATAGGCTCATAGAATGTGAAAAGTGAAGCACAAACTCACCATCCCAATATACAAAAAACTTGTCAGCTCTCGCTGCTGAGCTTTCCTCTTTTCAGTCTTCTCCCTTGAAATTTAGTTAGATCATCAGTTCATGGAAGTTGGTTTGCTAGATGAGTGTTGTTGTTGATGGAGATCAACCAATTCTAGCTCTTTTTGACGAAGAAGAAGAACCATCCTATCATTCTCAAGCCGCAGCCTCTCGTTATTGAGTTTCATCCTCTCCAATTCCCTCTCTTTTTTCCCACTGAATTTCAACCATTTTAAACGCTGCTTTTCGAGCTCAAATGCTTGGCATTGGTAGCTCACTCTTTGTTCCTCCAACTGCACAGTCCGGGTTCTCATCCAGTGCCTCTGTTCCCATGGGTTCTTCGAACCATCTTGAAGAACATTCATCAGTTCACAGCTCAGTTGCTGTATTGAGGGTGATACTGAGGGAAAGGTGCCCCTCCTTTGTCTCTTCTTGCGGACCATCTTTTCATCGTCATCTTCGTCTTCATGGCCACCTCCTTGCATTCTATGACTCTTCCCACCATCTTCGGTTTCTTCATCCTCCTCCTCATCCTCTTCTTCATCTTCATCACCATCATCTTCATCTTCCACATCCTCATCTTCTTCTTCTTCATGACTGATTCCTCTTTTACTCACCATTTTCAAACCTTCCAAATCAGCTCTAGCTCTTGAATTACCATTAGCCGTAGCACCACCCTGAGACGAATGAAAACATCTATCCTGTTGATGATGCTGAGAAGCCTCAACCGCCACATCTGGAATCTGATGTGCACCACCAGACGCAACCCCACCACCTCCTCCACCACCACTATTATGATAAGCACACATCTCTCTGAAGAAAAGATGTTTTGAATTCAACAATTTCTTCACCTCCTCTTTCAATTTTGGTGGTATATGATCCAGAGTTTCGAGCAAACTCTGATTCTCAACCACTCTACAAGCAGTCCCCTTCCCAATTATATCGTTAACTCTCTTATACCTTTTATTCAAATCATTAAACTTATCTTCACATTGTTGTGGAGAAACATAAAAACCTTTCTCCATCATAGCTCTTGAAACCGATTTCCATTTCCCTTTCTTCTGTAACAGCCCACCTGATTTCTTCTTACAATTACCACCACCAGTTAAGTCATTTCCTTCAGGACCAGCATCATCACCAACATAATAAACAACCATAATTAACAACCTAACCATATTATCTGTCCATTTCACTCTCTGCCACGGAGAAACTCTCTTCCTACCATCTGCCCCACCACCATCCTCCCCTGCAAACCCAGGCTCATCTTCATCACTTATAGCTACTTGTTGTGGTTGTTTCGGTTTGTTACTAAACCCATACGCATTTTGCTTTACGGCTTGTTGAGATTGATTATGTGGATCAGCTTCATGGCCTCCAACTCCAAATGACACTATGTGATGTGGTTGTGGTTGTTGTTGTTGGAGATGGTTTGCAAATGGATGTTGCTGCTGCTGTTGTTGCTGCTGTTGATGAGGATGGTGTGGATGATGTATAGGCATTTCTAAACCTAACATTCCTGAACCCATTCCTGGTGGTAATCCATTAGTCTCCATTAGTACACAAATTTCAAGGGTAAAACAGTCAATTTCAAGGGTTTAGTTCTAGCTTCAACTTTTCTTTTTGATTTTGGGAGACTAATTGAAAAAAGTTAAATAGAAACAAAATCTAACAACAACCCTTTTTAGATATCAACCTAATAATGAAAACCCACAATTTTAATCAACAAATTAAATGAAAAAAAAAAAAGATTAGTAAAGAATGAAATATCAACCTGAAAGAAATGTCTCCTTTTTTGTGCAGAACTTAGTGGGATTGGATTGAATCCTTGAGTCTTCTTCTTTTTAGCTACTGTTGTGTAGTGCTGAATGAGATTTGCTTGATTTGAGAGTCTGAAAGTTATAAAAATGTGGTATTTAGAGTAGGTAATGGAGATGAAGCAGCAACCAGTATTGAGAAACATGGTTTTGGGAGATATATTTGTGTAGAATGTGTAACATGATATTGCTGTGTCTGGGTTGTTATTTGTGGTTGAGAGTAGGGTTTTGGACACGTGTACGGTTGGGAGAGGTTGGTGTATAGAAGTTGATGTACTTTGTAGAGAGAGATTATGATATTTAAGAATACTGCCCATGGTTTTTGAGACTTGAAACTTGGGGTGATGAAATGGTGTGATGGGGAAGTCCATGGTTTTTGAGAAGAAAAATAAGAAGAAAAAGTAGATTTGAGGGAGTAGGGGGAGTGAATTGTTTTTGGTTTTTAGGTGTGCGTTTGGTAGTGAAAATAAAAATAATTACTTACGAGGAAATACGTCTCTAATTTCCCAATGAGATTAAAATCTTCAATAGGCCTGTCAATATCTGTCCGATATCCGAAATTCGTTTCTGAGTATTCGAGATCGTATAGGATTTTATCCGTTTTATCGGATATCGGATCGGATATTCTATCAGATATTTCTTCCTTAATATATCGGAATCGGATTAGGCTCCATCCGAATTGTTAATATACAATATCCGATAGAACAAGGACTTATTTGTGATTGACCCTAACCATATTAGAGTCGAGTATAAGAGTAAGGAAAAATATCTGATATCCGATATGAAATGTTTGAGAAATTGAACTTAAATTTCAATTATGAACATGTTTTATAGGGTTTTTTACATTTTTTATCAGAACAAGATATTATCGGATAAATATCCGATAACTTAGCCTATCGGAATCGATATCTGATTTTGATATCCTATAGGATATTATCGGATATCGAATATCCGATAGCGCTTAACCTATCGGATACGGATTTCCAAATTTCCGACGGATATTCATCCATTGACACCCCTAATCTTCAACCCAAATATGGGTCTTTCAAGTTTCAACCCAAGAAAAATACTTACCCTGTCCAAACAGGTGTACCTGACATTTTAATCTACACGACTGATTAATTTTAAAGTGATGTAAAAATGGTCGAGATTTTAACATGATGGTAACGACGCGATTTAGTAGGTATGCAAGTGCGGGACTTTCCCAGGGCGAGATATGGTGGGCATGCTGCTTTAACGGTCGCGAATGCGTAAACCCTACTAGAGTAGCGTGTTCACTCCCTGTTCTATTACAAACACGACACGGAATGTGTTAAGATTACTCTTACCTTTGGGTAAGTTGCGTCTAGGCAGGCAAGCCGGTGTAAAAAAAATTGCCACATTTTTATGGGATAATTCTTTACGAGATAATCCCTAACCCTACCCGGGACTTGTTCCCGGACAAAAGAGTTTTTGGTTTTGGTTTTGGTAACGACGCGATTTTACTTTTATGGGTTTTGTCAAGGCTCTGGCAAGCCGGCATAAAATTCTACTACTCCCTCCGTCCCTATTATAAAGGCGGAGAAGCAAAATTTCCTAATCCCATTAGATAGGCAAAAAACTTATTCCAATGTTCTTTCTTCCATGTATACCCCTATTAAAGAGCATGGATATCACCAAATTTATGGTATTCCCAACGATAATTCCAGTACTCTAATATTTTAACAAAAAGTCTAAACAGATCGAGAAAAAAACCGTGAAAAAAAAACCGTGTCAAAAGCTCTCACATAACAGGACCCCCTGCTGTCCTCCGCGGGGCCCACCAAAAAAATATGTGAGAGCTTTTCAAGATACGGTTTTTGTGTGGTTTGTTTTCACGGTCTGTTATTGGTTTATAACTCTTAATTTGATACTTTCTAGATAAATTCAATTGATTTTATTGGAATTTGTTAAGGGTAAATTAGGTAAAAATTAAAAATTTATAAAAAAAAAAAAAAAATCTTATTCTACGAGAAACTCTTTTTCCGCCTATATATTGGGGATGGAGGGAATATATTTTTATGAGATAAAATCTCTAGCGTATCTCAACTTGTTCAGAAAAAAAAAAAAAAGGTTCGGTTTTCGGTAATGACGTGATTAAAAAATTAATCATACTTAATTAATTAACATGTTAAACATACTCTTTTTTTTTAGAGGATTGAGCATAAAATAGACTTTAATTAGCAACGGGTAGAATATATTTGAAATTTGCATAGCTAAATTAAATATGATTCTGAACACAAAATGAGGAAAATATAGTTAACATTTTTATTTTTAAATATTTTTTTATTATTGGATAAAGAGTATTACATTAACTAGTTGGAAGCCTAATAAGCTAAGCTCCAACAACATACTACTACATTAATTGAACAGGTTGTTGTGCTAGCCTACCAGGGAGCCTCATGGGTAACCTATCCAAGGGAGCCGAAGCGGATGGGAGGGCTGAGATTGTTTTTGCAAATTTGAATCTTTTGCGTTGCCGATTTTACCGTGTGACGTTTTCTAAAGAAGAGGTTAAAATTCAATTAAGTATGGTAATTTCTACATATTGATACAAATTCATGCTCTCAATTTGGATCGATTATAAATGGTACTAATAACCTCTATATATTCATAGTTGTTACAGGGCCTACGACCCATGGACGTGCGGTCCATCTAGTTATCTAGAGTTTCCCCTTTATATGTATATAATGTAGTCTATGTATTACAACTATGACTCTCTCTAATAAGATCACTCTCCTTCTCGTCTCTATATCTCCTTTCTTCACCTATGATTTTACTTGATCACGTTATCAAACACGAGCTCTTCCTTGCCGCGAAAACGAGATTTTTTTTTTAGGGTTCTCATCAATCGGTATCTCGGAATCCCTATCATGGACTAGTTTCGGCACTTTTATTTTTTTCCCTTTTCAATCTTCCGTTAAGAAGGAGATATTTTGATTAATCAGGTGAAGCTTGCAAATGGAAGTTTAGGTCATCCGTTATTAGGTATTTGTGGATCTAGATTTTGTTCCTAGTTAGGTCGGTGGAAAATCTGGGAAAGGAAATATGTGGACGGGACTCTTCTGTAGGCGACCATGTCTGTTCTTCCGAGGAGAAAGAAAATTTGTGAAAAAAAATATCTTTTGTCCGGTCCGGTCCAGCTACGTCATGTTCCGACCTGGTCTTAGGCTGTGCGCGAACAAGGTTGTCCTGGTTTTGTGAATATACAGCGGGAACCAAAGTCTGAGGTATGTAACTAATGCGGGTTTTTACATTGAATACTTGCTGGGCTAATTTATTTGTTTTAGAACATGCCTAGTTTTGTTTTTTCTGTCTTAAGATAAGTCCACATCATATAAATGGTCAATTTAAATTATGATTGTTGATCTCGATCATTAAGAATTTTGGTCTTAATGTTATTTTGTTTTCTTGAATATGATATTGGCTATAGTTGGATGGTGTTTTTTGTTTAATTGGTTGTACCAACTCGATTCCAATGTATTTGTTTGGGGTTTAGAAGTACTTGAGCACCATTATTGCGTACTTGATATTTTCTCCCTAAATATGAATGTTCGGTGGAATGTAATCTACTTGCTCGACTATTAAAGTGTCGGTAGTTTCAAAAGATACGTTGCAAATAAAATCACATGTATTCCAATTTTTGTGGAAGAACTCACAAAAGGTGATATGAGTCAGAAAATTCCCATTTCTCTACTTCATCCATGATACTAACGAACCAGTATATGTTGAAGTATGACAACAAAAGAACTATCTCTAGTAATATATTCAACCTAAATTAAGTGGTTGACATGTGTAGTGAGATTCTCTTGGCCTATTGAGATAAAAAAAAAATCTCAAATTAAGCTAATTAAATGTAGCAAAGTTGAAAATGAAAAAAAAAAAAAAAAAAAAACACGAAGGGTCAGACGTATCGATTCATAAGGTTGTTGCCATAGTGAAATATTTGTAGAGGGACATATATATCATGAGACAAAGATGTACTTTTGCCTTAGGTAATAATAACACCAACACACAAGTATCAACCGAACATGGGATTAGCTAAAATGTAATTCTAGCTCCCATCATAAATGAAATGATTGGAAATGCATCTGGTCATAGGTGTTGGTATATGCAATTTAATGCGTGTATCATAGTAGCAACCAGTTTCTAGAGGAGATCATGCTTTAGATATCAACTTTAATGACAATAAGAACTTTGCTTGTCCAATTGACTATTTAATTGAACTAGATCCAATGTCTACGCTTATGGAATGAAAAATACATAATTCCCACGAGACATAAATTCTATAAAGCACTTAAGATATATCTAGATGAAAAATATATCATCTCCCCTGAAACGTAACATATATTCACTCTAAAGTACTTGAGTTGAATCCCACTTTTGTTACGCAATAAGGCCACACCACTTATTAAATTTCCCAAGACTCAATGTCTAACTGATAGTGTTTTTTCTCCCACTAATTTAAGGAATATACACAATTGTTGAACTAATTCATTACTAGTACAACTGTTGCCACGGTGGGAGGGCCGACCGAAAAAGAATCTGAAGATGGGGTTTATCGGTGACTATTTTCGCCTTGTTTAGGGAAAAGTGATACTTTCGTTCCGTTTCAGAAAAAATGATACTTTTCCCGAAACGAAGAAAGTATCACTTTTCCCTAAACAGAGCGAAAGTATCACTTTTCCCGAAACAGGGCGAAAGTATCACTTTTCCCGAAACGGAATGTGAAAGTATCACTTTTTTCTGAAACGGAAAATTAGTCGATCCATAAACCAAAATATGGTTGCATGATGTGTTATGCATCCTTTGTGGTGGTTTGCATAATGACTATGCATTCAATTTTCGTGAATTGTGCCTAAAATGAAAGTACAACTTTTCTTGAAACGGAGGGATCATTTTATTAGTTGCAACGGAAAATTAGTTGATGCATAAACCAAAATATGGCTACATAAAGTATTATGTGTCCTTTGTGGTGGTTTACATAATGGATGTATATTTAATTTTCTAAAATTGTGCCTAAATGATAAATATCTCCGAATTTTTCGTAAAAACTCTAAATTTGATATTGTTGTTTGTACTCATTGCGTAGCTTTTTTTATTACTTTTCCAACGAGATAAAATTTGTAAAATTCCAAGGCACGGATTTTTAGATATATTATATTAAAGTTTGATTTCCAATTATACCCCTAAAAAATAGGATACATGAGGAGTTATAGTAATTGGACTAAAAGGGAGGGATAATTGTGTCAAGTGAAAAAGACCAACCATGAACACCAAATCCAATCTTTTTGTGTCAATTGATGACTTACAATTTACAAAAAGTGGTCATACAAAGGTCCTCCCTCGTTTCGCTCGGTCGGCCCAATAATGTGACTACGATGATTGGATTATCGAGCAAAGCAGTGCTCAAAATTTGTTGACGAGATGGAACAAAAACTAAAAGTCACATTAGCTCTGTACGTACTAAGGGTTAATCACACCTTGTTAAGTTCAAAGGGTGTTCATGCGTGAACTATTACCTACCTTTTGGAAACTTACAGTAGAACGGAGTTGATTGCATCAAATAAATTGTTTCTAATGAATGTGAAAGGAAGCATATTCTTAGAAATAATAATAATGAGTCAATCTAGTGAATTGTAAATCGCTGGTGCTTGGATTATTGAATCCATATTAACCCTGACAATGCAATGATTGGGATTGACTCCTAAAGGCTTTGACATAACCATAAGGCACATTGGTTGTGACATGATGTTTCGTTTTGAAAGTACTAACACGGACATCCCTTCATTTGAGTGTACGAGACAAATGAGCTAATATAATGCGAAGTTACGGCATCTATCACAGTCAGTGATTTCTCAAGTTACTAGATTTGCACTGGCTCTCCCGATTATGCTTTGAAGTAAGAAAGTACGTTACTCATTTTACAAAGTCTTTCTTTAGTAAAACATGATTGAGACCATGTTGTTTTACTTAGATGTAAATGGTAAATAACTCATTATTCAAAGAAATAAGGTGATGTTAAAAAAATATCCATGCAGAATGCGGACCATTAAAGTGACTTATGGCTCTGATGGATGTTTTGACATTTTGGACTAGTTATAGTTCCCAAGAAATTTTGCGTTTGGAAAACTACTAGCACATATTATACATGTAAGGGCTCACCACCCCTTGTAAATGCTAGTGAGTATACATCAAAAGGATTTGATGAATATTGCATGTTTAATAGGATCAATGTAGATCATCTTATACCCAATGGTCTCGCACAGACTACCATCAAATGTTACTGAAGATGTCTAAGGCATAGGTTATGCGTACCAACTTACCTTTTATTGCTTTAGGGATATGCAATATTAACGCATCTTTACTTAATTCGTTTTAGAACCCAATATTAGTCAACCTTTTTTGCGTACCAGTTGGTAACTGGATATAAGCCTGGTATTCGTGTCCTTACGCATTTTTTGGTTGCACTATATATGTGTTATTACGAGTCCACGTCGTACTATGATGGGTCACGAAAACGATTAAGTAGTCATGTTGGATATTTACTCCCAACAATTATCCGCGCTTTAAAACCTTTGACATAAGATCTCTTACCGTTAGATTTGCGGGTTGTCATTTTAATGAGACAGTCTTCCCATCGTTAGGGGGAGATAAGAAAAAGTACTTTCTAAGGGAACGACATGAATTGTCGTGGTGTGTTCCCACTGTGTCTCATATTGATTCTTGTACTCCACAAATGTAAATGTGAAGTGACAAATAATAATCGATTTCAAAAAGTGCACTGACATCGGCAACGTAACAAGATCACACATACAAGCTGCAAATGTTCCTGCAAGGTTAGAAATCCTCAGTATGGGGTACACCATAGATTTAGGTGTTGCAACTACACTTGGTGGAAGTGTAGTTAAGGCCGTGGCTCCACAAAGGAAGATGGAGACACCAACAGGTTCGATCAATACTCACCGAGAAAGGAAGTAGATGAGTAAGGCACAACCTATAAATAGAAATACTCATTAATGAAATTATCTCATTTGATGTTCTCTGACTATGTCCATGAATCAATACTGGAGGACGCTCTGAAGTTTAATGATTCCAGAGAACAATGAAATCCTAAAGGATTATGATAACACACACGAGTCAATGGAAAGATCGTGCGAGCATACTAATGATTATTTTTATATATAGTTACTCAAGGAAATAGAGCACGATGAGATTGAACCATGCTTCTTATTGTTTAATGTCAACAAAGAGTATATTTGGCCTACACAATCCAGGTAGAACTTGGTTCTTTGACAAATATACAGGTATTTGGTGTGGTAGTGCTAACCAACCAAGTGTAAATCCTATGGGACATACATGATTATTTGTCATAAAACACGGTGGGAAGAATGAAGTCTCAAAGTATCAAGACTTTCCTTGTGGCGCGAGGTTTCTCACAATAGAAGATATTTACAAAAGGGCTTGATAGCCTTTTGTTACCCAAATCAAGTGACTTTAGACCACAAAGTGCGTTTACAATTAGACTGGACGTTCACTTACGGATTGAAACAATCATATGAATGTGGTATAACCGTCTAAGTGGCTATTTGATTTGGAGGTGATAGACAAGTAAGGTATTTTTCCCTGCGTATTCACAAGCAAGTTCCTGATTTGGAATTGTAGCTATCTATATCGATGGTACAGACATGATGTGATCTCTTAATGTATAAGATATCCTACAAGTTACTCTAAATCCAAATTTGAGATGAGAAACCTGGGGAAAGCTCGATCGAAATTTGAGCTTGTGGTATATTATTCCACAAGTTTGCATAAAGTTGTCAGACAATTTAACAAGGACATGCATCCTGCTAGCACTCCCATGGTTAGTCGAGGTTCAAATGTAAGTAAATGACCAATTCTTCTAAAGGAAGATGACGAAGATGTGTCGGGAGATGAATTTCCCTTATCTAACTATAATAGACGCATTATTGTATTTAACATCATGTACTCGACCAAATGTTACATCCTCGGTGAACTTGTTAGTTACATATAGCTCGGTGCCAACGCAATGTCATTGGAATGGTATAATGAACGTAATCATATACTTAAAAGTAACCATTGACATGAGTTTGTTTTGTACCTGCAAATAAAAAAATGGAATGCTAAAGGAACTTCAATCCAAAGGTTTGTGATTATGAAGGAACAATAATATCTTCTCCAACGAAAGTAATCAGGGGGAGATATGGTAGACTATTTTCTAAGTCATTACCGATATTCAGTTTCGAAAAGTACATGACTAAAGGAACTGTCTGGAACAACTCTGAAAGTAATCGGGGGGAGATGTCGACATCAGGAGGAGGATCCAAGAATATGGTGTCGACATATTTTACTTCGAAACTGAAGTTGTGTTGTACTCTTTTTCCATTCGACCGAGAATATTTTTTCCCACAGGGTTTTGTTACTTGGCAAGGTTTTAACGAGACAACACTAAAAGAACATCAAATAGGTTGAACGTTGAATACATAAAGATCGCGTTGATATTACTGAAAATATCTGAATCAAAGAAATGAACACGACAGTTTGTAAAGCAACGTAACCACTAGAATCAACAACAATGTCTTATAAACATTCAAGTCACCAAAGTAAAGTGTGATAAACTCCCATGACTGGGTTGGACTAATTAATGAAACTGTATGATATCAGGGGGAGAATCTAATAGTGTGTTGGACTCTTTTCCTTCATCGAGGTTACTTTTTCCCATAGGGTTTTATTACTCGGCAAGGTTTTTAATGAGGCAACATATTCGAGTCCAACTATGTTCTAGGTTTGCTTAATATTGTACTCTTTTTATTTAGTTCAAGTTTTGTCCCTTTGGGTTTTCCTGATGAAGTTTTAACGAGGAAATTAACTTAGACTAGTCGGTCCATCAAGGAGAGAACGACATTTGAATAACTACATTCAAAGCACTATATGTAAAGCGTATTGCATGTGATGAACTACATGTAAAGTACGAGATAACATGTGAAGTACTACATGTGAAGAGTTGTACCAAGGTTTTGTCCCATTGGGTTTTCCCTTGACAAAGTTTTAATGAGGCAATTGATTTCGGCACAAGTCATCAAGGAGAGAATGACATTTGAAGAACTACATTCAAAGCACTATATGTAAAGCACCATGTATAAAATTTTGTTATTGAACCGCACAAGGGGGAGTGTTACAGGGCCTACGGCCCATGGATGTGCGGTCCATCTAGTTACCTAGAGTTTCTCCTTTATATGTATATAATGTAACCTATGTATTACAACTACGACTCTCTCTAATAAGATGACTCTCCTTCTCGTCTTTACATCTCCTTTCTTCACCTATGATTTTCCTTAATCAATAGTGATATTATTTTCATCTTACCTTTGAAATTTACGTCCACACACTAATAATTGGCGTTGTCTAGTTTAATTCATGAGTTATTACGCACCGATGCAGAAAAAAAAAAAGTATTGTAACTTTGTTGTTTTATTTTTTTAACAATATTTGTAAGTTTGTTATTTTATTCTTTAACTAAATATTACTCTCCGAGTCTTTTTTTATTAGTCCGATTTGACAAAGACAAGACATTAAGGAGGTCGGAAGAATATCCAACACTTTTTTTTTTCAAGTACAAATGGAGAATATCCAACACTATCCCTATTAAATGCTACATTATTACTAAAATTTAAAATTAATATGTATATATATATTAAAGTATATAAGAAAAATATATATTGTATTTGATAATTTAAAAATGTTAAAAAAAATATACAAAGAAATATCTATATGGTTAAATTATAAGATCAAACAATATATACCCTTTATCTTCTCATAAAAACTTTTTAAAAGGAAGAAAGATAAATAAGAAATACGCAATTACTGAGAAATTGCATTGCGTGTCATGACTACAACGTAAAAATAGGCAATTACTTATTTCATATAATTAGGCTTGTCATTCAAAAAGGTGTTTGTGCCCAGCTTGTAATTAAGCTTCAATTCATTGTAATATTCACAATTCTTAATTACTAATTGGTTTTCATTTTTATTTTATTATTTTAAAAATAAATATATTAAGTAGTTTATTTTTATTAAAGAGATATTATTTATGATTTTAGATTGGGTTATATAAAAAATGATTTTGTAGTTATAAAAAATTCAAGGGCATATCGGCGTGCATCTTGGTAAATATTCAATTTCTCAAAATGCTTAAAGCATCAACTATATAAGTACAAATTTTATATAGTGAATTAAGTCAAGAAAGTGATGGTTATTGAAAAGGAAAGGGCACCAAATATACCATCTACTGTTTCGTTCGAAAACCTGTATGGACAAAACCCAATACAATTATAAGTAGATCTAAACAGAGATCCTTGAAAAATATCTATGTAGAGTCTTTCTCTTTCTCTTCCACAATCAATATGTCTAGACTTAAAAGTTGGTGAACCTGGTTGTGTAGAAGAGTTTTTAGACGATCTAACAAATCAATATCCAAGATCAATCTAGTCTTACCCAAATTAAGAGGATCTGGATCTAACAATTATGAAACGTGTAATTTATCTTTCAACATACGAATTCAACAAGAGCGAGTCTTGTTTTTATATCTCAATTAATAAAGAATTAAACTATCTAGATTGATTACGTGTTTCTTATGTTATAAAGATAATGCAGAAAAGATAAAACAACATAATGCGGAAAAGAAAAAACACAAGACAAAAAAAAAATTGTTAACGAGAAAAACTGCACCAGCAGAAAAATCCAGGGACCTCGTCCATCTTTGAATACCAAACTGTATTAATCCGCTGCAAACGTTATCCTACTATCAGACTTCGGACCTGAATATAGTTGAGAACGAATTAACCCTCCAAGCAATTCAGTTGCGGTCGTATTCCTTACGCCTCTTGAACCTCGTGAGATTCTGTGCAATTGATTTTCTTAGCTGACGTCCTTTACATCCTAAGAGTTGCTTCAACCCAGGTGAAATTTTTTAATACCATTATATCTTTGACAGATAAGCCCTATTTGATTTTTCAATCTAGGTTTGGAAATATGTTTGCAATAGACAAAGTACAGCAAACCTCACGAATCTGAAACACTTACACTTAGTTAACTAAGAAGCTTGGATTACTAATCACCCCTCAAGAATAATCTAAATAAATCAAAAAAGAGTTTAGATATATATCTTGAGGAATCACAAAGTCTGAGACGAATATATCTTTGTGATTTCTATTAATCTCATTTCTGATATGAGATTATGAAAACTTCAAAGATCAATAAGAACAAGATCCGGATACAAGAACTATCGGGTAAATGATAGTCTGATCGGGCCTCACGAATCCCTAAGTGAAGTCTTCAAAGTCGTAATTACCTAGAATACAGTTCACAAATAGCCTAGGTTACAGAGGACGACTATAGCTTAGAAACTAGGACACAGAAGACGCCGGGGATTAAGAAATCATGTTGCAAAAGTCTCTTTACTTATAGATTTTCAAGGCTTTGGATAGCTTTGGATTCAAGCTAAGATAACTTGAGATCCAAGCAAATACTTTCTCAGTTTAGATGAAATTCTTATTAACAATTCATGTAAGCATGTGAGAAATCCGCCTTTTACACATAATAATATACACTATGGTCCAGGATTTTGGAACCTTGTACGATAATAGTTCATGTTGGCAAGTATGCCTTTTGAACTTACAAACATCAGTGGTGTTCAATAACAATCAAGACTTAAAACCATGATTCACAAACACATAGTGATTTAGTGAACATACTTGTCTTAGAAGTGTTTTTGAAAGTTATAGAAATCCCAAACATATTTGTAAAAATAGTTTATGAGCATCTGCTTAGATTAGTTTTTTCATTTTAATAATCTTTCGTAACAGAAATATTGGAAAGAGCATTGGCAAGGTTAGCGTACCGCGTATGCATACCTATGGTCAGTCCGCGAATTCGGGCTCATGGGGTACGCGTAACATGTATGTATACCCTAGCTGTTCGCAAACTCATAGGGGTACACGTATTGGGTATGCGTACCTCCTCTCATTCTCGAACTTGGAACCATGGGGTACGCGTACTGGGTATGCGTATCTCTCCCAATTTCAGAACTCAGATCACTAGGGTACCCGTAGTGGGTATGCGTATCTACCCTGTGTTCAGAATTTAGTATGTTCTGAAAAGTCTCTTTAAACAATTCGAAACATTCCCAACAACTAAGATAATAAATATTATTGCTCGATAAATTTCCAAATTATCAAATTGAAACAAAAATAGTTCATGAACAATAAATTGTTGTTGTTAAGGATCTAAGAACATCCATTGCTTGAATCATATTTTGAGATATTTATCAAGAAAAGCTTGACTCAAAATTTCTTATTTGTAATATTGGTCCACTAAAATCATACGACATAGTCTTATAAGATATAATGGTGAATGTAGTGATTAAATAGGATGGTTCAATATTCACATACCTGTTTGTTGATGAAGCTCTTCAAATGTCTTTGTTTGTTCTTCAGTTTTCAATTTCCGAGGGTTATTCAGTAAATTCTGATACTCAACTACCATACTCTAATCCTTGTCCGAGGCTTGACTTTAGTAGACTAGAAATCAAGATATAGTTTGCGAGTTCAACCAAGCAGCTCTATCAATTACGAGCTTCTAGGTATTGTCCTTGTTTCTGAACTTAAACTTATAATGAGTAAGGCTGCAAATGGTATGGTTTGGTTCGATTTGAGCCAACCAGAACTGGAATCGATACCCTCGTTTAATCTATTGTGAAAGATGGCGCTAACCAAAAACAAATTCGGTTCGGCTTAGAACCGATCGGTTATGGTAAACAGAAATCTGGCAGGAAAATTTATTAAAATCTTGATATTTTTGTCAGTTCCATAAAACTAATTGAATATTTCATTAAAATAACGCTGGTCCCAAGTAACCAACAACATAAAAACTGTCAAACTGGTTGTTTTTGCAATGTCAACTACATCAAAAATTACAGCAAAAATTAAGATAAACCAACACTGAGAGTCTAAAACACAAATACTTTAGTTACTCCCTTAACAATAACTAAAACAAAAAATCCAACAGATTCACTAAAGATTGATGCTCTTGACGGCATGAAAATGACTCTACATACTATAGATAGCATCCAAAGACACCAAAAAAAAAGTGTCATATGATAGATTGTCGTTGTCACTGTAATACATGGTAAAGTCATTGGGTGATGATACCAGTGACCTGAGTTCGAAACTAGCCAGCACCAAATTCGTTATCGACCAAAAAAAATCAAATAAGATAGCCCCACCATGAACCACGTGTAGCATACCACTGTATTTTTTAAGACTACTAAAACACCAAAAATCACCCAACACATTTGGAAAGCTACTCGCAATGAGAATTGTTAGAGCATTGCTCGGTCGAACTCGCAAGCGTTGCTATCTCAATCTTGTTTTTCAAGTTTAGTTGATCAAAACTATAAGTATTGATTTCTAGTCTACTTATAGCTATGTCTCGGATTAGGATATAATGTGTAATTGAGCTTTAGATTTCACGGCGTTCATCGATTGAAGACGAAAATATATTGAGGAGAGCTTGGAGGAACTTCATCAACAAAAGGTATGTGGAGACTAAAACTTATCTATCACTCAGAAGTTTATTCTATTTTTATCTCCTAATGAGACTAAGTCGTATATAGCTATATAGACTTTTATATTATACACATTTGATATTTCGAGCCGAGTTTATCTCGCTTATTTATTTCTCGAAATACGAATTGAAAGCTTTTTGCTTTATCTACGTTCATCATTATTCTTGACGAGTTTAGTTGGAAACAATTTATTTGTTGGAAACTAAATATTAAGTCAAAAGATGATCATGTGGAAATTGCCTTGAAACATCTTACATGATTTGTGTGAGACAATCATTTGATGTCGACTTGAAAATTTTCGTATTGATCATTCGATCACTTGAAAATTACTTGAAGCTAATAGTTTGTGCGAGACAGCTATTGTCGTCTTTTAAGGATGTTTCAATGATTGAAATGGGAGTTTAGAACAAAAACCTTTGTCTGGATACAACACAGTATGCGTACCTAGTATGCAAACTATTTTTGTATGATTCAGGTCTGGGAACCTTGTTTGCATACCAAGTATGCGCACAGTTTTAACTGTTAAAGTCCGGGAACATTGTTTGCATACCTAGTATGCGAACGATTCTACCTGAGTTAGGTCCGGGACGGCTGTTAGCGTGCCCGTTTGCAAACGGCTTGACAAGACCAAAGTTCGGATGTTATAGTTTGCGTACCTGTGTTGTAAACATAGTGGTTAAAGTTCTAAAATCGGTTAAGTATATTTTTCATACTCATGAACAAATACATTTATGAATTAAGGAATGCAATCTTTGCAAACCGTGGCTTAATGTTCATGAATTGATTCTTGTATAAGTACTTTGTACGATTACGAATCGATCCGATTTCGATTTAATTTGTTCATGTATATTTCTATGAGATAGTGAACAATTGAACAACTCTATGAAACACAATTAGATTCGTTTGATTATCTTTCATGATTGATTGATCATCATATTTGATCTAGAGGTGTTCGATGAATGTGGTTAAGACAAAAGTGTTCATATGGCTAACTTTGGTTAATTGTTATTGAGCCAACTCAATATACACGTTTAGATACGGTTACCCAAATCTAAATGAATGTATAATTCATTTGTGTATAACAAGCTAAGACCATCTAATGGAGGAGAGATATTTCTTTGGTTTTAAGCAAACTTAGCTTGAATCTTAAACCAGGATTACATCTAACAGTGAATATTGATTGCTTTGTTACTAAGCTATCTTAGCTTTGATTTTAAGCAAACTTTGATTTGAAAGACTATATAAGGGAAAACTCTAGCAACTGGAAAACCTAATCCCGGTACTTTCCTGTGTCCTAGTTGCGACTAGAGTCGATTCTCCTTTAACCTAGGTTTTTCCAAAACTATATTAGGTTAACGACTTGAAGACTTCATTTGGGATTCTTGAAGCCAAATCCAATTATTTTCTCAGTAGTTGCGTATTATGATCTTACTTGTTCTATCGTATTGAGTACTATCTTCTCTAAGATTTTCTCGAGATTTATCTCCGATAGGTAAGATATAAAAATTAATCACAAAGCTCTTTGTCTCATTCTTTGTGATTCCACAATAACTTCTTCTACTACTGATAATCACGTAAGTGTGACGCATTTTCACCCATAACTACATTATCTAGGACTCATTTTATTTATAATAGAGTTGTTTTAAGTCTTTTCTAGGGAATAAGCTCTTGCGGCAAAATTGGCTCGAAAAGTGGTGTTTTACACCCCAGGATAGAGTACTAAAGGCACCCCAAAAATGCACCGGAAGCACCCCAAAAATGTCGCGGAGGAACCCCGGAAAAATTACTATCTACACACAAAAATTACTATTTGCACCCCATAAGACAAGTGCTAAAGGGACACCCGTGTAGGATTAGGGGGAGGACATCTTCTTCTCAAATTCAAAAAATGAATTTTGGCGGGAAAACGTTTCTTTTCACTGGCAGAATTTCGATCGGATGTTTGGACGTGATTTAGTGAGATTCAATCCCTGAAACTTAGTGGGTAGACGTGATATGACTATAGAAAGCTGGTATGGGTGTTGTTTCCGATAAAATTTGGCTTAATAACGTGTTTCAATCTAAAACAGTGGACACAAGTTTTCATGGGTTCAAGTGAATTTGGCACGAGTTTGAGGCGTGTAATGTATGAGTTTCGAGTGTGTTGCACTACAGAGATGCGTGTAGAAGATAAATAAGGAAGGTTGACAGCTGAGAACGCGTGGAATATCAAAAAATGGAAATTTCGGCCGTGGAGAATAATATTGATAAATGAAGATTATTTGGGAGATATGACCGGATTAAAGGAGGATTAAGAGTATAAATAGATTGTTCCAGGTACAAGGATGGGGTGTCGAGAGTTTGGGGAGCTTAGGAGAGCCAGAGAAGAAGAAATCACGAGTTTCAGAAACTCGGGTTTTGCTGCTGCTGCAGAACTGAAGAACACGAAGAACAAAAGCCTTTAAAGGAAAGTCGTTGAAAACTGTCGCTTAAATGCGACAGTTCCCAACTCCTTTCCAGCGACCGCGGAACATAGTCTACAACACTTCTCTTGTATCGTTCTTTTTGTGGCGATTTTTGTGCGTCGCAAATTACTGTTTTTCACTATTTTCTCTGTTTTCACCATTGTAAACAATTTTTGAGCAAATAAAAAATATTTTGAGAGTGTCTATAATATGAGGAGCTAAACCCCAACACTGGGACAACGGAGGAGGCCGAACTTCATACATGGGTAAATTTGTTTTATTCTTTTTTATGACTTTTGCACTAAAATTAATTGAAATATGATTTGATTAAATTGGTTGTCATTTGATTAGATGGGTCATGCTTAGCTTAGGTGATTTGATGTCCCATGCTTAACATTTACAATCAATGTTTTGAGCGTCTACCTTGGCAAAAATAGAGTCCATGTTTATATTTCTTGAGCTAAAATTGTTAAGAATAAATAAGTGAACCTTATGTTATGAAGACTGGTTAAATCCTTAGTCCCAGTACCTCTTGCACCAATTGTAATATTATTGTATATTTTTATTAAATTTAAAAACTCGAATCTTCACAAGTCTCAACGAACCTTTTACTACAACAAAGTTGAAAACACATCAACTACCATATAGTTAAGTTATTGTGATGTGATTGATATTTCTAGGCTGCTCTTCGGGGGTATAAGACCGGATTATCAATTGGTTCTTGTTCACCTTGATTTATCAAAAGATGGCACAAAAACTTCGTAGGTATTTCTGTAGGATACATATTATCTATAAGAATAGACTTATATGTGGGAAACATATTTGTTTATAAGTCTTCGACTTTGGGTCGTAGCAACTCTTAGTTGTGGGTGAGATCAGCTAAGGGAATCAAGTGTGTAGAAACCTGCTGGGATTCATAGGCGTAATGAACGCGACTGTACCTTAATCGGTGTGAGACTTGGTTAGGGCTCAACTACATTCCAGTCCGAAGTTAACTTGTAGTAGGTTAGTGTCTGTAGCGGCTTAATATAGTGTGGTGTTCAAATCTGGACTAGGTCCCAGGGTTTTTTTGTATTTGCGGTTTCCTCGTTAACAAAACTTCTGGTGTCTGTGTTATTTCTTTTTCGCAATATATTTGTGTATATAATTGAAATATCACAGGTTGTGTGTAGTTCAATCAATTGGTAAATCCGATCTTGATTGTTGGATAGGAATTGATTGTCACTTGGGCATTGGTCTTTGATACCTTCCAAGTTATTTCTCATATCAATCGGGCTCACAGAGTTCTATCTGTTCGATTGCAGACTGTATTGAGAAATTGAGATATAACTCTTTGATATATTTCTTTGTTGATCTCGCTTTATAAGCTGGTGCTCTTGGAATTATATTGGATTTAGTCCATACAAATTGCCGAATGAATTATTAGGTGTGGTTGTTATACACCTGTTTTTTCAATTGGTATCAGAGCAGGAAAACACGTTAAAGACCTCATAAGTCTGTGTTTGTAGCAATCTGACTCTATGGACAGAAATGCTATCTCTATAAACGTACCGCCAGTCTTCGAGGGCTCGAACTACCAGTGGTGGAAAATTGCTATGCGTGCCTTTCTTCAAGCGCGTAATTTTCAATCATGGGTTCGTGTTGTTAATGGCTATAATCCTTCAATGGTTACAGTAAACGGTGTAACTGTTCCAAAGGATATTGGTGAGTATGAGCCTGTCGAGATTTTCTCTCCAAAGAAAAATTCTGACGGTTTAAATGTTATCATCTATGCCATTACCCCAGATCTTCAGCACCATGTGACCACATGCAATAAGTCTAAAGATGCTTGGGATATCTTAGAAACCGTATTTGAAGGGAATACCTCTGAGAAAGAAGCTAGGCTTCAAAACCTAAATTCTGATTGGGAAAACCTTCGTATGGCTGATGAAGATTCATTTGATGAGTTTAATCACAAAGTGTCTGAAATTGTTAATGCATCTTTTGCATTGGGTAAGACTATTCTTGAAAGGACATTATGATGAAAATATTCGGGTCATTGCCAGCTAGATACGATTCTAAGAAACATGTCATTGGTGAGGGAAATAACCTTGAAACGCTTTCCAGAAATACTCTTGTTGGGAATTTAAAGATCTTTGATCATGAGCATATATCCAAATCTGGAAAGGATATTGCTTTCAAAACACAAAAAAACACTAAATTACTTGACAAAAGTAAAAGTGTTGGCAACTCTGTGGTTGATCCTATTGAGACTGATTCATTAGATGAATATCTTGACAACTCAGTCTGTCTGATCACAAGACAGTTTTGAGATCTTCTTTTGAAGAGAAGTAAATGGTTCACCAGAGATAAACCCAGATCATCAGTTAAACCTCATGATCGTGCCCCTCCTGAAACAGGGACACTATTTACACTAATGATGAAGATATGCCCCAGTGCTTCAAGTGTAAAGGTTTTGGTCATTTTGCTAATGAGTGTCCAAATCGTAGAAAATACACTGGAAACAAAGGTCTTGCTGCAACTCTAGATGAAATGTCTGGTCACTATGATTCAAATGAAGATTAAAAATCAAGTGTTGCACTCCTTGGCGAAAATATTAATTTTGATAATTGTAGCAATACGTACATCAATCTTGATATTCTTCCTGAAGAAACTTCTTCGACCACTTTGGAGGATAAAATGGATTTTACTCTGTCTACTGAAAATTCTATCTCACATGTTTCAAGTACTTCAATTTGTTTAGCAGCATGCTCGGCTATGGTGCCTGAACCATCCTCCACATTGACATGTTCTTATTGTACTATTAAGGGTCATGACCTCTCTAATTGTTTCAAGTACAAACATAAAGTAAGGTATATCAACAAATTTCAACGGAGAGAAAATTGATTAGCAAACAAGCTCAAACTTGTTCTGAAGTCGAATCCATCTGAAATATGTAAATTTAATTCATCTCCGAAGAAGTTAATTTTTAAATAAAAAGTTAGACCTCTGCAGAAAAGAACTAGGTCTAAACGGCCCATGAAAAAGGGAACTGAGAATTCCATACTGGAATCACATGGTGAACAGATTATTGTTCACCCCAACACAACCTAATTGTGTTGAAAGTGCATCTTGTCTCATGTTCCCGAATTCAAAGAGGCAAGAGTTATGCACAATCGGGTTTTTAGAAGAAAAAAAATATTTTGTTTATTTTTCTTTCTTTGGTTTTCTGGAATTCTGTTGATCTTTTCATATCCTCAAATGGTATTGAAAAGGTTTTCCATGTTTGATCATTAAAAGAGGGTTAAAATCGATATTTCTACCTTTTTTTTTAGGGTTAAGAGTGTTCGTTCGTGAACCCTACTTACTCTGTATATAGGTTCCATAACCCTACATTCCTTTTTCCTTCCCTGAAAACTCTTTTTATCAAAAGATTGCTTGTGGAGCTAGTTGTGTGTATCTCGTTCACAATCCCATATTTGAATTGAGACTCCGAGCATCATATCTTCTGATGGAAAAGATGTTAACATGATTGTTACGCCATCAATCATAAAGGAAAAAGGTAAATCTTATTCATCTACAACTTTGAAGAGAAAGGGGAAGAATATGAAGAAACCAAGGGCTAACCCCTCAAATATTCATAAGTTTTCTGGTGTTCTTGAAGAGTTGAAAGAAACGAGGATGGAGATGCAACAAATAAAGGCTATTGTTCTAAGATCTCTTGAAATTCAGAAGGCCCTGGTTCGACATCAGTCAAGAAGGTTTGTTGGAATTGACTCCTCTCTTCATGAACCTTATATTCCAATGTCTGTTGACGACAAGGAGTTCGGGGACGATAAATAATTTTTCAAGAATCTTAATGTCCAGGAAACTTCTTATGAGAATTTATTCTTTTGTTTTAAGAAAGATAACTAGGGTTCTGAATAACAAATATTGTGGTTACACATAGCTATTGCCAACGATTTTCATCTTGCAATGTTTTTAGATTTATTTATTTAAATTCTAAGTTATTTGGAAGATGATTTTGCAGTATTAATCTTTATTGGTTTTATATATTTCAAAAATATTTTAAGGGATACGTGTTTATGTCCATGAACTATGATTATCTCATATATGTTCAAAAGTTAAGTCTATTGTGTCTTTATGCAAATATTGATAAAAGATAGAATGAACTTTTGAAATATTCTGCAGTATTGATCTTTCCCTGATCCACTTCTATGTGAAAGTAATGTATGGCTCCGTAAGTTCTCTTATGTTGAGCATTTCCGATTAAATTAATCTATAGGGTTCTCTTGTGATTAACTTATTCGAGTTTTCTGGATACAAATTCATGTAATTTGTTAATGTCCAAAAGATCCTTCTTTTCTTGTAAAAGTAAGGTCGCTTTTGTTGTTCTTTCGGGAATGACATTTTATGGGGGAGAGTTCTTAACTGAACTTTTGCTTAATTGCCAAATCTTTGTGGGGATTGCGGCTGTGGAATATTGTAGGAGTTATCTTGTATCTTTATAAACTCCTTGATGAATACACTAAGTTTCGACTATGTGAAATCATCGAAACAAAGTTGATATGTTCTCTTTTAGTCATGAATTATCTCTTTGAGAATTTCTTTATGATCCTGTAGTTTTCGTACCTTTGCCAATTTATATTGACAAAAACGGGGAGAATTATTTGGTAGTTCACACTACATACATATGGTTTACGGATCATTATGTAAAGGGGGTGATTTTCATTGTGAGATGGAAGTATTGACTAAGGGGGAGTGATACATATCACCACAGTATTACTATCAAAGTTGTGATACAGTTGGACTTTGACGTTGTGTAATAATACTATGACACTGTATAACAATGATTGATAACATATGTTTTCATATTGTTATGGCTCCGGATCTTCAACAACAATGACGCTGAGTTGAACACGTTCAGAATCGCTGAAGTACTTGGAGTGACGAAGAATTCAACGAATGTTGAAGAACCAAGGAAATCAAGCACAATGGATAAGAAGCTACAAATTTTATTAATTTTGTATTCCATATGTATTGATAGTTTTGTCATAAAAATTGACAAAGGGGGAGATTGTTAGAGCATTGCTCGGTCGAACTCGCAAGCGTTGCTATCTCGAGCTTGTTTGTAAAGTTTAGTTGATCAAAATTATAAGTCTTAATTTCTAGTATACTTATAGCTATGTCTCGGATTAGGATAGAATATGTAGTTGAGCTTTAGACTTCACGGCGTTCATTGATTGAAGACGAAGATCTACTGAGTAGATCTTGGAGGAACTTCATCAACAAAAGGTATGTGGAGACTAAAACTCATCTTTCCCTCAGAAGTTTATTATATTGTATCTCCTAATGAGACTAAGTCGTATATAGCTATATAGACTTTTATATTATACACATTTGATATTTCGAGCCGAGTTTATCTCGCTTATCTATTTCTCGAAATACGAGTTAAAAGCTTTTTGCTTTAGCTACGTTTATCATTATTCTTGACGAGTTTAGTTGGAAACAATTTATTTGTTGGAAACTAAATATTAAGTCAAAAGATGATCATGTGGAAATTGCCTTGAAACATCTTACATGATTTGTGTGAGACAATCATTGGATGTCGACTTGAAAAGTTTCGTATTGATCATTCGATCACTTGAAAATTACTTAAAGCTAATAGTTTGTGTGAGACAGCTATTGTCGTCTTTTAAGGATGTTTCAATGATTGAAATGGGAGTTTAGAACAAAAACCTTTGTCTGGATACAACACAGTATGCGTACCTAGTATGCAAACTATTTTGGTATGATTCGGGTCCGGGAACCTTGTTTGCATACCTAGTATACAGTTTTAACTGTTAAAGTCCGGGAACATTGTTTGCATACCTAGTATGCGAACGATTCTACCTGAGTTAGGTCCGGGACGGCTGTTAGCGTACCCGTTTGCAAACGGATGGAAAAGATCAAAGTCCGGATGTTATAGTTTGCGTACCTGTTTGTAAACATAGTGGTTAAAGTTCTAAAATCGGTTAAGTATATTTTTCATACTCATGAACAAATACATTTATGAATTAAGGAATGCAATTTTTGCAAACCGTGGCTTAATGTTCATGAATTGATTCTTGTATAAGTACTTTGTACGATTATGAATCGATCCGATTTCGATTTAATTTGTTCATATATATTTTTATGAGATAGTGAGCAATTGAACAACTCTATGAAACACAATTAGATTCGTTTGATTATCTTTCATGATTGATTGATCTAGAGGTGTTCGATGAATGTGGTTAAGACAAAAGTGTTCATGTGGCTAACTTCGGTTAACTGTTATTGAGCCAACTCAATATACATGTTTAGGAACGGTTACCCAAATCTAAATGAAGGTATATTTAATTCGTGTGTAACAAGCTAATACCATCTAACGGTGGAGAGATCTTTCTTTGGTTTTAAGCAAACTTAGCTTGAATCTTAAATCAGGATTTCATCTAACGGTGAATATTGAATGCTTTGTTACTAAGCTATCTTAGCTTTGATTATAAGCAAAACATGATTTGAAAAACTAGATAAGGGAGAACTCTAGCAACTGGAAAACCTAATCCCAGGACTTTCCTGTGTCCTAGTTGCAACTAGAGTCGATTCTCCTTTATCCTAGGTTTTTCCAAAACCATATTAGGTTAACGACTTGAAGACTTCATTTGGGATTCGTGAAGCCAGATCCAACTATTTTCTCTGTAGTTGCGTATTCTTATCTTACTTGTTCTATCGTATTGAGTACTATATTCTCTAAGATTTGCTCGAGATTTATCTCCAATAGGTAAGATATAAAAAGTAATCACAAATCTCTTCGTCTTATTCTTTGTGATTCCACAATAACTTCTTCTACTACCATATAGTTAAGTTATTGTGAGGTGATTGATATTTTTAGGCTGCTCTTCGGGAGTATAAGACCGGATTATCAATTGGTTACTGTTCACCTTGATTTATCAAAAGACGGAACAAAAACTTCGTAGGTATTTCTGTGGGAGACAGATTTATCTATCAGAATAGACTTATCCGTGGGAGACAGATTTGTTTATAAGTCTTCGACTTTGGGTCGTAGCAACTCTTAGTTATGGGTGAGATCAGCTAAGGGAATCAAGTGCGCATAATCCGGCATGGTTCTAGAGGCATAAGGAATGCGACTGTACCTTAATCGGTGTGAGACTTGGTTAGGGCTCAACTACATTCCAGTCCGAAGTTAACTTGTAGTAGGCTAGTGTCTGTAGCGGCTTAATACAGTGTGGTGTTCAAATCTAGACTAGATCCCGGGGGTTTTCTGCATTTGCGGTTTCCTCGTTAACAAAACTTCTGGTGTCTGTTTTATTTCTTTTTCGCATTATATTTGTTTATATAATTGAAATATCACAGGTTGTGCATAGTTCAATCAATTGGTAAATCCGACCTTGACTGTTGGATAGGAATTGATTGGAACTTGGGAATTGGTCTTTTGTACCGTCCAAGTTATTCCTCATATCAATCAGGCTCACATATTTTTATCTATTCGATTGCAGATTGTATTTAGAAATTAAGATATAACTCTTTGATATATTTCTTGGTTGAGATCGCTTTATAAGCTGGTGCTCTCAGAATTATATTGGAGTTAGTCCATACAGATTGCCGAACGAATTATTGGGCGTGGTTGTGATACCCCTGCTTTTTCAAGAATAAACTATTCCTAAATCACCAACCTAAGAAACTTAAGTTCAGTTCTTCAGTTATCTATGCTATATAATCCCTAACCAAGAAAATAGGGAAAACCAATGCTCATCTTCTAATATTGAACAATGTGTTAGTTCAGTTGGCAAATAACATTGATATATATCAACAAAGGCAAACAAACTTAGTGATCACTAAAAGAGAGTGGGAGAGAAATTACATGTTTTTATGCAAATAAGGAAGAAACACCAATCTGCTAATTAAGTTGAGTCTACTACCATTAATATTTTCCAAAAACAGGCAGAGAAATTAATAACCACCTTATGCTACTACTCTCTTTTGTCTTTCAATACAGTAACTCGCAGAAAGTACCATACAGAAAATAAAATCGTCTCTCAAACCCGGTATATTGTTTATCAGATCAATTGTTTCAATTAGTCAGCTTGATGTATTAGACATCAGCTTACTCACATACATTAATCCCATGCTTAATCCATTACAATTATACTTACAAAAAGAGTTATATAATTATTATTTTTACAAAGACAATGGTGTTTCAAGTCCCTAAGTCGGCATTGCTAATCACATTATACCAAACATAATCAATTCAGATTTAATTAGAGTCATAAATGGAAACTAAAAAAATCCCTAGTAGTAGATCCATTAATTATATAAGCAAGAATCTCAACAAACCCATAAAATCCCAAGCTTGAAATTCAATATCAATCCCATTGAAAAAACTCAAACAAGTAATGCAGCTCCATCTGAGCAGCAAGAAATATAACAACAGTTGTCTTAATTTCCACAAATACATTCTTAAATTTACATAAAACTAGAAAATTACATAATTCAAACAACACGCTGTACAATAACACCAATTCAGAAAAAGAACAAGACTTATTACAACCATTAAAATTGTAGCCTTTACTAATACATGTAATATGATACTGCTTATATATATGATAAATTTAATTTAATACACATTTCATAGAAAGATTAAAAGGATTTGTTGTTGTTGTTGTTGAACATAACCTTAAACCAACTCACATTAGATTCTGAACCAACATGATTAAACCTAATTTTGAAAACCCCCCCAAACAAATTATTCATCTCATGAAACACTAATTTCAAAAGACCTCAAAAAATAACGAAATCATACACTGATTCACGAATCACACATCAAATTAAAAATTAAAGAAAGGTAAATAAGCCATAAGCATGAAATCTCAATTGAGATTCTTGAGAACTTGATATGATTCTTTGCTAGTTCATATGTCTCTTGAATATAAACAAAGAAGAAGAAGAAGAAAGTGGTCGTGAATCTGGTGTTGGAATAGTGGCATTGAGAGTTGGATGGTGGCGAGTCTCTGTCACTGTGTGTAGAAGAGAATATACAAGGAATGAGACTGATTCTTTGTATGAAAGAAAACGAAACTAATAAACCTAAATTTATGGCTACGATTAACTTTATAAAAGCGATGGCTATAATTAGTTACTATGATTCGGTTTTCGGTTATTTGGGTTCTGTTTTGGGTAACATCCAAAAATGAAACTGAGTATTGTCAATTTTATGAAACTGACACCATGATTATACCAGTGGGAATCGGTTTTGGTTTGGTTCGGTTTGAACTTCACAATTTTGAAACGATTTTATGCGGTAATGAGTAGTTTGTCAATCATCATATAAGTTATTTAAAATATATATATATATATATATACAAAAATTCCTGATAATGTTTCTTTATCATCTTAATGTATTTATTATGACGTGCACAAGTATTTAAGGTATCTTATATGTTAAAGCACACAAGAAATATAAATAAAAAAGGAAAACAAAAAGATTTCGATTTCTTAAAACCATACATATAGATTTAGAAACTTAGCAAAGTAATATCTTATTAGCAAACGTTTTTATCGTAGGGATAACAAGAAAATCCAAATTATTAAGTCCATCTAATTAACAACCTACATTTCATGTCAATTACACACAGGGTGTTAATGATATGTACTAAATCTTTCAACCCCATGCTATCAGATTTATTTTTCCTTTTTATCTTCCACAACCGCCTTCCACCAGCTATCATACCAGCTATAGTAAGTGGACTGACAATAACCCCCCCTCCCATAATCACTAATCCAGGATTCATACAAATTAACATTCAGTTGTGCAACATCAAATTTGTTATTAATGTCTTCATTAGTCTATATCATTTCATACGGACTGCATTTTTCTATGAGTTCCGCATTCGATATGGATAGAGAAATGTTGGGAAAAAGATTGGAAAGAGTTTTTTTATCCGCCGTAGAGAAAGATATAGAGACAAGATAAAAATGAGTTATAGTCGGAGAGGAAATAGGTTTGCAATTTTGCTTTTTATCGTGAATAATCGGGGTCCTTTCTTTCAGAGGGCTTTTTGCTATTATGTCTTCTTCTGGAAGTTGTTCACGACGCAACCTTGTTTTTTAAAAAAGTTTATAATTATTCTGTTACATTCTTTTCCATTATGTTACCGTTTAGGTTATTTAACATTTTTTTTTTTGCCTATTTTTTTTAATGAAAAAGGTTATATTAAGAAAAATATTAACAACGCATAAAACTAACCTTCACATTAGCTAGATGTGAAAAATTGTATCCCAACCGAAAAGAATATGACTTACAACATAAAATGATGAAAAGATATCAGACTCAAAAAATCATAAAATGATGATATGTTTTACAAGCAATCTTAGGTCTTATATATATTTGCTTCTCGTTCAAAACCCTATTGTTTCTTTCTTTTTACGAATGTCATAAGATAGCATAGTTAACCTTCCACCAAATATCCTAGCACCTTCCTCTTAGCTTATTTAGCTTTCAAGCTTCAAAACTACTCAAAACATCACCACGATTCACCCATGCACCTTAAAAGACTTCACAAAATAACCGCACAACTAAAAAACATAAGAACAATGTAAGAAAATATGACCAACAGTCTCTACTTCTTGTAGACTTTGTAACATAAGTCATCTATAATATTTATATCCTTTCTTCATAGCGTAGTTAATGTGTGTTAGTTAACTTTCACATATTATAGTATCTCCCAGTGGCAAACAAAGATACTTGATAGGAAACTGTTTTACCTTACACCCCAAATTCTAAAGATAAAGAGTGAATTACATCATCAACACCAACATTTATCATTGAACTATTTTCCAAGTTCAATTTCATACCAGTAAGCATTTCAAAAATGTTGAGAATAATAAGTAACTTCTTGATTTCCCCAGTTTTAGCATCAATGAACATCAAATTTAGAAAGGAGAAGATACCTAGTATACCTGTATGGAAAATTCCTTGAATAATCAATAAGTATAGATCAATAGAAAGATCCTTGTACCTGATTGCAAATCAAGGTCAACCTAGTATGTATCCAAACTGTACAAAAACTGAACTCTAGCAAGAGTAAGTCTTAAAATCTATTTTTCTAGATAAGAATTTACAAGAACAAGTCTTGTAGGTTGAAATACCGAGGGTACCTTGTACACCACAATCTTTTCATTATGAACCTATACAGACACACCTTGTATAAACTTATATATATATAAAAGGAAAATGCGGGGGTATAACAACCACACCAATATTTCGTTCGGCAATCTGTATGGACTAAACTCTAATATAATTCCGAGAGCACCAACTTAAAAGCGAGACTCAATCAAGAAATATATCAAGGAACTTTATCTCTTTCTCAATACAATCAGCGAATCAAACAGATAGAAATCCGTGAGCCTGATTGATGTGAGAATAACTTTGTAACACCCCATGTTTTTAGCATGACGCATGCTCAAAGACTCGCCATGGCCTGAGATGAATCTTCATCAAAAGCTTCTGTTGCGTAGTAAAAGGAACATTGGCCTGGGCCAATACGCTGCCAAAAATGGCATATTGCATGGGAATATTGGTCAAGGACAATATGGCACCAAGAGAGTGTAAGCTGTAAGCTATATTGGCCAAAGGCCAATCTCGCATCAAAGGATGCATTAGGCCAGTTGGGTAGATGGCCTTGAGAAAAGTTAGTGCTAACATAGCACACTACCATGTCATTGGCCTAGGGTCAATATCGCATCACTATGTTGCATCAGGCCAGAGCAGGTTGGCATTGCCAATGTGCAGCCATCACGGCTGGACATTGGAGTGGCCTATGGGCCAAAGACGGAAATACAGCCATCACGGCCCTTCACTGGACCTGTCTCAGGAAATGTTCAACCAACTTGGCCGGACATTGGAACTGGCCTGTGAGCCAGAATTAAATGTACATCCATCATGGCCGTACGTTGCATTTGGCCAGGATAGTCATGTGCAGCCATCACGGCCTTGGGAGTTGATGAATGATTTTTTCTCCCCTAATCTAAGTTGTAAAAATATCAAGTAAACATATATAGGGAGGGGTAGTTAGTTGAAGGTGCATATGCGGACCACGCACCAAGTAAGCTTCATAGCTTAGCCGGAAGAGTATAAATGATGCTTATGCCTCATTTATAGTTGTGTAGCCTTGCCAATGGAGCGTATTAAGCATGGGAATCACCATGCCATGTCGAGGACCAAATATGCATCACTTGGATGCATTTTGACGGAACGGCCTATACGGACTATGCCATTACCATTATTGCTTAGCTACGGCCTTGCAAACGAGTTGGCTTAAGCTTCTGTCCCTTCGAGGATGAACTACGGTCTGTGCTTGATCCCTTTAGAGTAGGGAAGGGTACGTAGGCATCTGTAATGAGTTACAGCATTTCCGGTCCAACACTTTGTCACTCATATCATCTAATTTAGAGGTGATTGCGGCATTCTGGCCTCTCATATAATCTGGCTTGGCAGTTCGACGCAAGAGATGATTATGCCCAAACTTGATGAGGCAAGTTGCATTCCATTCCTTGGATGATCATACTTCCTATCAAGGCGCTTGACTTAGGCATGTACCAATGGCGCATTGGGCATGGCCTCGAAAGTAAGCTACATCGATATACAAGTTAGCGGAGCTTGCATAAGCTTAAGGAAAGTACGGTATGCACCCTAATTGATGCGGAAAAGAAATAACACAGACAACAGAAATTTTGTTAACGAGGAAACCGCAAATGCAGAAAAACCTCGGGACCTAGTTCAGCTTTGAATACCACACTGTATTAAGCCGCTACAGACTCTAGCCTACTACAAGTTAACTTCGGACTGGAATGTAGTTGATCCCTAACCAAGTCTCACACCGATTAAGGTACAGTCGCATTCCTTACGCCTCTTGAATCCCAGCAGGACTCTACGCACTTGATTCCCTTAGCTGATCTCACCCACAACTAAGAGTTGCTATGACCCAAAGTCGGAGACTTATAAACAAATCTGTCTCCCACAGATAAGTTTATTCTGGTTGTTGTTTCCGTCTTTTGATAAATCAATGTGAACAGGAAACTCAACTAATACCCCATACTTATACTCCCGAAGAGCAGCCTATAAATATCTGTCACATCACAATAACCCAACTGATGAACAAAAAAAAGTTATTACGGAATCACAAGAGTCTGAGAAGAAGAACCGTTGTGATTACTTTTTATATCTTACCTATCGGATATAAATATCGAGTAAATTTTAGAGAAGATAAAACTCAATACGATAGAACAAGTAAGATCAGAATATGCAACCATACAGAAAATAGTTGGATCTGGCTTAATGAATCCCTAAATCAAGTCTTCAAGTCGTTAACCTAATAATGGTTTTGGAAAAAACTAGGTTAAAAGAGAATTGACTATAGTTTGCAACTAGGACACACAGAAGTGTCAGGATTAGGTTTCTCAGATGCTAGAGTTCTCCCTTATATAGTCTTTCAAATCAGGGTTTCTTACAATCAAAGCTAAGATAGCTTAGTAACAAAGCATTCAATATTCACCGTTAGATGCACTCCTGATTTAAGATTCAAGCTAAGTCTGCTTAGAAACTAAGCAATCAATTTCCATTGTTAGATGGTATTAGCTTGAAACACACAAATGAAATATACCTATATTTAGATATGGATGAACCGTACCCAAACGTGTATACCTTGTTAGCTCAATAATAGTTAACCGAAGTTATCCATATTAACTCTTATAACTTAGCCATATTCATCTAATACTTCTAGATCAAATATAATGATCAATCAATCATGATAGACAATCAAATGAATCTAAATGTGTTTCAAGAGAGTTGTTCAAATGTTCATCATTCCATAGAAATATATATATGAAACATTTGAAACAAAATCGGCTTAGTTTGAACTGTACAAAGTACTTATACAAGAACCAATTCATGAACATAATGCCACGGTTTTAAAAAATAGTTCACATACCTTAATACATTAAAGTTCCAAGGATTTTAGTTCGCAAACAAACCTGAGTTCATGAGTATGAAAATTACACTTTACCGATTTTAGAACTTGACCACTCTGTTCGCAAACTGAGTGCGCGAACAAGAGATCCGGACTTTGCCTTATCCAGGCGTTCGCAAACAAAGTAAGCGAACAACAGTTCTGGAAATGGCCTTGTCTAGTTCGTTCGCAAACAAGGTACGCGAACAATAGTTCCGGACCTGAACTAGACTTACATAGTTAGCATATAAAGTATACAACTTGTAATATATCCAGACATGGTAGTCGTTCTAAATCTCTCATTTAATCATTGAAACATCCTTGGAAGACAATTATGGTAATCTTACATATACCACTAGATTCAAGTAATTTTCAAGTGATTAATCGATCAATTCGAACCTTCCCAAGTTTACATTAAATGATTGTCTCACACAAATCATATAAGATGTTCAAGGTAATTTTTACATGATCATCTTTGACTTAATATTTAGTTTACAACAAATAAATTGTCTCCAACTAAACTTGTCAAGTATACGATGAACTTAGCTAAAGATAAAAGATTCCAAGTTATTTCTCATATCAATCAGGTTGTCCAAGTTATTTCTCATATTAATCTCTTTTTCTTTTAAAGACAGGGTTCTGGTGAATTCATCATTAAGACAATCAATCTAAAGATTTTTCACCTGAAGTGATGATTCAAGTTTCTCCAAACTCAACTTTAGTTGAAGATTTTCTTGGTGAATTTCTTCATTTTTATCCAAGAATTCAAAAATCTCAGTGCCAGACTCGCATTCTAAATCAGAATTTGAGTTAGTAGAAGTTTCTGCTGTGCAAGCTGAAATTTCTGTGCAAACTTCGGAAGTATGCGGATTGACCAACTGAATTGATTTCCCTTGTATTGAATCATCTGAAGCATCAGAGAGAGAAATATTCCTCAGATCTTTTGCTTCTTCTCACAATATCCTTGATTTTTTGTAAAATAAATGACCTGTCAGGATCAATATGATTTGAACAACATTCATCAGCCTAAGACAAGCTAAAAGAAGTACTTGTGTTGGTCACAACATTGAACGCGGATGTTCTCGCTGTATTTTGATCATGATCAAGAACTCTTAACTTTCCAATGAGTGAGTTTCTGGAAAGAGTATCAAGGTTATTTCCTTCAACGATGGCATGTTTCTTAGAATCGTATTTGGCTGGCAACGATCTGAGAATTTTCATCACAATGTCCTTTTCAGGAATAGTCTTATCCAATGCAAAAGATGCATTAACAATTTCAGACACTTTGTGATTAAACTCATCAAATGAATCTTCATCAGCCATACGAGTTTTTCCTAATCAGAATTTAGGTTTTGAAGCCTAGCTTCTTTCTCATAGTTATTCCCTTCAAATACGGTTTCTAAGATATCCCAAGCATCTTTAGACCGAGTGCATGTAGTCACATGGTGCTGAATATCTGGGGTAATGGCGTGGATGATAGCATTTAAACCGTCATAATTTTTCTTTGCATCACTAATTTCGACTTCATTATATCTACCAACATCCTTTGCAACAGTTACACCGTCTACAGTAACCATTGGAGGATCATAGCCATTAACAACACGAACCCATGATTGAAAATCACGCGCTTGTAGAAAGGCACGCATAACAATTTTCCACCATAAGTAATTCGATCCATCGAAGACTGGCGATACATTTATAGAGATAGGACTTCTGTCCATAGAGTCAGATTGCTACAAACACACACTTATGAGATTTTAGCGTGTTTGCCTGCTTTGACACCAATTGAAAATGCGGGGGTATAACAACCACACCGAATATTTCTTTCGGCAATCTGTGTGGACTAAAATCCAACATAATTCCGAGAGCACCAACTTAAAAGAGAGACTCAATTAAGAAATATATTAAGGAGCTTTATCTCTTTCTCAATACAATCAGCAAATCAAACAGATAGAAATCAGTGAGCCTGATTGATGTGAGAATAACTTGGACGGTACCAGAGACCAATGCCCAAGTGTCAATCAAGTTCTATCCAACAAACAAGGTCGGATTTATCAACTGTGATTAAACTACGCACAACCTGTGATATTTCAATTATATAAACAAATATAATGCGGAAAAGAAATAACACAGACACCAGAAATTTTGTTAACGAGGAAACCGCAAATGCAAAAAAAAACCTGGGACCTAGTCCAGCTTTGAACACCACACTGTATTAAGCCGCTACAGACTCTAGCCTACTACAAGTTAACTTCGGAATGGAATGTAGTTGAGTCATAACCAAGTCTCACACTGATTAAGGTACAGTCGCATTCCTTATGCCTCTTGAATCCCAGAAGGACTCTACGCACTTGATTCCTTTAGCTGATCTCACTCACAACTAAGAGTTGCTAGGACCCAAATCGAAGACTTATAAACAAATCTGTCTCCCACAGATAAATCTATTCTGGTTGTTGTTTTCGTCTTTAGATAAATCAAGGTGACCAAGAAACTCAACTAATACCTTGGACTTATACTCCCGAAGAGCAGCCGAGAAATATCAGTCACCTCATAATAACCCAACTGATTAACAGAAAAAGTTATTGCGTTACAAGAGTCTGAGACGAAGAACTGTTGTGATTACTTTTTATATCTTACTTATCGGAGATAAATCTCGAGTAAATATTAGAGAAGATAAAACTCAATACGATAGAACAAGTAAGATCAGAATACGAAACTACAGAGAAAATAGTTGGATCTGGCTTCACGAATCCCAAATGAAGTCTTCAAGTCGTTAACCTAATAATGGTTTTGGAAAAATCTAGGTTAAAGGAGAATCGACTCTAGTTTGCAACTAGGACACATGGAAGTGTCGGGATTAGGTTTCCCAGATGCTAGAGTTCTCCCTTATATAGTCTTTCAAATCAGGGTTGCTTACAATCAAAGCTAAGATATCTTAGTAACAAAGCATTCAATATTCACCGTTAGATGAACTCCTGATTTAAGATTCAAGCTAAATCTGCTTAGAAACTAAGCAATCAGTCTCCACCGTTAGATGCTATTAGCTTTATACACATAAATGAAATATACCTATATTTAGATGTGGAAGAACCGTACCCAAACGTGTATACCTTGTTGGCTCAATAATTGTTAACCGAAGTTAGCCATATTAACTCTTATAACTTAGCCATATTCATCTAACACTTATAGATCAAATATGATGATAAATCAATTATGATAAATAATCAAATGAATCTAAATGTGTTTCAAGAGAGTTGTTCAAATGTTCATCATTCCATAGAAATATATATATGAACCATTTGAAACAAAATCGGTTTGGTTTGTAATTGTACAAAACACTTATACAAGAACCAATTCATGAACATAATGCCACTGTATGTAAAACTAGTTCACATACCTTAATACATTAAAGTTCCAGGGACTTTAGTTCACAAACGAACCTGAGTTCAAGAGTATGAAAATCACACTTTGCCTATTTTAGAACTTGACCACTCTTTTCGCAAACTGAGTACGCAAACAAGAGTTCTGGACTTTGCCTTGTCCAGCCGTTAGCAAACAAGGTACGCGAACAGCAGTTCCGGACCTGGCCTTGTCTAGTCCGTTCGCAAACAAGGTACGCGAACAATAGTTCCGGACCTTTATAAGTAAACCAGTTCGCAAACAATAGTTCCGGACCTGAACTAGACTTACACAGTTAGCATACAAAGTATACAACCTGTAATATATCCTGACATGGTAGTCGCTCTAAAGCTCTCATTTAATCATTGAAACATCCTTGGAAGACAACAATGATAATCTTACACATACCACTAGCTTCAAGTAATTTTCAAGTGATTAATCGATCAATTAGAAACTTTCCAAGTTGACATCAAATGATTGTCTCACACAAATCATATAAGATGTTCAAGGTAATTTTTACATGATCATCTTTGACTCAATATTTAGTTTCCAATAAATAAATTGTCTCCAACTAAACTTGTCAAGTATACGATGAACTTAGCTAAAGCTAAAATCTTCCAACACATATTTCAACAAATAGATAAGCGAGATAAACTCGGCTCGAAATATCAAATGTGTATAATGTAAAAGTCTATATAGCTATACGACTTAGTCTCATTAGAAGATAGAATAGAATAGACTTTTGAGTGATAGATGATTTTTAGTCTCCACATACCTTTTGTTGATGAAGTTCCTCCAAGCTCTTCAGTAGATCTTTTTCTTTAATTGGTAAACATCGTGAAGTATAAAGCTCAACTACACACTTTTATCCTAATCCGAGACATAGCTATAAGTAGACTAGAAATCAAGTATATAGTTTTGATCAACTAAACTTGACAAACAAGCTTGAGATAGCAACGCTTGAGAGTTCGACCGAGCAGTGCTCTAACATAAAAGATGTCAAAATATTATTTCAACAAGATGTACACTTTGTGTACATCATAATTTCGTAACTGAATCAATCTATGGGATTATAACAAGTGTTTGATTAAGGTATAATGCTATTACTTTAATTATAACTATAAAATTAATTATAATGCGGAAAGTAAAGTAAAGAGCACACAACAAGATTTTGCTAAAGAGAAACATTTCAAGGCAGAAAAATCCCAGGACCTAGTCCAGTTTTGAACACTCTCAAAATTAAGCCGTATACAAATTCACCACTGTAACTTCGTATATTTGAGACCAAGTAAACTACTCCTAGTTACTCAGCTCCTTTCAGTATCCCTTCCCTATAACCAATCTGGTCCACGCACTTGAAACCCAAGATAAAGTCCACTATCTCTAGTCGCTTCACCTGATGTAAAGACTTCAATATATCAAGTCATATGGATCGTAATCTGATATAGTAAAGGACTAACTTGTTTCAGCAACCTATTTATCAATCTCGAGAATTAAATCAGATATAAGTTGAATACAAAGGTTCTTTCATTTAATCAATATAAACTCTTGTCGGTCGCAGCTCAACTAAGACAAAGACTATCGAAATAATCAATCTTAGTTCACAAACTATCAAACTGTATCTCAAAGAGAAATAACTAGATAAATTGTCACAACATGCATGATGTCTATCAAAATAAACTGTTTGTCGGATCCTAGTCAATCAAGTGTGCAAGAAGTATCACAAAGATCATAATACCAAAAAGAAAATTTTCAAGTCTTTAATCTTCTAAGTACTTGCACAAACAACTTGATTCCCATTAATAATCGGTCACACACAGAACGAAGTCTGTTAACAAAGGATGATTACTAATCCTATCTTCAGCTCTTGATCAGTAAAATTAATCTGAAATCATCGATTCTTGAACTAGTTCGAGTGACTTTATATCATAAGAGAATGATCATAGAAGAAACAAAGATCTATCAAGGTTTAATTTCACCAGTAGTCAACCGAATAAACAATCAAAAACTAAAATAAAAATACGATTTAATTTCCCACCAATAATACTACTAAAAGCTTCTTGATCCAGAAGAAACTTTAAATAATGGCCAAGTGATTTCACCTAATTAAGATACTCTCCTCTCTCAATGAGTATTGAGACAATACTACTAGTGGTATTCGCACGCAAACGGATATGCAATGTGTTCTGAGATGCGTTTGTAAGAGTCCAAGATATACTATTTATAGTATAAGGACCAAGGCTTGTTTGGAAAACAAGGAATTACTAAGTTCGAAAATCCTAAAGATATACAATAATAATAAATTTTCGGTTTTGTTATCCCTCAAATGTAACTCCACATATACTTCACTAATATAGATGAAAGGGAGAGGACACCAAGTACACCATCAATTTTTTCGTTTGACAACTTGTATGGAAAAAACCTAATACAATCACAAAGTAAGTCAAATCAAAGACCCTTGGATAAGATTGTATATAGAGTTTTTCATTTTCTCTTCCACAATCAATATGTATAGACCAAGTGTCCATCTACCTGATTGCGTATAAGAGTTCTTGGACGACATTAAAAATCAATATCTAGGATCAATTTAGTCGTATCCAAATTAAGAGGATCCGAATTCTAACAAGTATGAAACTTTCAATATATATATATCTTTCAAGATATGAATTCAACAAGAACAAGTCTTGTTTTTCTATCTCAAATAATGAGGACTTAAACTATCTAGATTGATTACGTATTACTTGTGCTATTCTTATTATAATGATAAATAATATAATACGGAAAAGGAAAAACATAAGACACCTAAAATTTTGTTCATGAGGAAAACTGCACTTGCAGAAAAACCCCGGGACCTCGTCCATCTTTGAATACCACACCGTATTAAACCGCTAAAGACACTAGCCCACTATAAGACTTCAGTCTCGAATGTAGTTGAGATCAAATTAACCCTATGAGCAATTCAACTGCATCCATGTTCCTTACGTCTCTTAAACCTCGCAAGATTCTACACAATTGATTCCCTTAGCTGACGTCCTTTACATCTCAAAAGTTGCTTTAATCTCAATGAATACTTTTGATACATATCTTCCTCTAAATAACAAGCCTATTTAATTTCCTTTTTGATATGCTACAATTTAGGTTTGAAAATCTGTTCGCAGTAGACAAAGTAAACCTCACGGATCTGGGACACTTATACTATATTAGCATAGAAGCATGGATCACTAACCACCTCTCAAGAACAATCCAAACAAATCAAAAAAGTGTTTATATATCTATCTTGAAGAATCACAAAGTCTGAGACGAAGAAAACTTTGTGATCTCTATATATCTTGTTCCTGATCTAAATTATGTAAACTTTAATAACCAATAGAACAAGATCCGGATATAAGAACTATTAGGTAAAAGATAGTCTGACCGGGATTCACGAATCCTTAAGTAAATTTTCAAAGTTGTAGCCTAGAATACAGTTCAATGAAGAACCTAGGTTATAGAGGACAAATCTAGCTTTACAACTAGGATACATGAGTGACAGGGATTGAGAAATCATGTTGCAAGAGTCTCTCTATTTACAGATTTTCAAGGCTACAGATAGATTTGAATTCAAGCTAAGGTTATCTTGAGATCCAAGCAAACACTTTTTCAGTTTAGATGAAATTCTTATTAGAAATTCATGTGTAAGCATGTGAAAAGTCCGCCTTGAAATTACACAGAAGAATATGCAATATGGTCCAGTTCTATAATCGTGCACAATGCACTATGGTCCGGTTCTATAACCGTGCACAATGATAGTTCATAACGGCAAGTATGCCTTAAGCACTTAGTGGTGTTCAATAACAATCAAGACTAAATAATGATTCACAAGCCCAAAGTGATTTTGTGAATAAAGTTATCTTAGAAGTGTTTATGAGAGTTGTAGCAAAATTGAACATAGTTATGTAAAATGATTCGTGACCTTCTTCTAAACTGCAAATGGACAGGTTTTCAAACCTATGGCAGTTCACAAATTCAGGCCATTACGCGCAATCAGGTCGGATGGGTTTACAAATCTTCCCTCATTCCCGAACTCAATTGTAAAGGGTACGCAAACCGGGTATTCAAACCTCTATAGTTCGCGGAATTCAGACTGACCAGGTAATACATACAAGTATGTGTACCTTGCGCAAAACATTTATCTATATTTATTAATTAAATTTAAAAAATTCTCAACTTGAAAAATAATAATTTGTAAACAATATATTGTTCTACCTAAGATTGCCAAGGATATAAGAACATCCATTGTTCAAATCATGTTTGAAGAGTTTAACCAAGACAAGCTTGAACTCGATTTTTTTTAGCAATACTAAATCTACTAAAATCATACGACAACGTCTCATAAGATAAGTTGTAGAGAATTGGGGAACTCATCCCGTCTCCACTGTATTAAGATAAGTTGTTTCGTTGCTTAACTATTTCATAAATTGTTGATTGTTGCACCTAACGCTGTCTATTTTATTAACATTTATGTTGCAGTTGATTGTAACTCTACAAAAAGAAGCAGGGAACATTGAAGTCATAAGATTCACACCAACAATAGCCTCAAGTGCATGGTAGGTAAGAATTTGACACAAGATAATGATATCACTTGCCAATCAAGCACATGAAGCCCCCGCGGAATATCGTATCCGTCCTATTAATACATGAAAAAAAAAGTTCTTTGAAGTCCACAAATAAACTTCTTGTTGACCGCGGGATACCAATTTGCCTAGGGGTGTACCATTTCAAAGTTTGAACGATATCATGTCTTATATGAAATTTGGTACACCCTTAATGATCTGGTATTCCCTATTTGCAATTTTTGAAATCTTGAGTGCATTATTATTGTAGTTAGAAAACTTAGAAGCGTCAAATCTCGGTCGGAATAAAATTTTGTGTTTTAACTGTCAAAAACAACTCCGTTCAGATTTTATTTAACAAATCGTTATAGAACATGACATTTATTTAGGTAAATGTTGTTTGGCCAAATTTTTTTTAAAAATCGTCCAAAATATACTATATTATCATTGACGAATAAACGATTATCAAATCGTGTTTTCTATTATTTTTGTACATCAAAAAAGTAATTTTCCAATGACGAAAATAAGCCAAATAAATGCTCCGGGTGGCAGTCTTTTATAAACATGGCTAAATTGGGGCCTATCCCATTTAATTTGGGCCTGCTACTACAGGACAAAAAAGTTCACTAAAAAGTAAAAAGGGTGACCCCTTATCCAATTATTTTTAAAAATGGCTAATTTATCCTTGATTAATTAGCGTTAATTGGGTGATTAATTGATGTTTAGTCAAATTAAACTAGAAATTAACTAATCTTGATTCTTCATCAAAACGTGATTTATTTATTTTTTTGAAAAAACTCGTCCAGAATCGGTGGATAATACTTAGACCGATTGTAAACTTCATGAATTTTTATGTGATTTTTTTCACGCCAGAATCGGTTTATGTAGGTGTATCATATCTACCGATTTTGGGAAATTTCAATAACAATCGGTTTATGTGGACCCTTAAATAATCCGATTGTGGGCATAGCAGTTAAGAAATCAAAGGTTGTACAATCGGGTTATGTGGTCATACTTGTAATCCGATTCTAACCAAAAAAATATACAGAAAAAAACGGTTCTCTTCCATGCCATAATCGGGCTATGTGGACATTAACATAGACCGATTCTGGTTCAATATTTCCAACCAGAATACACATTCAGTATAATCGGTATTTGTGGGCATGAACAAAATCCGTTTCTAAATAAAATCGGTTCATAAGTACATTGACGTATACCGATTATAATAAACCCATAACATTTTGATTTCAAAAAAATCGAATTTTGAGTGATTGCATGTTGCTAAAACCTAATTTAGAGGGTTGGGTTGCTAAAAAAGTACTTGATTCGTGCCATTTCATATGCTTCTATGACAATCGAAGATGGTTCGTATTAGGGGAGAAAAAGAGAAGAAGAATCGGTTGGAGATGGAGATGGAAATGAATTTGATTTAAGTTTTTAGTTTTATGATTTTGATTTTGATTTTAGTTTTTAAGTTTTTAGTTTTATTATTAGGATTTAAAGGGGACACATTTATAGTATTAGTATTTGATAAATGATAAATTGGTAGTTTTATATCTTAATAATCTTTTTTGTCCTATAGTAGCAAGCCCAAATTAATTGGAATAGGTCCCAATTTAGCCAGGTTTATAAAATAAAAATAAAAATAAATAGATATCCTAGAATATCCATGAATATGTGACTTTATGCAGAAAATAATACTCGTATCTTTGAGATGAAAATCAAATAATCTTCCCGGCAGCTGTCTGCCTAGATAAATCAATAGTACGGACTACTACGGAGGAGGTAGACGCATATTTCCATCAGGTGCACACTTACCACGTCACCAGTACTCCATCAGGTCAGGTGCACACTAACCACGTTCACCAGTACTTTCCTACCACACACCCACTTGCAATTACCAAAACACCCTCAAAAGCAGAAATTTTCTCCTCTGCTGAACAAAACCCAATTCTTTCACCAAAATGGAAATGTGAAATCGGAACACTATAAAAAAAACCCATCAGACGGTCTACAGTAAGTGAAATGTCATTATCCTCGCATCAAAACATCAACTTCTCAGTCTTTTCATAAAAACAGAATTGCCTTCACCTGCTTGCTCTGCTTTTGCTATTGTTGTCTGTATTCATATTTTGTTGAAAAGCTTTAAGTAGAGAGAGCACATGAAACTCTGCAGCAGAGTTACTTCATTTGTGAATATTGAAGAAAAATAAGAAAAGGGTTTGAATAGATAGGAGATAGGTTTTATTTGAGCTGAGAAACTGGAGGTTTGGTTGAGAAATTAGATAATGTAGGTGGTTTCAAGGAAGCAGAGTATTTGTATTTTTTTTTTTGGTCTGTTTTGATTTTTTCCTTATTTTTAGTATATTTTCTTTATTTTGCAGAAATTTGTTATTATCAGAGAGGGAAGAAAGTTTGAAGAAAAACTGAAAAATGGAAGAAGAGGGTCAAAGGAATATGGAAGGATCAAACCCGGTAGGTGTATGCTGCTGCTTCCTCTCTCTGTTTCATATCATGGAATGGGGTTTTGATTTTTTTTTTTTTTTTTTTTTTTTTTTTTTTTTTTTTTTTTTTTTTTTGATTTTTATTATGATTCTAAGCGAAAGGAGGTTTGTTCCAGCTGATTTTATTTGGATTTTTTTGATTTTCCATTACAGTTCTGTAACTAGGGTTCAGTTTCTCTGTTTCTGTAACGGGGGATTTACTGATTTTACTGGTTTTTTCAACTTCATCTTCCATGAAAACCCATTTTGGGAGAAACCCTTTTACTCAAATGTTTCAGTTAGTGGGTTGTTGACCTATAAAGTCACTATTGATTACTTGATCATGAAGGAATGGTGTTTTCATTCTAGGTCTGAGAGCAGAGAGAGGGGGAGACCAAAATCAAACTTTTAGGGTCTTTTAGGAAGATTCATTTTTGGGTATGAATCCATGGGCCCAAATTCATGCTTTCAATATGAATAGCCCAGTTATCTTGAACACTGTTCAAAGTTCACACACACAGTCTACTTGACACATGTTGGTACATATTCCGAAGAAAACCATACAATGATGCTAGCCTATGTATAGCCTTCCTTGTATTCTTGTCTAAATCATGTTAAGATACAGCTGGGTATGTCAATACGAATGCATTTATGCAGTTTTTACTTTTTCAGTATGTCATTTATTATCAGACTTTTGGTATTACTAAGTATCACTTTATTTATGCATTTGAACTAATTAAATACATCAAGAACTCTACCAGATTCAATGATTTTATCATTTCTAAAGCAAAGTCACTAATACAATTTTGTACAACTTTTAATTTTTTTTACAGGAGACTGATTATTTTTGTTTTATAACTTTGTCATTTCCAAGACAAAATTGATTAATATATTGAATTACTGCATGCATCATTTTTCAAAGAAAAATTAATAAAAAATGGTTGGTTTCCCAAGTTTGAAGAGGTATATAGAGAGACAAAACCCAATCTCTTTTATTGTTAATATCGTTTTTGATTTTGTTATTTTTTCTCCTGCAACTCTTATCTCTTGTGAATTAGTGCATGTCACTGTTGGTTGACTGATCACTCTTCAATGTGTCAAGTTTGATTGTTAAGAACTTTAAGAGTGACAGTAGTTGTTTAGGAAGTGAAAGTTGAGTGATAAGTTAGAATCTTATATGTAAAAATTAGAAAAGGGGAAAGCAGAAGTTGTGGTGATACTGATACTAGTTTTTCAAATTGTGATCTTAAACATCATGTCAAGATTCCAAGAGAGGTATTAGTTTGATAGTGCCAGAATACTACCTATAACATCAGTTAATTATGTTATTATTCTCAGTTTTTGTCTAATTATAAACACTTTTGTGTTAATGTTATATGAGTATATCATAAGCTTTTGTCCGCTGGAGTAATTCCTAAAACCTGGGTCTTGCGCACCGTCAATCTCATACTTAGATATATTCTCTTTTCATTGTGCAGAATCGACCATGCGATACTTGTGGGGATGCTGGCAATGCAAGCCTTCTAGAAACTTGTTTCATTTGCAAGGTTTCTAACGAGCATATGTATGTACTCCTTTATCTCTTCTGCTAGTGTATGTATTTCATTTTGCTGAGTACTCCAAGATATCTTGTGCCATCTTTTGTGTTTTTTTCATTTTGTTGGGTAATGGAGTAGGTCCTCTTACGGGTGTAAGTTGAATAGGTTTTGCTTATCAGTAGTTCCATATCTCTTCCATAGCAAGGTTGCATACTTAACACGATGAGTGCTAGTTAGACGCTCAATGCTATATGATTATATCGCATTTCTGCATTTTCTACTGTGGGATTAATTAAGAAACTGCCAAAGCATTTGTTATAAGACCTATAAGAGTCGATAACTATGTATTGAGCAACAATTATTATAGCATGGGATGTTCACTGTTAAGCAGTAATTCAGTCACATTTAAGATTTTCTTTTCGAATTTGATGCATGATCTCTGTCTCTTCCAGACATTTTCTTTTTTAACTATGGTTTGAGTGCAAAATGATTTAGTCTTTGAGGTGATTTAAATAGTACCAGTGTACCACACCAGAGTTTTAAGTACACAGTACATACGTGCACACACTATTGTGTCATTCCACAAGATTGGTAGCAATCGAGATCAAGCTCCCAAAGGTATTCTAATTTTGCCCGTGAGAATCTTCACTCTTGTTAGGTTTTACATCTTAGACATGTAGTAAATTGGATGCAAATAGCGGGGTTCCTTAACTGTAAGAAAGCGGGGTTCCTTTACTGTAAGAATGTAGAGATGTAACTGTGGTAATGTGGGTGGCAGTGGAAGGAGATTATTAAAATGTTGAACAATGATATAATCACATCTGAAATGCATAAACCATGTTAAACTGGGCCAGGCGTTTTTCCATATAATTCGATCGTTGAAATAATACTGGAGATAGTTGAATGTCTTTTGTCCTCCTATTTTCAGCTATTGCATGGGCTTTGGCAGGAAGATGCCTGAACGTCCAGAAAAATGGTCTTGTGCAGCATGTTCTAAGAGTGAAATCATGACCAGTGTGCAACTTCCACGTAAAACATCACAAAATCTTCAAACAAAGTTAGGTTCACGTCTCATGTCTGCTGCACGTTCATCGCGTTCATCAAGAGATTATATAAAGGAGGTTCAAACAGGAAAGGTAAAATACCTTGATGTTGCAGATGCCGTTAAGCTATCAAGCGGAGAGGCAGCTGCTATGGCTAGGATGGGCTCACAGACTGGTTCTTCTAGAAACCTGAATCATATAACCTCAAGAAAATATCCTGCTTCTGTGTCTGAAGCGTCAAAGAGGTTTTCCACAAGTCCGTTACCCTCACAACATACATCTCCTCCTGGATATTTTAATTTTTCAGTGCCTACTAGGGGACAACCTTGCACTAAACAGCCACAAGTTATTAAGACTTCTCTACACTCACATGCGGGGAAACCGAAAATAAGAGAATCTGATGCCGAGTCTGAAACGTTGAAGAGGTTTTCCACAAGTCCGTTACCCTCACAACATACATCACCTCCTGGGTATTTTACTTTTTCAGTACCTACTAGGGGACAACCTAGCATTAAACAGCCACAAGTTATCAAGACTTCTCTACACTCACATGCGGGGAAACCTAAAATGAGAGATTCTGATGCCGAAACAAAGCGATCTCCATCAAATTGGTCCCGACCTATCAAAAGTGTTGCAAAGGATAAGCATAAAGTGTCAGAATTGTTAAGAAAAAACAAGCCAGGTAAACTTTTTTTTTGAGCCTACATGAGCTTCCTTATTACCTGTTATCTGGAATTTTGGTTGCATCGAGTTATATACCAGTTGTTAATTGTGAAGTTTTTTTCAGGCACTGAGTTTTTTAAGCCACCAGTTAAAAAGTATGTTCTACGGGAAGAGGAATCATTTCACGCATCTCCCCCACCTGCTAAACAACTTGGTAGCTCAAAGCATGTAAATTCACCATTTCAAGAGTTTGTTCTACGGGAAGAGGAGTCACTTCGCGTATCTCCCCCACCTGTTAAACAAGTTGGAAGTTCACAGCATGTTAAGTCACCAGTTCAAGAGCTGGATCTACCGGAAGAGGAATCATTTCACGTATCTCCCCCACCTGCTAAACAAGTTGGAAGCTCAAAGCATGTTAAGTCACCAGTTCAAGAGTTTGATCTACCTGAACAGGAATCGGTTCACGTTTCTTCTCCACCTGCCAAACAAGTTGGAAGTTCGAAGGATGGATCTTCATCTGAGGAATATGATATGTTTGAGAAGGGGCTTCCGGACCATCTTTCTATAAGCTCCACATGGAAGTGAGTAACTTCTGCCTTTTCTCTCTATTTAAAAAATACTGAAGAAGTTACTGCTTCTGTACAATGTGCCTGTTCCATGGAATGTACATCCTTCTCAAAATTTCTGTGCATATAAACAATTGCTTGTCCATGCTTTACTTAAGTTTAAATATTCTTCTCCAGGGGAAGCTTTGAGATTGTAGGCACAACTCTTATGGATGGGTCGTACGAAGGATTACAGGCTCATCCCCCTCGCAAGGTTCATGTAAAAGCAGCCAAGGTTCTTAATGAAATGCCCAGACAGCTGCAGTTTAAGCTGCATCCTCGTAGCGATGTTTCGCTTGAGAATTTTAATAGATTATGTCCTACTAAGGATGATATTGCCCTTTATTTTCTCCCCGGTGATGATGAGAGGTTTGATATACATCTTATTGTCGGGTTCCCATTTGTAATTTTGTTTTTTGTTCTTGGTGAGGGTAAAATAATAATCTGTAGTATTTTCATTTTATTTGTGCTGCAGATCCACAAAGAACTATCATATCCTTTCTGATTTTATCGTTTCAAGGGATTTAACTATGCGGAGCTGCTTAAATGATGTTGAGTTGCTGATATTTACCTCAAAAAAGTTGCCTGCGGATTGTCAGAGTGAGTTCTTTGGTTTCTTTGGTACTATAGATTTTATTAAATTAATCAACAAATGGGGAGTATTTCCTTGTGTGTTTCTCTTAGATGGTAAAAGACATTATTGCTTTAAGAGGGAAAGTCTAGTAACCAAAAACAGCTAACCACACGAAAATATTGTAAAGCTATTTAAAAGGAGTACATTTCCTTCACTTTTAGTGCCCTCCTTTTAAGTTTGATTTTCTAGAGACCTTCCTGGGTCTGAAATCCGAATACAATATGAATTACAGTATTCCTTACCTTTTGAACATGAGATTATAATTTAGTTGGTCAGGATGTGACAAATTTGTAGAGATTGGATCAGTAAGCTTTTTGTCTTTCTTTCCGAGAGGATGAAAGATAAAGTTCATATTTATAATGTGAGTTAAGGCCTTATTGGGTTTGCTATTCAAAGATATTGGAAACCTCCAAATTGTTGCTCGCCTTGGATCCATGACGCTGATGCATGGAGTTTTTTAATTGTGTTAGTTTCTATTCATTTACGGTGTATGTCTCTTGTAAAGGGTTTTTACCTGAAGAAAAGATATTGATGTTTTCTACTTTGAACAGAAATTAAATCAAAGTTCTACCTATGTGGAGTTTTTCGGTCTGCGAAGAAGCACCGTCCTTCTGCGGAACCTTCAGAAAAGAGTCTCCCAAACAACTGTGATTCTGATGTTGACCGCCTGAAGCGACGTCCTTTTCCCAAACCTTCAGAGAGGCATCAGCACAAAGAGAAAGACTCTTCCCCGTGCAACAACTATGACTCTGTTGCTGACCGAGTGAAGCACCATCCTTCTACAAAACCTTCAGAGAGGCATCAGCACAAAGAGAAAGACTATTCCCCGTGCAACAACTATGACTCTGATGCTGACCGAGTGAAGCACCATCCTTCCACAAAATTTTCAGAGAGGCGCCAGCAGAAAGAAGACAAAGACTATTCCCCGTGCAACAACTATGACTCTATTGCTGACCGAGTGAAGCTCCATCCTTCCACAAAGCCGTCAGAGAGGCATCAGCAGAAAGACAAAGACTATTCCCCATGCAACAACTATGACTCTGACGCTGACCGAGTGATGCACCATCCTTCCACCAAACCTTCGGAAAAGAATCGGTTTAAAGACATTAACTACGATACTGATGTTGACATACTGAGTATTGTCAGAAGGGACTCATTGGGAGCCGATATGGACATCGACATGGCGGGAGGAAAAGATGTCGGGAAAACAGATAAAGTGGTACTGAAATCAAATTGTGTGGAGAAAAGAGTGCAGTTTAATATAAAAAGTACGAAAAAAGTGTGTCCGAATGTAATCAATGCATCCAAGAGGTTTGACGATTCAGAAAAACAGCCTATATCAACAATCAAAAAAGAGCAACCTCAATGTGATGCTCCTCCTGGATTCACGAGACCAACTACCGCTGATGCTGCTATCTTGGAACGTCCTGGATTATCGAGACCAATAACTGCTGATGCTGCTATCTTGAGACCTCCTCCTGGATTCTCGAGACCAGCTACTGCTGATGCTGTTATCTTGGAACCTCCTCCTGGGTTCTCGAGATCAGCTACTGCTGATGCTGCTATCTTGAAACCTCCTCCTGGGTTCTCGAGACCAACTACCGCTGATGCTGCTATCTTGGAACCTCCTCCAGGATTCTCGAGACCAACTACTCCTGATGCTGCTATCTCGGAACCTCCTCCTGCATTCTCGAGACAAGCTATACAGGCAGCTTTGTTGGAACCTCCTCCTGGTTTCACCAAGCCTGCCAATGATTTAAGCTCTTTGAAAAGGAAGCGGATTAGTTTGGACGCTTCGACAAGCGAGTACTTTCAAGTCTCCCCTGTTCAGCGTCAGAAACACATACAAGTTTCAGATTCTCTAGAGTTCCCCTCACAAAATCATCAGGTATGGTCCTAAACCCGTCAAATGAAGTGTTCTTTTGTGCGGCTGAAGAGTAATTTTGTTTTAGACAAATTCCAAATAGTCCTTAACAAATGCCTACACATATATCCACCTGTTTTCTGTCCGTCACTAGTTTGACTCACTCTTTGTGGGTATAACTATGTCAGTCCAAATGGCAGGACAATTTTTTTTTTTTTGCTAAATGGTCTTAAATGGGTTACTTCTACCATCATCATGCGCATCCAGCAAAAGCAGAAGATTAAAAGTAACTTTGTGATTATATGCATCTTTTGACCTACACAACTTTGTGACTAAAATTTGAACTCTGCTCTATCCAAACTAGTCTTAGATTATCTAAACATTTGATGATAATATTTATTACCATTGGTTATACAAATTATCAGTTAGAACTGAATGTGATAATATAAAAGTGCCTTCAACAGGTCACCGATCATTGCCATCAAATGCAATCTGCCAGCATAGATCATAAGCCAGACGCAGAAAAGGAGAAGAGTTCTGAGTGCAAGAGAGATGGGATACCCAGTAGTATCAACGGATTCTTAATCAAAGATCCCAAAATAGAAGATGACTGTTCTGATAGCTTGAAGCTGACTCTTTGGTTCGACGATGAAGTAGGGGGATGGCAAGCACATTGATAAGTAAAATACAGAGAGTCAGGTACAGATAGAAAGAAATACCAATATTCATACTGCCATGTAAATCTTTTTAGATGTAGTGTTTAGAGAATTTTTGTCAATATGCAAGGAAAAAGTGATTGAAAAAACTTTTCAGAACAGTTTTTGTACTAGCTCTGGTCCAAATGTTTTTGAGATACTGGATCAGTTAGAGTTTGAAGTTGTTGTTCAAACTTGTAACAGCTTGTAGCAGATACTCTTCAAGTTTCTCCAATTCAGTCACTTCAACCTTGCTCCCCTGTAGATCTCACCAAAGAAATAAAAATGGATGCAATGAATTTAGTCTTTCATTTTTAATTTCAGTGCCTGAAACTCAAAAAGAAATCTGCAAATTTTACCTTGACAGATAACGTGGTTAGACAAACACCTTTGAAGGAGCTAAAATTGTTGTCCATAACTTCAAACCCAAGAGAAGTCATTAGCTCCACTAATGTGGTGAAAATACCTCTTCTTGAATAGCATATTATCTTGATGCACAATTGATTTTCTTCTAAATAGCTTACCTTAACTTCTTCCTGCAAAACTCCAATTATTAGTATCAAACTTAAACAAAAAGCAGCTGAAAGTAGTCCTAACTTTATAATTAGCAAAAAAGGAAGGCTAAGAACAGTTGCATTACATTATTTACATCTATACTGCATTTCTCAATATTTTGATCCAGTTCAACTTGGACCTGAGTCTCCTCTTCTTCTACTGCTCGAGGAAGTACTGTAGTATCCATTTGTTCAAGACAGTCACTAAGACCGTCTACTTGTTGTTTTAACGCGTTAATGTATGTTATAGCATCGTCAAGAGTGGCCGCTTTAGTCATCTAAATTCAAAAAGAAAGAAATTAGCTAATGATATTGGATACGTTATGTTCTGCTAGTTTAAAGATAATATTACATTAGAGATTATAGGAACCGCGGCACGTAAATCCTTGATTCTTTGGTTAAGTTTTCCTCTTCTTCTTCTCTCAGCATCTAAGTTTTTAGACTTGAATTCTAAGACCCCATGTTCATTAAGTTTTCCTCTACCCCGTCCGCTGCCGCAACCTGCAAACTTCATTTCCACGCACTATGATTGTTATGTGAAGCTAATGAGTGGAAGGCTTAGAGGTTGAGAAAGAAGGAAATTATATATATTTGAGAGAGCAAGAGCATTCTAGGTAGCTGCTGCTAGTCATGAGAGAAAGTGAAGGCACAGGGGAAATATGTTTGTTTAGGATGGTGGGGTTTGTTAGGACCGTACAATAATTTTGTTGGTGTAGAGAGACCATTCCATGGAGATGAATTAGTTACAGTTATAAATATCCTAACTGAAATGTACTTTTGATTGTGAAAACTCATTGAAAGTAGCTCTGAGAACTACTTCATGTGGTTGCTATAGTTTGCTAGAGGTCCACCTCCTTTCAGAAGGTAGGTAACCTAATCAAAACATTATTGTACTTACATACCGTGGTCTTCACTTTTTCAGTTCAACGTAAGGAAAGATTATGAGAGCCCAAAAATTAAAAAAACTATTTCCATCTGTAGATAACAAAACTAGTACTAGTTGATAGCGCCATAAGGAGAGCTTTTCAGCTTCAATGAAATGATTGTGGAGGATGATCATGAAAAATAAATAAATGCGCATCCAGGGAATCGAACCCTGGTCAGTACCGTGGGAGGGTACTATGATACCACTACACCAGATGCGCTCTTGGTGTTCCATGTTTATGCTGAAAATATTAGACATCTTTTAATCTAGATTGTAATATTGTCATGGACCATTGGACTTTTGATTCTTTATAATTCTCTGGCGAGAAGCTGGTATATGTTTGGTTTCTCTAATTTTTTGTCAAACCTAAAATCAAAGATTTGATAGATTAAGATTATGGCATGAGCTAAAGTTTTGGTCGGTATTTTTTTTTAAAAGAAATTATCTTAGGAATATGAGAAAACTTCGTAGACTATATATTTCAAGAATTGTCATATTTCGTGTTGCATATCTATTTTATTTTCTTTTTGATCTTTTGGTTTCTTAGCTTCTTAAATTTGTGAATGTTGATTTCAGGAAACTAGTGTATAAATATAGGTTGAAAAAATTGAGATGATTAGGGTAGTTGGATGCCATTAGTCAATTCCAGAAGTTAGAAACAAAATCAATCTGTTTCACAAAAAGTTAACATTTTTATTTTTAGAAGCCATTCTAAAATTGCAACCAGTTTTATATTTTTTATTTTTTAGAAGCCGAAAAATAATTTCTTCAAAGTTGTATCCAAACAGGGTATAAGGGGTATTTTCCTTTACTTCAAAACACTAACTTACTTGACTCTTGGTCTTAGTAGTTTGACTAAGTCGGGTGACCTTGTATATGTTTTGGTACCACTATCGGCCGCGTTTTCTATGCTCTCTTACAACATGTGAGGAAAGTTATGATAATTATTGGCGAGGATAACTTTTTTTTTTTTTTACCAAATGTAGATTAAGTGGTAGATTCATGTGATAACTATTAAGCTAAAGGCTCATTGTGGCAATGCAATAATTGCTTACATGTTAAATCATCAAAATGCATGATCTTGGTACAATCAAAATCTATATATTTAAAGACACTAATAAAAAAAATATGATTTTTTCACCGAAGAAAAAGACAACTAAATACGACTTGAATAACTGCTTTTAGATACTAGAGTTTCCCATGTTATCCAATATGGAAGAATACTATTTTATCGAGTAAGAAAAACAACCAGATGTTGAGGAAACTGAGAAAGCATGTCCGACAAGATTTGGTCCAATATGCCCTATAAAAAAGATACTCATTAGTTTTTCATATTTTATAGGCTAACCCATTGGTTGAATGCAGGGGATAAAAAGGAAATATAACTTGTAATAGGAGATTCTATAAGGGACGACTTTTCTGTTTTAAGAAAGCTGCAATTCATTTTTTAACTTACAAACAAAATTTAGATACAAAGAGCTAAAGTAGAGCAAAGCAAGCTATGCATATACAGTTGTGTTTCATGATAGTTTTTTTTTTTTTTTTTTTTTTTTTTTTTTTGTTGCAAACAAACACCTTGTATTACTTAAGATAATTTACATAACTTCTACTGACAGATTGATCATCCCTAATTTTTTTGATAAACATTTCTGGGATGTTACAATCAAAATCAAAAGAGTATCTTTCAGTTCTTGACTTGTTTGCAATTACATGCGCAACATTGTTTGCAGATCTTTTAACATAGTTAACAGTAAAGCAAGAAATAGAAGTAAGCATATGCCTTATTTCTTCTACAATCCCTTGGTTCATCCAGTGAATAGAAGGGGTGGCGTGCTTTATAGAGTTAATTACATTTAAACAGTCACTTTCAAAAGTTACTTTCTGCAAGCCCATATTATAGATTCCTTCATGGCCAAACATTCAGCCTGCTATGGATCTATTCCTCTATTGAAGTATCTGCCTCTGATGCCCCTGCAGTTGCCTGTTGAGTCACGGATAATCAAACCAGCACTAAAATTAGAAGTATTATAATCAAAAGAAGCATCTAAGTTTATTTTGAGTTCATCTTTTGGTGGAGGAGACCAGGATGGATTATTTTTTCCTTTAGGCAGAGTTTCTTCTTCTAAGGATTGATTTACCATGCTCTTAATGGAAAAAAACTGTGAAATATACATTTTGGTTTTTATTTTCAAAAACTTCAAGGCATCTGTTTTTCCAGAGAAACCAAGAAGTTATCATCACAGTTAAGACCCAATAGTTCCAGCTCTGATCATTATATCTAGCAGAAGAAAACCAGCTTGATATCTGATGCGTGTCGTAGGTGCACAAATTAATTTACTTATCTTCTACTTTACTAATGAATAATATAGCAGTAAATAAGATTCGTTCCCACGAAGAGCAGAGAGTTTTAGTTGTCAAAAGTGTCACAAAGGGGGGTTTTTGTAAAATATTTTTAAGTAAAATAAATAGCAAACAATTTAAGATGATTTTGAAAACAATGATGAGAAATATGATCAAGGAATCCTTCTTCGTTACTAAATATTCATTAAATTAATATATTCATCTATTTATTGTTAATCACAGATTTTCACCAACCGTAGGATAACAGGTACGCTTAGTTAACCCCAAAATTCGTTAAATCACTGGAAAACAGGTACGCTTAGTCGCCAGATTCTATCCGTCTGAGCCACCTTGAGGTACGCTTACAAGATGTAACTCAGTCGAATGCCTTAAGGTTTGTGAATTTAGGTTTGATCCTAGCAGTTAAACTCAGTACGCTCGGTCCACTTACTAGGGTTGTTTTTACTTGCGATTGCTCCACAAAATCCCTCTGCAAGGTTTCGCAATTTCTACTTGTGTAAGAGCTATTCAACAATTACGGATATCCTAACTCTTTACTAGCATTAGATTAATTAATAAACTAATTTAGTTGGCCACCCAAACAATTTAATAATTAATCATAAATATTAATCTCCCTAAAAACAAGCGAAAACCATGTGAAGAACTCAAAATAGATTTTTATAAGAATTTAAATCATAATTAGAACTTAGAATTCATCCCTAATCAAATAAGTAAATTAGCTAGACATAATGGAGGTTATAGAAAGCAAACTGCAGTTGTAGAAGAACTCTAGCTACTGCCGCTGTTGCAGGAGATCAGCCACTGTCGCCTTGTTGCTATAACCTTTCTGCTACTGGTGCATATATGAACTCTTTATGCTTCTGTTCTTCTCTGGAGAATTTTATCGAGCAGTTTCTGGGCGTGAAAGTGAGGGTCAGGAGATGAGTTCTGCTGGCTATTCGACCCTCTATTTATAGCTTTTGGTAACTGAAATTTCGAATATGATAAACACCCAACTCTCCTTAGCCGACTCAAACCCTAAAATCGTCTTGAATCCTCACCATTCATCTTAAAATTCAACGGCAAAAGCTTACCCTGGTGACTGTTTTTCCGACTCAATACTCATCCATAATCTGAATTCTCGGTCAAGTTCTGATTTCCAAAGATTATCCAACCTCTATAAACGCGTAATAATGATTCTAGTTTATCTTTGACGCAGAAATCTTCTCTTAAATCTTCCACAAATTCTACACCAATCACAACTGCATAGCTAGGTTCTCCCCTGTTTTCCTGGATTAACGTGATTGAGTTAGCCTCTAACCGTGTCGACTCAGTTAACCACCACCACGGATTCGATAGCTCTGATCGTTCAACTGCCAATGGCAACAAATTATTTTCTACTCCCCATCACCTGAGACAGCCTTCTTCACAGTCAGCTCCATCGTCACTATCCCGCAGCATCAGTGCATCTCTTCTCCATTTCTTCTTCTTTGTTTCATTCAACCTCGAGCAGTCATCATCATCATTCTATCACGACCAGTCATCATGATAATCAACACCATTCTCTGTTCTTTGCCGAGCTCTTTCCTCCTTCGGTAATGGCAGCAAACCAATACTCATTTTCCTTCGTGGTCTCTCTGTTGTACTTCATCATTTCAACCTCAGCGAGAAGCAATTCATCATAAAACTCTAGCAAAACTCGAGAACGATTCTGTAAACAATAACCCGTCAGCTGATCATGGTCATCAGCATTCTTTGATCATGATGGCAGCAGTTCTTCTTCCGTTGTTTTGTCTTCATCAACCACTCATTTTGGTCGAGCATCAACACTGCCATCAGTTCATTCCCCATTGCTTCCATCATCTGCAGCTCCATCAATACTCCCGTGATCATCAGCAGCAACTCGAGTCTCGAGATATCCATGCATAAGTCTCGGTCGTGAAGAAGAAGAAATACGCGCGCGTGTTTGAATTTGAAGATGGCAGCCCCGAGTACATCCAGCGTCTGTCTTTAACACCATCTGAATTTGAGCTTTCCCCTTTGAATATTGGACTGTGCTTAGCATTTCCCTTGAAAAATGAAATCCCCTTAACAGAGTGGATGCCCCTTATCGTACATTGGGGTTGCCAATAGCACTTGTCCTATAAAATGACCATTTTGGTCTTTTAGCTTTCCAAGTTCTTGTTTAGCTCATAACTTCTTCATACAAGCTCAGAATGACTCCGTTCTTTCGCCATTGACTTCGTCTTCTTGTCCTCTACAAAAATGAAAAGTAAAAATCTTGTACTTTAACAAGTTCTACTTGGTCTTTGGCCCTTCTCCACTTGTAGCTAGCTTCTTTTATTGCACAATTAAGTGACAATTCACTTATTTTGGATGATTTACCTAATAAAACACAAATAAGAGAAATGAAGCGTAATATACAATAATTTGCAAGAAAATCGACAATTACTAGCATGAAATTGACACCAAATATATGTAAAATATGCACGTATCACTATCCAGTCTATAACATCTATATGTTGATTTTGTATGGTAACAATATTCACATTCATATGTAACCAAACTGATCTTGAATGATCACTATAATGACCCGTCCCTCCACCGATACTGTCCCCACTTAGCCACTGCGGTTATCCGGCAGTGTGGGGTTTTCAACGGGCATCGCTGCAGTAATCCAGAAGAAACTTCCCGGATGGTCACCCATCCCTGGATTACTCCCGCCCAAGCACGATAAACTGCAGAGTTTTCTGCCAACTCTGGAGCCAATTGTGCTGAAAAGGCCTCGGTGATAGGAAAAGACAAACCACTACTTATATTCCATTCGGCCAACCACTTCCGAATATTGGGGTATTAAAATATCAACACCTTAAATTGGAGCCGTCCTCGGCTCCAGAATATATTCGCAAGCCCAGATTTTCGACTTTCCCTGCCCCTCATGAGAAGCACCTGGATCAATCCCGTCCAGCGTACCTTCTCACCCTCGCCAGGTGACCCGTCGTCGGATCTGATACCATTTGTAATGACCCGTTAATGTAATTTTAAAGTGGTAAGTAAGGTTGTCGTTCACTCGGACTTGTGAAGATTCGAGTTTTTAAATTTAATAAAAATATATACAAAAATATTAAACAATGGTGAGAGGTACTGGGATTCGGGATTCCACCGAATTCAAAACATAAGGTTCAATTATTAATTCTTTGACAATTTTAGCTCAAGAAAGACAAGGACTCTATTTTTGCCAAGGTAGATTCTAAAAACATTGATTGTAAATCCTAAGCATGATGTATCAAAACACCTAAGCTAAGCATACATCATCAAATTAAATGACAACCAATTAATTCAAATCATATTTTCAATTAAAATTAATGCAAAAGTCTTAAAAAGAATTAATAAAATTACCCCAAGTATGATATTCGTCTTCCTCCGTCATCCCAGTGTTTGGGTTTAGCTCCTCATGGTAAAAACATGCTCAAAAGATAGAAACATGGCTCAAAAGGTGTTTTTATTGAAGAGAAATAATAATACAGCGAATCTGCAACGCTTTTATGGCGTTACAGAATCACCGATACAACTGAAGTGCTGTTAATAAACAAGAATATAAGACTGCTTCTGCGACGGTTTAGTGTGGGTCGATGTTCTTCGTGTTCTTCGCGACTGTTCAGTGTGCGTCTTATGTTCTTCGTGTTCTTCAGCTCCGCACCAGCAGAAAACAGCAGCAGGTAACTTTCTGTTCGTCTTGATTTCTCACTCCTCAGCCCTTCTCAGCCCCCAAAACTCTAGACACCCCTTATATATGACCCAACCACTCTATTTATATCAAAAAGAGCGATTAAATCTCTCCAAAATCTTCCGAAATCTCTTTCTTTCTCTTCACGGCAAAGTTGCGGCAATTTCTTGTTTTAGAATTTCCACGCGTATCTGGGCTTTCCTTTTGATTCTAAACTCTTCCTTAGATATATATTAAGCTTTGGGAAGAAAATCTTGCCTTTAATCTCTCTAAAATTTCCTAAAACAAGTCACACACGTGACTTTCCATATTTTGCTGTTGAGATCAAAACCCGTCGATTAAGCCCAGTTTAATCGATTTAAACACCCATGTTAGATTCATAGACCCATAAGGAGTCTACCCTATGAAAATCAGAAGTTTAATCGACCTCAAACTCCTCCAAATCACTACCACCAAAACAGCCACAAAAACATGCCGTACGTTTTTGGTTTCCCGCCAATTTTCAGAATTTGAATGTGAAGGGGAAAGGTTACCCCTTATCCGATGGTCGCCCCTTATCCGTTGCTGGAGTCCGCATAACACTCGTCCCTTGGGTTGCATTCATCAACTTTTCGAGCCAATTTCGCCACAAAAGCTTATTTCTCCAAAAACACCTACAAAGAGATAAAATACCAAAATAAGTACAAAAATGGGTACTAACATTATACACAATAGAGATGAAAATAGACACATAAATGCGTCTATCACCCGTCCCTCCACCGATACTGTCCCCACTTAGCCACTGCGGTTATCCGGCAGTGTGGGGTTTTCAACGGGCATCGCTGCAGTAATCCAGAAGAAACTTCCCAGATGGTCACCCATCCATGGATTACTCCCGCCAAAGCACGCTTAACTGCAGAGTTTTCTGCCAACTCTGGAGCCAATTATGCTGAAAAGGCCTCGGTGATAGGAAAGGACAAACCATTACTTCTATTCCATTCGGCTAACCACTGCCGAATATCGGGGTATTACAATCACAGTCAATAAGCAAATGTTGTAGTGTTTCATCAGCTTGTAAGCACCTGGGACAAGTAGTTTCAATCTCATTTTTATATTTATTAAGCTTAACTCTAGTAGGCACAATTCTCTTCAGACATTTCCAAATAAATAATTTAACTTTGTGAGGAGCTTTCATTTTCCACAGTTGCTTCCAAATGGGTTTTGGAAATTCATAGTTTCTTTGATTAATAACTTGAGATTGCATTACTCGAGCATTATAAGTTGACTTGACTGAGACTTCACCTGTCCTACTTGGTTCCCAAATAAGTTTATCACTATCATACTGAACTAGATGCATTTTCAATATTAATTCTGCTGTTTCTCTTGGAAATAATTCCTGTACTAGCTGAGTATTCCATCTTTTTGGGCGTTGAAGCATTAAATCAAAGACATGAACTATTCTAGTCGGCTCTGGAAAATCTTCTTTTGGAGTAGGTGGAACATCTAATCTCCTAATCCATTTATCATACCAGACTAAGACTCCGGTCCCACATCTAACATCCCATCTATGAAACTTTCTTACATATCGAAGGCCTAATTCTAGTCCTTTCCAGATCCAAGATGAGTTATTATGAGGTTCTTGAAGATGAAGAAAGTTACAGTATGGAGATTACTTATCTTTCATAATTTCGGACCAAGGCTTGTCTTCTTCTATGCATAATCTCCAGGCTAGCTTTGTGATTAGAGCATTGTTATAGAGCTCTAAATTTCTAAAGGTTAACCACCCTTCATTTTTTGAAAAACAAAGAGATCCCCAAGCTATAAGATTTAACCCTTTATTATTTTTATGAACCCACCAAAATCGTCTTTGAATTGAGTCAAGTTTAGAAATAATATTCTTTGAAAGTTTGAAATTGCTCATATAATGAGCTGGTATTGAGTTTAGAACTTCTTTCACTGAAGTTGTTCTAGCAGCTAGGTTCAGTGTTTTAGAGCACCAACCTTGAAGCCTATTCTCATAAGAATTTTGAATTGCACTGAATGAGCTAGATTTACCTAGAAGAATAGGAAGGCCTAGATACTTATCCGTAGAGAAGAGCTGCTTAACCCCCAGCATATTTTGAATGGATTTTTTTTGATGAGGTGAAAGCTCTCCAGTGATAAAAGATGATGATTTCGAAAAATTGATCATTTCACCAGGTAGTTGGCTAAACTCAGGTGATTAATAGTTATTGAGTTCTTAGTAACTTGTATTCCTTGTAGCAAGCCAAGAGCTTCTGCATGCATTAGAGATCTGGTGAGATACTCCATTGAGATTATAAACAGATAAGGGGATATTGGATCCCCCTGTCTAAGACCTCTAGTGGGAATATAAGGCTGACATATACTACCATTCAAACGAATCGAAACACCTGTTGTCGAGATACATTGCTGAATGATAATACACCAATCCTCACAAAAACCTAGAGAAAAAAAGCATTTTATCAATGAAAGAACATTCTACTCTGTCGAATGCTTTCGACATATCCAATTTCAGAGCTACTAGACCTTGTTTTTTCTTTGATCTCTTCATGGAATGTATCATCTCATGTTCCATGACAATGTTATCATTAATTTATCTCTTTGGAACATAAGCAGCTTGTGTGGGGGAAATTATCTTCTCCATTAGAGGCTTCATTCTTGTGACCAAAAGCTTGGATATTATTTTATATGTAATGTTACAGAGACCAATTGGTCTGTAATCATTTGGTGTTGAAGGATGATGAGTTTTTGGAATCAAACAGGTGATTGTTTGATTTATGTTTGGAGGCATTCTTTTGTGTATGAAAAAATGTTGCACCATATTGATAATATCAATTCCAACTGTAGACCATTGTGTTTGAAAGAAACCTGATGGGAATCCATCTGGACCTGGCGCATTCCAGCTTGGTATACTTTTTAACACATTATAAATTTTATCATCTGTTGGAATAGATATCAAAGCCTCATTTTCCTCTGATGAAATAATTGGCTGAATAACACTGAAAGAATCTTCATGATATGTAGGATTGGTAGTGGTAGCAATGGAAGAAAAATGATTTGTGAGAAGATTTTCAAGTTCCTTTGGAGTATGATGCCATTGACCATGAACATCTCTTAGGGCTGAAATATGATTTATGGATCTTCTCCTATTTGCTTTAGAGTGAAAGTAAGCTGTGTTATTATCAGCATCTTTAATTTAGTGATCTCCAGATCTTTGATGCCAAAAATAAGCTTCAACTTTCTTTCAGTAATTCAACTTTTCAATAGTAAGATGAATATAATGTGAAATATCTTCGCTATAAGGTTATGCCTGAAGATCAGATAAATTTTGTTGAAGTTGTTTTAAATGAAAACTTATTCAATGTTCTCTTTTCCATTTAGAGAGATTTTTCCTAGATTTAGAGAACTTTTGTGTGATATTTTCATTTCCTAAAGAAGAATCCCAAGTGTCTGAAATGAACTCTGAACAATTTGGGTCTTTAAGCCAACATCTATAGAATTTCCACACATATCTAGGCTTACTAGCATTTGTCTATGTTATGAGAAGCAAGGGGCAACAATATGAACCCAAAAATGGAAGATGAATAACTTTAGAATCTGGATAATCTCTAACCCAATTGGAGTCCTGAAGAGCTATATCTATTATGGCCCTTTTATATCCTTTGCCATTAATTCTGTTAGTCCATGTGTGATGACTTCCTGAATAACCCATACCCATTAACCCAACATTATTGATAATGTTACAAACCCAATTATGAGGTAAATTCCTACTTGTTGATGCATCCAATCTAGACATATGAACATTGAGATCACCTATAACAACCCATGGTTGAAAAACATTATCACTGAGATCCTTAAGGAATTCCCATTGCTGTTTTTTCAAATCATAATGAGTTGAGCCATAAACACAAGAAAGAATCCACTCTTGCTTAGAAGTATTTGAAAAAGCGGGGGTACAACAACCACACCCAATATTTCGTTCGGCAATCTGAATATACAAACTCCAATATACTTTCAAGAGAATCAACTAAAAATTCAGACTCAATCTAGAGAAAAGTATATCAACGAGTTTTATATCTCTATCTCTTAATTCAATCCGCAATCAGCAAATAAGAATTTGCGAGCCCGATTGAATATAAGAGAAATAACTTGAACGGTACCAAAGACCAATGTTCAAGGATCAATCAATTTCAATCAACAACCAAAGGTTGGATTTCCCAATTAATCGATTCAACGCACAACCTGTGATATTTCAATTATATAAAAAAATGTAATGCGGAAAAGAAATAACACAAACACCATAAGTTTTGTTAACGAGGAAACCCAAAGTCCAGAAAACCCCCGGGACCTAGTCCAGTTTTGAACACCACACTGTACTAAGCCACTACAGACACTAGCCTACTACCAATGAACTTCGGACTGGACTGTAGTTGAAACCTAATCAATTTCATAGTGATTCAAGGTACAGTTGCGCATCTTACGTCTATGATCCCAGAAGGATACTACTCACTTGATTCCCTTAGCTGATCTCACCCATAACTAAGAGTTGCTACGACCCAAAGTCGAAGATTTGATAAACAAATCTGTCTAAAACAGAAAAGTCTATTGGAATAGATAAATCTTTCTCCCATAGAAATACCTATGAGTTATGTTCCGTATTTTGATAAATCAAGGTGCATAGGAACCAATTGATAACCCGGACTTATATTCCCGAAGAACATCCTAGTATTATCAATCACCTCACAATAATCTTAATTGTATGGTAGCAAAACAAGATATTGTGGAATCACAAACGATGAGACGAAGATGTTTGTGACTACTTTTTATCTTGCCTATCGGAGATCACTCTCGATCAAATCTTAGAGAAGATAATACTCAATCACGATAGAACAGGGAAAGATCAGAACACGTAACTACAGAGAAAAAAGTTGGGTCTGGCTTCACAATCCCAATGAAGTCTTTAAGTCGTTAACCTACATGGTTTCGTGAAAAACCTAAGGTTAAAGGAGAACCGACTCTAGTCGCAACTAGTATCACATAGGAGGTGTGGGGATTAGGTTTCCCATTTGCTAGAGTTGTTCTTAATATAGTTTTCAAATCAGGGTTTGCAATCTAAGTTACCTTGGTAACCAAGCATTCAATATTCACCGTTAGATGAAAACTTGATTCAACTCAAGCTAATATCTTTCAACCGTTAGATCGAAATTAGCTTGTTATACACAAATGAAATGAAACTAGTTATAGAGTTGATCAATTGCTATATTCTCATAGAAGTATACAAGAACACAATTGAAGCAAAATCGGTTTGATTCTCTCGAATCAATTCATGAACATTATAGCCACGGTTTCCAAAGATTGCATTCCTTATTTTATAAATGTATTAGTTCATGAGCAAGCCGATTTTAGAACATGATTCACTTAGGTATGCAAACGGGTACGCATATCTTAGTGACCGGACTGGATTTGGGTTCGCCAGTATGCGAACGGGTACGCATATCTTAACACTTCCAAACTTCAGCAGAAATTCCCGGACCTATACCTTACGGAAGTACGCATACCGGTATTGTACTTAGGTACCCGTACTTTCACAAACCAACAGGTATGCATACTATGGTTCCCGGACATGGATTACATATATGCAAGTACGCATACTATGTGCAAATCCAATTGTTCTAAACTCTATTTCAATCATTGAAGCTTTCTTAGAGGATGACAATAGCCGTTTTCACACACTATTAACATCAAAGCAATTTTAAAGTTATTGAAATAATCATAACGAAACATTCCAAGTCCACACCAAATGATTGTATCACACAAACCATGTAAGATGTTACTCGGCAATTTTCACATGATCATCTTTTGACTTTCGTCAAGAGTATAAGATGAACATGGTTGAAGCGAAAGGTTACCAACACATATTTCGAGAAATATGTAAGCGAGTTAAACTCAGCTCAAAATCTCAAATGTGTATAATCGAAAACTATCGTAATACGACTTTTGTCTTAATATAGGAGATAGAGTAGAAATAGACTTTCCAAGTGATAGATGAGTTTCAGTCTCCACATACCTTTTGTTGATGAAGTTCCACAAGCTCTCCTTATTAGTTCTTCGTCTTCAATGATGAGCGCCGTGAAGTCTAATGCTCAACTACACAATCTATCCTAGTCCGAGACAGTACTTTAAGTAGACTAGAAATCAAGACTTATAGTTTTGATCACTAACATTGACAAACAAGCTTGAGATAGCAACGCTTTCAAGTTCGACCGAGCAGTGCTCTAACAGTATTAGATGTAATGATCAAGTGGATCATGTTCTCTTTACTGCAAGCAATATCACATGGAAATCCATCTTTCCATAATAGGACTAAACCTCAAGAAGACCATTGAACTAACAAATAGAGATTTAGGATAGCTGAATTTTTGAGTGAGAATTTTTGCCTTATTTTCTCAAATTTTTGGTTTCCATGAGAAAGATGATATCTAGATTATGTTTCTGAATGATATCCTCTAGATAATCTCTAGTATCTTTGGACGCTAAACCTTGATCATTCCAAGATAAAATTTTCATTTTATCTTGATTGAAATTTAAGTAAAATGTAAACCTAAAATGTTGACTATGAGTAATGAAGGAACATGATGTAATTATACTGAAAAAACTAAGATTATTGAGAGTAATAAAAGAAATAGATTGTATATATATAATACCTGGCCATCGGTGCTTGAAGTTGTTGCTTTGAACCTTTTGGAGTGATTTTGCTCTGAAACAGTCCCATGAAAGGAAGGATAAGAGTTAGGATATGGAGAAGATCCCTCTATATTGACATGTTCATTTGATGAAGATTCATCTATCATCACAAGTAGTAGTAGTATGACTTGAAATGTTATCTTCAAACTGAGAAATGAGTTCTTGAAGGGGTTTCTTATAGGCTCTAGTTTGATAGATTGAATCTGGGTCTATATTGTCCACATTGAAATCATCGAAGGTTACATCAAATTCTCCTAAAGCAATATAGGACCTAAGGAGATCTGTATTAGACCCGAATCCAGTTTCCTGACCAACTAAAAGGTTTGAAGCCAATAACTGCTGCTCCACATTTGTATCTGAAGTGAAATCTAAAAGATTACAACTATCCATATTATAACTGATATGCTGATCCAAGTTTTTGGTATTACTAGGCCCACCTTCCTCCATCCTAATTCTCTTCCCATGTCTCACATTTGTATTATTAGTATTAACCTATAACATACCTTGGTTATCACAACCAACCGTAGTAACTGGTTGAGAAGACTCCAAAGGAATGTTTCTCAAGTTATTGTTTGTATCTTGTTGGCTCAGAACAACTGTATCATGTAGTTGCATGCATGCAAGAATTCTCATTTAAGACAATTTCAGCTTCATTAGTATGAGACATTGTAAGTTGATCGCCATTGTTTGGACCTTTATCTGAGAAAGTAATCATTGCTTGCTGATTTTTTTGATCTTGTTATGTCTGGGATAGATTAATTTGCGTACTTTTAACTCCTCTCATATCTGGATTAGTCCATGATGGTGGCTCCAAGATTGAAGTTTAGGAAAGATAACCTCTTTGTTGCTGAAGAAGATAATTTGTTATAGCCTCACATTCAACTTCCTTATGATCTATAGTGTAACAAGAACCACATAAATTAAAAGGTTACTTTCATAGAACAAGCGGATCCATACTTCTTCACCTGCTGCATTTTTCATCTAAAAACCTCTTCGAAGAGGGTCCCTGACATCTATTAAAACCAGAGCTTTCTGAACTTTGCCTTTTGGAATTACACAGTCAGGGGGATCTAATTCTCTTACTTATACCATAGCTTTAGATATTCCTCTAACAATGGATGGATTGGAAAATCCTGGCTGCATGTTATAAAGACGTAGCCAGAGAAATATTTTAGTTAAATCCACTACACTTTTGGGTATCTTTAGGATCCAAGGCTCTAGAACAAGTAAATCACCATCTAGAAACCATGGATGAAACTTGAAAACCACATTATATTCTTCTTGGGTATGAAACTTTATTAGAAACAGTCATTATCTTCCTTTTTAATAAAGATATCTTTGCTTTTATGCCATAATTTCTTGAGTTCTTTATCAAGTTCACCTACCGTGTATATTTTAGTAGAGTAAGCCTTACCCAAAAAGATGAATTTGAATTGATCTGCACCTTGTAGGAGAACTTCAGTAGACAACTCTGGCTCCTTTAAAGCTTTAAGCCAATCAGTTATGGAAGTGAACTCCATTCTTTCCTGAACATCTCTTACCTCAGAGTCCATTGTGTTTTCTAAGCTTAAAGTAGATTAGAGAAGATGGGAGAAAATAACGAGGTGAAGACTAAATATAAAGAAATTGCTGCCTTTATTTCGATGGATGAATGTTTTACACTTAGAAGATTTCTTATTACAACCGAAAAGTTTAGGTCTAGGGTTAAAGTTTAAATGGCTGTTTTGTCGGCTGACAGAGAAAACGAGAATGAAGATGAAGAGAAATATTACTTTTGGATTTCTGTATTGAAGATTTTGTTCAAAAGGTAGGAATTGGATCATCTCGTACAAATCAGACATCAAAAGTAGAGCCATAGCATTAAAATATAGGGGATTACAGGACATTAGAATCAACATAAAATCCTCTCAGAAGTGAAAATAATATTAGATTATAACATGCAGAAATAAAGATTTGAAATCAGAAATAGAAATCAAGAGGGGAAATTTTCCGAGTCATTAGCGATTTTAATCTGGACAGTTTTTAACTAGTTTAGTAATTATGTTCCTAGTTTAGATTTTTTTCATGTAAAGTTTCCTTATTTTCCTGTTCGTGTTTCATGATAGTGTACATCAGCCTTTTTGTACTGGCAAGTTGCATTTTACTTTTTATTTTGGCTCTTGTAAAGTTGAAATTTTATTAACCATGTTGTTATAAAGAAAACAAATCACATTGTTGAGTTTGTGAGTGGAAAATAACGTATCGGCACGTGGATGCATCTATGAAGGCGGATGTAAGATAAAAAAAAGTAGATGAGGAACACCTAAAGAGGTCCCAAAGGATGATTACACCAGAATCAAGGTATCTATCGCTTCGACTCCGAGGTGACACGTGGAAAGTCAGTCAAATTATCTGAAGGTCAAGTTTGAACCAGAGATAGAGTATTAAATACGGCTTTAGTAGGAATGGACTACAATCGTAGGAGAAGTGATGATGCGTAAGAACGTTGGACAATACATAGATCGGGTTGATAATTGGGGAGGAGAACACATGAGACATATCAGAGGAAGGTATGTCTGAGCGATAAGGAGAAGTATCAAAACATAGTAGCCTGAGAAGCACCCAAACATACCTTGTAAACTCCTAATGTCTATAAATACCCAGCTTATGTAAAGGAGATGGACGGGTTTTGAGAGAGCTGGTCTTAGAGTAAACCTTTATGATAAGAGAGATAATGAGAAATAGTAAAGTAAAAAGAGAGTTCACACTTGTAGATCTTGAGTGAAAAGGTAAGACCTTGTATGTAATCTCATCACTAAAGCACATTTTTCTTCCCATGGATATAGGTCTTGAAACAACCAAACCACGTTGACTACTTGTGTTTATACTTATTTAAATGCATTTTACTTATTATTAGTTGTCGTATCTTTGAAGTTCCATGCTTTATTGTAGTTGGATATTTTTGGGTGTAGTAGTTGTCAGATTTTATGCAACTACGTATGATCCGCAAAATAAACATGTTAGGAGTACATAATGAACAACCAAATATATGAATGTAGGTGAAACTGGTCTGGTGCAAGGGTACATTTCAAATCTTTCTAAAACTCGTACGAAAATTCAGACTAGTAATGCAGATTCCAGAGTTGTTTACTGCACAATTTACATTTACTTTAGGCCTTCCCGGCATATAGCCTTGTATTTGGATGTCTATGATGATATCTTTTCATCCAATTATTTGCAGCCATTGGGAATCTTAACTCATGTTTATGCAGTAAGCACTCACTTATATCAGACAAATTAGGGGTGTAATGTTTATCAATAACTACTTAATAGGAATAAGTTGAGTTTTTAGATGATCATAAAATTTACAAAGAGAGATCCACCCAAGCATGAGTTAAGGGTAACCTCACAAACTAATTGTTTTAGAAGAACAAAGAAACCGTGGATCTCACATATAAAATATATGTTTCCGAAGATGGGCTCTAGAGAAATATCCAAGAGTATAAGGCACACATGCATATTTATGTCCAAGCATCAAATGTTTTGTTTCAACTTGAGGCTACTTGATTATTTTTGTTATTCAATAAAAATAATTTTAAAAACATCATACCAATAATTGAAATATTTATTTTAATGAGATGTTTGAGGAGACTGGCTTTACAAATCAATAAGAATGGGCCATCCTCGATAGGTTTGGAAAATGTGTGTTTTAGAACTAATTGACAGGTCGCCATTAATACTTTTGAATCTAAGGTTTAGGTAACATTTGTTTCTAAACAACCTAAATCATAGGCTAAGTATGGTATTTAGTGGCTTCTATGGTATTTAGTGAAAAAAAGTTATCTAATTTCAAAGTTGATAAAGCTTACGAAGAAGACGATCTTGAATTAAGAAATGAAATGGGAGACACAAGGAAAGGCCTATAGAGGCTTTGCCATATTTCCAACCAATTTTCTTCTTGGTTGGTTTTTCTGTATTGTATTTATCATTTAGAAAACATAAATGCTTACATTTTGAACTATGTGTGTATATGTCTAATAAATTAAGATCCAAACTAAAATAATGAAGGCGAGGCTGCATAAATTGGAAGACACCCACAAAAATCACCTTGTAAACCAACATATCAAATACCAACTTTTATTACCTTCTTAGCAGTGTATCCATGGGTTTAATCAATAAGGTATTGACCAACACCTTCCATTATACTGCTTTATCTACAATTGAATGACATGACTTGTCTATTTGGATGTCTTCTTCATTCGCAATTGCTTCAGTAGCATCGATGAATTCTGTGGATGATTTCAGTTTTCACAGAAGTTCAAAAATCCCATGTACTCGTGATTATGTATCATACTCAAGCTTTTATGGATCCCAATAACACCTAAGAACAAATAAATATAAAAAGATAATCAGTACATTCATCTTTAAATCAAAGTCCTAAAACACGAATTCTACGATAAATCAGAATTGGAATGTAATTGAGATCGAATTAACCCTCAAGAAATTCACCTCCAGTCGTGTTCCTCACTTCTCTTGAACCTCATAATATTCTACGCACATGATCCCTTATTTATCGTCCTTTACAACCCTAAGAGTTTTTTAAACCTCAGTGAGGACTTTCGAAACCTATCTGCCCCTAATAGACAAGCATATTTGATTTCCCTTTGATATGTTTCAATCTAGATTTGGAAATTTACTCACAGTAGACAAAGTCCAATGTAGTAGAGAAACCTGGATTACTAGACACACCTCTCAATAAAAATCTAAACAAATCAAAGAAGAGTTTAGATACGTATCTTGAGGAATCACAAAGTCTGAACCGAAAAGAACTTTATGATTTTTATCTATCTTATTCTTGATCTAAAGTCCTTGAACTTCGACAACTAGTTGAAAAAGATCTGTATACAAGAACCATCAGGTCAAGAGATAGTCTAACCGGGCTTCAAAAATCCTTAAGTGAAATCTTCAAAGTTGTAACCTAGAATGCAGTTATATGAAGAACCTAGGTTATAGAGGATTGCTCTAACTTTGCAACTAGGACATAGGGGTGTCCGGGATTAAGAAATTCAGTTGCAAGAGTCTCTCTATTTATAGATTTCCAAAGGTACAAATAACTTTGAATTCAAGCTAAGTTTAGCTTGTGATCCAAGCAAATACTTTCCCAATTTAAATGAATATCTTATTATGAATTCATGTAAGCATGTGAAAAGGCCTTGCGATTACATAGAAGAATCTGCACTATGGTCGACGGGTAATGGAGCCGTGCACAATAATAGTCCATTGCGACAAGTATGCTTTCTAACTTACAAGCACGAGTGGTGTTCGATAACACTCAAGAGTAAATAGTATTCCACATGACTAAGTGATTTTGTGAATAAAGTTATCTTAGTAGTGTCTATGAGAGTAACAACAAAAGTGAACATAGTCATATTGAATAGTTCGTGAACTTCTGCAAATACTGAAACTTGACAAGTTTGCAAACTACTGGCAGTTTGCCAGTTCATGCCACACGGGTTTGCAAACCTTGGAAGTTTACGGAGTCGTATAGTAAGGGTTTGCAAACCTACCCCATTCCCGAACTTCAGATATAAGGAGTTTGCAAATCTATGCAATCTGCGTAATTAAACTGACTAAGTAATCATAAAAGTATGTATGCCTTGTGCAAAGAAATTATAAACCTCTCATAATTCAATTTGAAGCATTCCTAATAACCATTGACAATATGAATTGTGTCCTGGGAAATTTCCAAATGATCAAATCGGAAAAAAAGTAGTTTGTGAACAATAAATTGTTCCAACTAAGATTGCTTATGATCTATGAACATCCATTGCTTGAATCATATCTAGAGAGTTTAACCAAGATAAGATTGAACTCGAAATTTCTTCTTTTTAATATTAAATCTACTAAAATCATATGGCATAGTCTCATATGATAGATTGGTATATGCACGAGTAAATATGATAGGTCAGTCTTCAGATACCTCTTTGTTGATGATGTTCTCGCAAATATCTTCATTTTTTCTCCAGTTTTCAACCTTCAAGGGTTATTCAGTAATGTATAATACTCAACTACCATGCTCTAATCCTAGTACGAGACTTGACTTTAGTAGTGTAAAAATCAAGATATAGTTTTGTACATCTAACATTGGTAGCAAGCTTGATATAACAAAACTTGTGAGTTCGGCCGAGCGATGCTCTAACAGAACCCATCAGGCTCTGAAACCAAGTTTCTTTTATTTGATAAAGAATTTAATACAAGTTTTTAATTGATAATAAAGAATTATAACTGAAAAAATTTTAGTGCCGACGATTCTTTTTATTTAAATAATTGATAAATGATTAAAATTGACGATTTTCGAACTCTAGTGAACATTAGTATCACTGCATAATAATTTAACCACTGAACTACAGTAACATTGACCATGCTATACGTTTTTTCATCCATTATAAGCCAAATTTTCTATGCTTTCTTATATCACGGGGAGGAACATTACAATTGAAAAAGCGGGGGTAAAACAACCATACCCAATATTTCGTTCGGCAATTTGAATAGACAAACTCCAATATACTTTCAAGAGAATCAACTAGACTGTCAGACTCAATCTAGAGAAAAGTATATCAAAGAGTTTGTATCTCTATTTCTAAATTCAATCTGCAATCAGCAAATAGGAATTTGCGAGCCCGATTGAATATAAGGGAAATAACTTGAACGGTACCAAAGATTAATGTTCAAGGATCAATAATTTTCAATCAACAACCAAAGGTTGGATTTCCCAATTGATCGATTTAACGCACAACCTGTGATATTTCAATTATATAACAAAATATAATTCGGAAAAGAAATAACACAGACACCATAAGTTTTGTTAACGAGGAAACCCAAAATCCAGAAAAACCCCGGGACCTAGTCCAGTTTTGAACACCACACTGTACTAAGACGCTACAGACACTAGCCTACTACCAATGAACTTCGGACTGGACTGTAGTTGAACCCTAATCAATCTCACACTGATTCAAGGTACAGTTGCGCATCTTACGTCTCTTATCCCAGAAGGATACTACGCACTTGATTCCCTTAGCTGATCTCACCCATAACTAAGAGTTGCTACGACCCAAAGTCGAAGACTTGATAAACAAATCTGTCTAAAACAGAAAAGTCTATTGGAATAGATAAATCTTTCTCCCACAGAAATACCTACGAGTTATGTTCCGTATTTTGATAAATCAAGGTGCAGAGGAACCAATTGATAACCCGTACTTATATTCCCGAAGAACATCCTAGTATTATCAATCACCTCACAATAATCTTAATCGTATGGTAGCGAAACAAGATATTGTGGAATCACAAACAATGAGACGAAGATGTTTGTGTCTACTTTTTATCTTGCCTATCGGAGATCACTCTCGAGCAAATCTTAGAGAAGATAGTACTCAATAACGATAGAATAGGGCAAGATCAGAACACGCAACTACAGAGAAAATAGTAGGGTCTGGCTTCACAATCCCAATGAAGTCTTTAAGTCGTTAACCTACAGGGTTTCGTGAAAAACCTAAGGTTAAAGGAGAATCGACTCTAGTCGTAACTAGTATCACACAGGAGGTGTGGGGATTAGGTTTCCCAGTTGCTAGAGTTCTCCTTTATATAGTTTTCAAATCAGGGTTTGCAATCAAACTAACCTTGGTAACCAACCATTCAATATTCACCATTAGATGAAAACCTGATTCAACTCAAGCTAATATCTTTCAACCGTTAGATCGAACTTAGCTTGTTATACACAAATGAAATGTACATTCATTTAGATTTGAGTAACAATACCTAAACGTGTACACTATGTTGGCTCAACAGTAGTTAACCAAAGTTAGCTATATGAACACCTTCATATCAACCTTATTCATCTTAACCACAACTAGTTCAAATGACTCAAATGAAACAAGATATAGAGTTATTCAATTTCTATATTCTCATAGAAGTATACAAGAACACAATTGAAGAAAAATCGGTAAGATTCACTCGAATCAATTCATGAACATTATAGCCACGGTTTGCAAAGATTGCATTCCTTATTATATAAATGTATTAGTTCATGAGCAAGTCGATTTTAGAACATGATTCACTTAAGTATGCAAACGGGTACGCATACCTTAGTGACCGGACCGGGTTGGGGTTCTCCAGTATGCGAACGGGTACGCATACCTTAACACTTCCAAACTTCAGCAGAAATTCCCGGACCTATACCTTACACAAGTACGCGTACCGGTATGTGTACTTAGGTACCCGAACTTTCACAAACCAACAGGTACGCATACGGGTATGCATACTATGGTTCCCGGACATGGATTACATATATGCAAGTATGCATACTATGTGCAAATCCAATTGTTGTAAACTCTATTTCAATCATTGAAACTTTCTTAGAGGATGACAATAGCCGTTTTCACACACTATTAGCATCAAAGCAATTTCCAAGTTATTAAAATAATCATAACGAAACATTCCAAGTCTTCACCAAATGATTGTATCACACAAACCATGTAAGATGTTACTCGATAATTTTCACATGATCATCTTTTGAATTTCGTCAAGAATATAAGATGAACTTGGTCGAAGCGAAAGCTTACCAACACATATTTCGAGAAATATGTAAGCGAGTTAAACTCAGCTCGAAATCTATAATGTGTATAATCGAAAACTATCGTAATACGACTTTTATCTCAATATAGAAGATAGAGTAGAAATAGACTTTCCAAGTGATAGATGAGTTTCAGTCTCCACATATCTTTTGTTGATGAAGTTCCACTAGATCTCCTTAGTAGTTCTTCGTCTTTAATGATAGACGCCGTGAAGTCTAATGCTCAACTATACAATCTATCCTACTCCGAGACATTACTTTAAGTAGACTAGAAATCAAGACTTATAGTTTTGATCACTAACATTGACAAACAAGCTTGAGATAGCAACTCTTGCGAGTTCGACCGAGCAGTGCTCTAACAATCTCCCCCTTTGTCAATTTTAGTGACAAAACTATCAATACATATGGATTACAAAATAAATAAGACTTTGTAGCTTCTCATCCAAATTCTTGATCTCCTTTGTTCTTCAACTTTACTTGAAATCTTCGTCACTTCCAAGTACTCCCATGATTCCATAGATGTTCAATTCAGCATCATAGTTGTTGAAGATCCGTAGAAATAACAATGAGAAAACAATTGCTCTCAATCATTGTTATACAGTGTCATAGTATCATTACACAACATCAAAGTTCAATTTTACCACAACTTTGACAATAATACTATGGTGATATGTATCTCTCCCCCTTAGTCATTACTTAATCTCACATGAAAACCACTCCCCCTTACATAATGATCTGTAAACCAAATATATTTGTAGTATGCACTACACATTAATTCTCCCCCTTTTTGTCAATATAAATTTGCAAAGGTATGAAAACTAGTGGGATCCTAATGAAATTTTCATAGAGATACTTCATGACCAAAAGAGAATAACATACCAACTTGTTTAGATGCAATCATATAGCCGAAGCTAAATGTATTCATCAAGGAGTTTATAAAGATACAAGAAAACTCCTACAATATTCCACAGCCGCACTCCCCACAAAGATTTGGCAATTAAGCACAAGTTCAAAAAGAACTCTCCCCCATAAAATGTCATTCCCGAAAGAACAACAAGAGCCACCTTAATTTTACATGAAAAGAAGGATTTTATTGAAAAACACTATGATACTTGACATAAATTCAACTACTGAAACAAACACAGAATTGAGGTAACACTAAAACTGGATTTCCAAACTCAATTTCCCAACAGATCGAGATAAGTGTCGGGGCAAGAATTTAGGAAAGACTAATGAACCAAAACAACACCAATAGACAACCGTAAGTATTGAAATATAGCAGTATCTAATGGTATGGTGAGAATATCATCCAATTGTTATTCGGAAGGCACAAATTCCATATTTATGATACCATTTTCAAAGAGATCTCGAATAAAATGATACCTTATATCAATGTGCTTAGTTCTTGAGTGCCCAACGGGATTCTCAGTGATTCGAATCGCACTAGAGTTATCACAGAAGATCTTCATCATTCCAGTATCAATTCCATAATCAGCAAGCATTTGTTTCATCCTGGGAAGAAACAATATATTCTACTTCACATGTAGACAGGGATTGTGAATTTTGTTTCTTGCTATGCCAAGCCACAAGATTCAATCCTACATAGTAGAAACCCCCTGATGTACTTTTCCTGTCTTCTACACATCCTGACCAATCAGCATATGAATAGGCAGAAAGATCAGTGTTAGTATCAAAAGTGTAAGATAGACCATACCCGACAGTGTGATTGACGTATCGTATGATCCTTTTGGCAGCTGCAAGATGAGATTCCTTTGGATTTGCCTAAAACCTAACACAACAATCAACACTAAAAGCAATATCAGGTCTGGTGGCTGTAAGATATAAAAGACTTCCAATGATAGATCGATAGAGTTTTTGATCCACATTTACACCTTTCTCATCTCGATGTAGTTTACCCGTGGTAGGCATAGGAGTTAGTTTTGGAGTTGACTTATCAAGACCGAATCTTGTGACAAGATCTCTTGCATATTTTTCTTGAGATAAGTAAATTCCATCCTTGTGTTGTTGAATTTGTAAACCCAAAAATAATTTTAATTCACCAACATTGCTCATTTCAAACTCCTTGCGAAGAGAGACTTGAAAATCTTTTGCCAATTTCTCAGATGTTGATCCGTAGATGATATCATCTACATATACTTGAGCAATAACAACATCTTTCTCACTCCATTTGGTATACAACATTTTATCAGCTCCGCCTCTCGAAAAACCTTTCCTAAGAAGGGAAGTAGTCAGTTTTTCGAACCAGGCAAGCGGTGCTTGTTTTAACCCATATAATGCCTTATTAAGCTTAAGGACATGATCTGGGAAATCAGGGTTTTCGAATCCCTTAGGTTGAGCGACATAGGCCTCTTCCTTTAGATTTCCATTAGGAAAGAGGATTTAATGTCCATTTGAAATAGCTTAACCTTAAGAAAACAAGCATGAGATAATAACAATCGAATGGACTCAAGGCGTGCCATAGGAGCAAAGGTTTCGTCAAAGTCGATTCCTTCAATCTGTGAATATTCCTAAGCGACAAGTCTAGCTTTGTTTCTGACAATGGTGCAAAATTCATCAGACTTGTTCTTGAATATCCATTTAGTACCAACAATATTGATATTGGGGGGACAAGGTACGAGCTTCCATACATCTTGTCTTTGGAGCTGATTTAACTCTTCATGCATTGCATTCACCCAAAAGGGATCGCTAAGAGCTTCATCAATGTTTTTTTAGCTCTACTTGCGATAGATAACAACCAAAATTACAAATATTTGTAAGTTGTCCTCTCGTCTTAGTTGTAGAATCTTTTCCTCCAATAATACTGTTAGTATCATGATTCCTTTGAACCCAAAGATGCCGAGGAGGGGCACGTTCTTGTTCAACATGAATAGCCTGACCAGGGATTTTCTCCTCATCACTAGAAACATCAGGATCAGTAACTGTTAGAATAACTTCTAATGATTCTGGAATTTCTTTGATTTTCTCGGTTGGAGGCAATTCAGCAGGAGAGTCATCATGACGAAAATTAATTAGATCGTCAATGATAACATTTGCAGATTCCATCATGACTTGGGTTCTAAGATTAAAGACACGGAAACCACGATTGTCAGATGCATAGCCAAGAAAAATACCTTCATCGCTTTTGGAGTCAAATTTCCCAATCTGTTCACGGTCCTTAAGAATGTTGGACTTACTGCTGAACACTCTGAGATAGTGTAAGTTGGGTTTCTTACCGTACCACAACTCATAGGGAGTGTGTAGGGTCTTTGACCGCAAGTAAACACGGTTGATCAAGTAGCAAGCCGTAAAAACAGCCTCTCCCCAAAACCTTAACGATAAGTTTTTGTTATGGAGCATTACTCTTGCCATTTCCTGAATGTTCTTATTCTTCATTTCTACAACTCCATTAGCTTGTGGAGTAATAGGTGGTGAGTATTGTTGAATAATCCCCAGAGAATCACAGTATTCAAACACTTTGGTGTCCTTGAATTCAGTGCCACGATCACTTCTAATTTTCTTTAGTTTACAACCTTGTTCATTCTGGATTCTATTAACAATAATCTTGAATTCACCGAAGGTTTCATTCTTGTGAGCCAAAAATGCCACCCAAGTGAATCTGGTGTAATCATCTACCATAACCAAAGCATACTTCTTTCCAACCACTATAGGTTGTTGAATTGGTCCGAAGAGATCCATATGAATTAAATAAAGTGGAGCTTTAGTGAGAATACCTCGATATGATTTTTGTGGAACTTTCGTTTGTTTACCCTTTTGACAGGCACCACGTAGACCTTCAATCTTAGCATTGATTTTGGGAACACCTCTAACAAGTTCTTTATTAATGATCTTAGTTAGAAGTCGATAATTGATGTGACCAAAACGCTCATGCCAAAGATGAGTAGATTCTACCTTAGTCAAGTTGCAACAATTACTAAACTGAGTATCCAATAGATAACAGTTATTTTTTCCACGTGATCCTTGAAAAATCACTTTCCCAGATTTTTCTACAATGTCACATCCAATAGCATTGAAGACAACCTTATGGCCTTTGTCACATATTTGACTAACAGAAAGAAGATTAGCAGTCATACCTTTTACGTAGACTACATCATGGATTTCAGGAATGCCAGGTAATTTGATCGTCCCTTTCTTGCTTATGTAGCAGTAACTCCCATCTCCGAATGTTACTGGACCACCCTCAAATTCGCTTGTGTTGACAAACCATGAGAGATCTCCAGTCATATGCATGCTACATCCACTATCAAGAAACCATTGAAAGGGTGATGTTGATTTTAGAGCAAAAGCTCCCATACTAGAATTACTAACCACATTAGGCTTTCTTGTTAGTATTGAATGTCCTTTAAGAGCAGACAAAAGTTGCTCAACATTCTTGTGAAGATTACATGCAACTTTTAATCTTTTTCTAAAAGGCAAACATACATGTTGGAAGTGATCATGAGAACCACAAAACAAACATGTACCAACATCTTTATCCTTGTTCGAAGTATTCTGAGCACCTTCAGATTTCAGAAATCCCAAACCTTGCTTATCACCTGACATACGATAATTTTTCAACGAAAAATTAGAAGAGTTACTCAGATCCATTGAAGGTGACTTTACAGATTTAAAATCCTTAAGTTTTGCAATTTCTGCAGCAACATCAGAGTTGATCTGGATTTGTTCATCCAACTTCTTTTGGAGATAAATAACCTCTTCAGAACGTTTTCGAAGCTCATATTTTTCGATATAAATCTCGCAATGAAGTCCATCAATTTTTCTTATAAATCGATGTTTTTCTAGACAAAGATTATGTTAGAGCATAGCTCGGTTGAACCCACAAGCGTTGGTATGTCAAGTTTGGTTGTCATATTTTAGTGAATCAAAACTCATCTAAGAGTCGCTTGATTATGTACTAGAGACAACTTCGTATAGGTTAGACTAGAAATTCTAGGATGATGAGACATACAAGTATTACTCGAAGACTTGAAGAATATGAAGAAGTAACAAGCTACATCGACGATATCATCCTTCCTCTTGAGGTTAGTAATATTGTGACTTGAACTGTTTCATTCCTAACGTATCTTTCAAGTCGTGCTATATTGAAAACATAATTGCGAAGCTGTGAATGATTATACTCTAGTAGACATAGTGTTAAGGAATTAGAATACGAAGTATAACGCTTATCTTTTGAACTTCGTATATAAGACATCGACATAATCGTATGAATGCTATTGTGATTATATGTATGGGTATGGGTGAAGATTTCGTCCTAGGAAACAATGTTTACATTCGTTTAAAGGAAGTACATTCATGAACTTGTTTTATGAATCGAAAGGGAAATCACTAGGCTTATTGGTATTGTTATTCATTGCATATCTTTGGATTACCAATATGTGTGAGTTAGTAGAATCGATCATAACTTGTTATGTATCTTGGTAAAACTAGTCACAATGCCTGACTTATGTATTGGTATGACTTTTATTAGTGCAACCGATCCTAAGTAATAACCTAAGATGGTATGATCGATATTTGTAATTTGTGTGACCGATCCTAGTAATTGGTGTGACCGATCAAAAAAGAGTGTGTAATCGATCCTTGTAATTGGTGTAACCGGTCCTGGTAATTGGTGTAACCGATCCTGGTAACTGGTGTGACCGATCACAAGTAATACCATGAGAATATGGTAACCGGTCCTGGTAATTGATGTAATCGATCCTGGTAACTAATGTAACCGGTCCTAGTAACCATATTAAGGTAGAACCGATCCTTGTGTTTGGTAGAACCGTAAACCCATGATTAGTGTTTGATATTTGATCAATCACATAGTTCTTTGAAATCAGATGAACCAGTTCTAAACTTGTTTGGAAGTGTGGTATAATCGGTTCCAAGATTGTAAATATGAAAAAGGATTTACAAAGAAATAAGATGTCGACATACTTTGAACATGTTCAGTAACTCTTATCTTTTATTGTTCAAAGATATTCCTTAATAACTCAAGGAGATCCCGGACCGAAATAAGTTGAGAATCTTTTAATTAAGGTTGTTACTTTTATATGCTTTTAATTACCAGCAATTAAAATGCATATCTCTGGAAAATAAAAATTGGTAATGTGCATTTACTAATTGGAGATTTTCTAGTAGGATTTCGGTTAATTTTGGATAGAGCATTTCCAGGAATTATGAAAACCGATTTTGGAAATATTGCATATCTTAAGAATATTTCGGTTTTGGAAATTCCTTGGTGTCCAAACTTCCTTGGTCTATAAATACCCAAGTTTGCATTTCGAGCAAACTATCCTAAGAGCCAGAAAAACTACCTTGTTGTGTTGTTACTGGTGGAGATGTCTATTTGGAGAGGAAAGTACCCTAATTAGGCGAAATCTCTTATGATCGCTCGTTTAAAGACTTCTGTGGGATCAAGAAGCTCTACGAGTACCATTAGTGGGAAACTAGATAATTGCAGTATTATTAGTTTTCGATTTGATTTGATTGACTAACGGTTGTTGAACTTTGATTGCACCTAGTTTATTTATTCTTGAGAATATTCTCTTCTGATATAAGATTCACTCAAACTAGATCGAAGTGTCGATGAGATCCTTAGAACTGTTTGTAGATCTAAAGATGTCTTGTGATAATCGATTGTTAACAGACTCCGTTTTGTGCGTGATTGATCACAAGAGATTCAAGTTGTGGTGTGCAGGTGTTTATTGAAGATTTAAGAAGATTTGAAGACAAAGAAGATTTCTTATTGGTTTCATAATCTTTGGTGTGCACAAAACTTGATCGGATGGGATCCAACTATAATAGGTTTATCTTGATAGACTTGATTGATTAGTTGCGTAGATCGACATCAATATTTAGTATCTTGGTAGATCCTATTATTGATTGCAAAATCTAAACTCTGCTACTTTGGTAGTTGTTGGATAGATAGATCTAAACCCGACAAAGGAGTTTATGAGATTAAACAGAAGAGACTTTGTCTAACTCCTATCACTGAGATTGAATGGAGTTGTTACCAAACAGATTTGTTGTTCCTTTACTGTTTGGAATACGAACCTAAGGAATTGTTCCAGTGCGTGCACTTATTGAATGTCGGAAGCGCAGGGATACTGAAGAAACTAGGTGAACTATAGGTTTAGTTGTTTGGTCTCAACTATACGAAGTTGGTGTGATTTTGTATAACGGCTTAATTCTGAGAGTATTCAATTCTGGACTAGGTCCCGGGGTTTTTCTGCATTTGCGGTTTCCTCGTTAACAAATTCTTGCTGTGTCATTTACTTTTGTTTTTCACAATTATAATTATTGTTATTATAATTTAAAGTAAATTACACAAACGTTAACTATGTATTACTTGATAGTGATCCTTTAGAGTTTGGTTAAGTCCGAACCTATTATCAAGTAATCACACTTTGATTGTTATATTGTCTCGATCTCGTATCCATAGACGATCACACAAAGTGTGAATACCGATTTGTTGTATTGTCTCGACTCAGTCCATAGATAATCACTTTCGTTAAGAGGACTTGTAGGTGGAAAAGTTTAAGATTGTGGTATATTTGGGTACCCTCGCCTTTTCAGATTATTGATGAATTTTTTTAACATAGGATCCTCAACCATACCGATGGTTTCTAGAACACACTCGAAGTTGAGTTTATCCATTTCTGGTGAAGCGTTTTCAGAGACAATATCATCCATACTCAGATCGCTACAAACACAGACTTACGAGGTCTTAAATGTGTTTGCCTACTCTGATACCAATTGAAAAAGCGGGGGTATAACAACCACACCCAATATTTCGTTCGGCAATCTAAATAGACAAACTCCAACATACTTTCAAGAGAATCAACTAGACAATCAGACTCAATCTAGAGAAAAGTATATCAAAGTGTTTTGTATCTCTATTTCTAAATTCAATCTGCAATCAGCAAATAGGAATTTGCGAATCCGATTGAATATAAGAGAAATAACTTGAACGGTACTAAAGACAAATGTTCAAGGATCAATCAATTTTAATCAACAACCAAAGGTTGGATTTCCCAATTGATCGATTAAACGCACAACCTGTGATATTTCAATTATATAAAAAAAATATAATGCGGAAAAGAAATAACACAGACACTATAAGTTTTGTTAACGAGGAAACCCAAAATCCATAAAAACCCCGGGACCTAGTCCAGTTTTGAACACCACACTGTATTAAGCTGCTACAGACACTAGCCTACTACCAATGAACTTCGGACAGGACTGTAGTTGAACCCTAATCAATCTCACACTGATTCAAGGTAAAGTTGCGCTCCTTACGTCTATGATCCCAGCAGGATACTACACACTTGATTCCCTTAGCTGATCTTACCCACAACTAAGAGTTGCTATGATCAAAAGTCGAAGACTTGATAAACAAATCTGTCTCACACAGAAAAGCCTATTGGAATAGATAAATCTGTCTCCCATAGAAATACCTACGAGTTATGTTCCGTCTTTTGATAAATCAAGGTGCACATGAACCAATTGATAACCCGGACTTATATTCCCGAAGAAAATCTTAATATTATCAATCACCTCACAATAATCTTAATCGTATGGTAGCGAAACAAGATATTGTGGAATCACAAACGATGAGACGAAGATGTTTGTGTCTACTTTTTATCTTGCCTATCGGAGATTAAATCTCGAGCAAATCTTAGAGAAGATAGTACTCAATCACGATAGAACAAGGAAAGATCAGAACACACAACTACAGAGAAAATATTAGGGTATGGCTTCTCAGTCCCAATGATGTCTTTAATTCGTTAACCTACAGGGTTTCGTGAAAAACCTAAGGTTAAAGGAGAATCGACTCTAGTCGCAACTAGTATCACACAGGAGGTGTGGGGATTAGGTTTCCCAGTTGCTAGAGTTCTCCTTTATATAGTTTCCAAATTAGGGTTTGCAATCTAAGTTACCTTGGTAACCAACCATTCAATATTCTTCGTTAGATGAAAACCTGATTTAACTCAAGATAATATCTTTCAACCGTTAGATCGAACTTAGCTTGTTATACACAAATGAAATGTACCTTCATTTCGGTTTGAGTAACAATACATAAACGTGTACACTATGTTGGCTCAACATTAGTTAACCAAAGTTAGCTATATGAACACCTTCATATCAACCTTATTCATCTTAACCACAACTAGTTCAAATGACTCAAATGAAACTAGTTATAGAGTTGTTCAATTGCTATATTCTCATAGAAGTATACAAGAACACAATTGAAGCAAAATCGGTAAGATTCACTCGAATCAATTCATGATAATTATAGCCACGGTTTGCAAAGATTTCATTCCTTATTATATAAATGTATTAGTTCATGAGCAAGCCGATTTTAGAACATGATTCACTTAGGTATGCAAACGGGTATGCATACCTTAGTGACCGGACTGGGTTGGGGTTCTCCAGTATGCGAACGGGTACGCATACCTTAACACTTCCAAACTTCAGCAGAAATTCCCGGACCTATACCTTACACAAGTACGCATAACGGTATGTGTACTTAGGTACCCGGACTTTCACAAACCAACAGGTACGCATACGGGTATGCATATTATGGTTCCTGGACATGGATTACATATATGCAAGTATGCATACTATGTGCAAATCCAATTGTTGTAAACTCTATTTCAATCATTGAAACTTTCTTAGAGGATGACAATAGCCGTTTTCACACACTATTAGCATCAAAGCAATTTCCAAGTTATTAAAATAATCATAACGAAACATTCCAAGTCTTCACCAAATGATTGTATCACACAAACCATGTAAGATGTTACTCGGCAATTTTCACATGATTATCTTTTGACTTTTGTCAAGAATATAAGATGAACTTGGTCGAAGCGAAAGCTTACCAACACATATTTTGAGAAATATGTAAGCGATTTAAACTCAGCTTGAAATCTCAAATGTGTATAATCGAAAACTATCGTAATACGACTTTTGTCTCAATATAGAAGATAGAGTAGAAATAGACTTTCCAAGTGATAGATGAGTTTCAGTCTCCACATATCTTTTGTTGATGAAGTTCCACTAGCTCTCCTTAGTAGTTCTTCGTCTTCAATGATAGACGCCGTGAAGTCTAATGCTCAACTACACAATCTATCCTAGTCCGAGACATTACTTTAAGTAGACTAGAAATCAAAACTTATAGTTTTGATCACTAACATTGACAAACAAGCTTGAGATATCAACGCTTACGAGTTCGATCGAGCAGTGCTCTAACAACAATAATTATTGGGGGTGACAAAAAGTCACCCAAAGTAGACAAAGGGATAGATTCATGCAAACCATTGATTTGAAGGCTCATGCAACATTACTGGATAAACTAAGACAACAATTAAAATTTTCTTCTCGATATTTACATGTTAACCATAATGCATGATTTTGGGATATTTATGAATGAGGAGGAAATCCCCTAATCTACCGTCAAAATCTATATAGGTTTCGGAAAAATATTAGAGAAACTAATAATAAATATATGAATGACAAAAGAGACAACTAAATGCTACTTGAAGAACTAATTTTAGAAATATGATGACAGAGTTTCTAATATTACCCAACGCGGTATATGGTTATATTAAGTAAGAAAAACAGTTAGCTATTAAAGGATCGATTACCCCTGAGAAAAAAGTCTCGGGTATGATACCACTACATCTAATCAATTGATTGATATTAAAAAAGATAATATGGTTATAGGACAAACTTGAGTATACATATAAGTCTCTTCTCTCAACACTCTTTTCTCTCTTACACTCATACAGTGTACATGACTTGCACCCTCACAATTCACACACTCACCATCACACACTACTCGCTCTATGTTATTATTTAGTCCATATAAATCCTAATTGAATACATCATATTTTATAGATTATTATGAATCAAAAGAAGAAAACAAAACTAGTTGAATGCACCCTTATAATTGACGAGTTTCAAGCACAGGCCATTGGTATCACCATGCAATAATTTACTACCGAACTATAATGATATCGACCCTTACATACATTTTTTCATCCATTATAAGCGTTTTCTATGCTTTCTTGTATCTCGAGGAGAAACATTATGATAACTCTTGGGGTTGACAAATTTTTTTTTATCCAAAGTAGACAAAGGGATAGGTTCATGCAAACCATTGAGCTAAAGGCTCATGCAACATTAATGGATAGGCCAAGATAAAACCAAATAGTTCTTTCATCTCGGTATTTACATGTTAAGTTAAAATGCATGATCTTGAAAAATTTATGAATAAGGGGGAACTATCTTAATCTACGATCAAAATCTATATAGGTTTCGGTATATGAATGAAGAAAGAGACAACTAAATGCTACTAATTGAAGAGATTCTTTTATAAATATGATGAAAGAGTTTCTAATGTTACCCAACATGGTAGAAGGTTTTATTGAGTAAGAAAAGCAATTTGATGTCAGAGGAAACTGAGAGAGCATATCCGACAAGATTTGGTCCAATAGGTCCTATAAAATATATATACTTATTGGTTGTTCCTGTGTGAAATACCTTTGTATTGATCTTGCACTTTTTTTCCACAATATTTGATTGGAAGATAGAATGTATGAGACAATAAAAAGATGCAGCTTGTAATAGAAGATTTTATGTAAGGGTTAACAGTTTTTAATAAGAGTGTGGTTCGTCCACCCTTATGTATCGGCGAGTTCCATCGTACCTTAGTGTTAGAGCACTGCTCGGTCGAAATCGCAAGCGTTGCTATCTCAAGCTTATTTTTCAAGTTTAGTTGCCAAAACTATAAGTTTTGATTTTTAGTCTACTTATAGCTAGGTCTCGGATTAGGATAGAAAGTGTAGTTGATCTTTAATTCACGGCGTTCATAGATTAAAGACAAAGAACTACAAAGGGGAGCTTGTGGAACTTCATAAACAAAAGGTATGTGGAGACTTGAACTCATCTATCACTCAAAAGGCTATCTACTCTATCTCCTATTTGAGACAAAAGTCGTATAGCTATATACACTTCGATTATACACATTTGATATTTCGAGATGAGTTTAAATAACCTACATATTTCTCGAAATATGTGTTGGTAAGCTTTCGCTTTAACCAAGTTCATCTTATATTCTTGACGAAAGTCAAAAGATGATCATGTGAAAATTGCCTGGTAACATCTTACATGATTTGTGAGAGACAGTCATTTGATGTAGACTCGGAATGTTTCGTATTGATCTATTGATCACTTGAAAATTGCTTTGAAGCTAATAGTTTATGTGAGACATTGTCGTCTTCTAAGAATGTTTCAATGATTGAAATGGGAGTTTAGAATAATTAACCATGATTAGATATAACACAGTATGCGTACTTGTATGCTAACTGTAGCAAGCTATTCCAATTCCGGGAACCATAGCATGCATACCCGTATGCGTACTGGTTGGTTAGTTGAAAGTCCGGGAACTTAGTATGCATACCCGTATGCATACCGGAGTAAGTTCAAGTCCGGGAATTCAACTGAGTTTGGTGGTGTACGACAGTATGCATACCCGTTCGCATACTGGCGAACCCAGACCAAGTCCGGTCACTTAGGTATGCGTACCCGTTTGCATACTTGAGTAGGTTATGTTCTAAAATCGATTTGTTCATGAACTAATACATTTATAAATTAAGGAATGCAATCTTTTGAAAACCGTGGCTATAATGTTAATGAATTGATTCAAATGAATCAAAATCGATTTTGCTTCAATTTTCTTGTATACTTCTATGAGAATATAAACAATTGAACACCTCTATAATTAGTTTCATTTGAGTCATTTGAACTAGTTGTGTTAAGATGAACAAGGTTGATATGAAAGTGTTCATATGGCTAACTTTGGTTAACTATTGTTGAGCCAACAAGGTGTACACGTTCAGGTACAGTTACTTATATCTAAATGAAGTCACTTTTTATTTGTGTGTAACAAGCTATGTTCGATCTAACGGTTGAAAGATATTAGCTTGAGTCTAATCAGGTTTTCATCTAACGGTGAATATTGAATGCTTTGTTACCAAGGTAACATTGATTGCAAACCCTGATTTGAAGATTATATAAGGGAGAACTCTAGCAACTGGGAAACCTAATCCCCCCCACCTCCTGTGTGATACTAGTTACGACTAGAGTCAAATCTCCTTTAACCTACGTTTTTCTAAAACGATTATAGGTTAACGACTTAAAGACTTCATTGGGATTGTGAAGCCAGACCCAACTATTTTCTCTGTAGTTGCGTGTTCTGATCTTGCTTTATTCTATCGTATTTGAGTACTATCTTCTCTAAGATTTGCTCGAGATTTAATCTCCGATAGGCAAGATAAAAAGTAGTCACAAACATCTTCGTCTCATCATTTGTGATTCCACAATATCTTGTTTCGCTACCATACGATTAAGATTATTGTGAGGTGATTGATATTACTAGGCTGTTCTTCGGGAATATAAGTCCGGTGTATCAATTGGTTCCTGTTCACCTTGATTTATCAAAAGACGGAACAAAACTCGTAGGTATTTCTTTGGGAGACAGATTTATCTATTCAATAGGCTTTTCTGTGTGAGACAAATTGGTTTATCAAGTCTTCGACTTTGGGTCGTAGCAACTCTTAGTTGTCGGCGAGATCGGCTAAGGGAATCAAGTGTGTAGAGTCCTGTTGGGATTCAGAGGCGTAAGGAACGCGACTGTACCTTAATCAGTATGAGATTTTTTAGGGCTCAACTACATTCCAGTCCGAAGTTAACTTGGAGTAGGCTAGTGTCTATAGCGGCTTAATACAGTGTGGTGTTAGAATCTGGACAATGTCCATGGGTTTTTTCTGCATTTGTGGTTTCCTCGTTAACAAAATTTCTGGTGTCTGTGTTATTTCTTTTCCGCATTATATTTGTTTGTATAATTGAAATATCACAGGTTGTGCGTAGGTCAATCAATTAGATAATCCAACCCTAATTGATTGACACTTGAACATTGGTCTTTGGTACCGTTCAAGTTGTTTCTCATAATAATCAGGCTCACGGATTCTATCTGTTTGATTTGCTGATTACATTGATAAACAGAGATACAAATCTTGGATATATTTCCATTGATTGAGTCTGACTGTCTAGTTGCTTCTCTTGGAATTATATTGGAGTTTCTCCAAACAGATTTCTTAAACGAAATATTGGGTGTGGTTGTTAGACCCCCGCTTTTTCAATTGGTATCAGAGCAGGCAAACACGTTTAAGACCTCATAAGTCTGTGTTTGTAGTAATCTTACTCTATGGACATAAGTGTTATCTCAGATAAACGCATCACCAGAAACAAAAATTCTGTTTCTTTGGAGTCTATTAAAGAGAAAGATTTTTCAATCTCACAAATAGATGAACATTCTGTTCCCACGAAACAGACAAGTATTGACAAGTTTTTTCTTGATCTTCTTACTGACGAGTCTGACTCTGAAGTTGAGAGAGAAGCATCCAAAGAAAGTGTAGTGATTTTAAATCATGCTAGAATCCAGGCAGCTGAGATCAATAGGCTAAAACACAAAGTCAATAAGATCACTGGCATAGTAAATGATCATGATTTCCAACTAAAATCCCTTCGTGAGGAAAACTCCGAAGTCTGTTCATCTCGAACCTTGCTCAAGGCCAAACTCAAGGAGAATGCTTTGGAAATTGAACATCTATTAAGTAAACTCTCTATTCAATATAAATGATGTTCTGAGGAGTCCACTATACAAATCGCTTCTGAACCAACTGTGAAGTTAGAAAATATGACCATGTATATTCATGATCCTCCGAAAAAAATAGTTCCAGAAGCTGAAGTACTTATTCTTACGATTTCTAAAGATGTGCTTATTACTTCCACTCATCAAGAATTCATCACATCTCCCGGAAGGAAGAAATCTCCTAACGATTCTGTTAATACTATTCACTCTAATCACTTTCGTGATCTGAGGTGTCCCTTCTGTGATTCAAAAGGACATGTTCAACAGAGACGCAAATTGAGAAAAAATGACAATTATTTTTGTCGTCTTCAACACACCTTAGATCTAGTTCTCAAAGGTGTAACTGACATTCGGATGTCTAAACCAATTGGTTTTAGTACTTACCCTGTGAACTCTTCCAAGAAAGTCTGTTCAATTTGCTCGTCCAACATTCGAACGCAGAATAGTAGTGGTAACACAATTCCGTCAAGAAGATTTCAGAAAGGTTCTCTTCAACCTAAAGTAGAAAATGATGTTCAAGAAGTGAGAAAATTTCCGAAAGATGGAAACTATAATGGAGATATGAAGGTCAACCTAAATCTGATAATTGAGGGATACAATGATCTTATCAACAGGCTGATGAATGTCTCCAGACAAACTTCTTCAGGTAAGGATAGTCTCGTTTTTTTATGACAGTAAGTTTTATGATAACTTTTCACACCAAAAAGGGTTCTCTTCTAGAATTGGAAGGAAAAAGAGACTCAACCGTGAACACCATTCATTTAATGAGCTTATGGCTCATACTTGTGCTAATTAATCACAAGGTTTGAAATCTTACTCATGAAAAATCCTGTTGAGTAAGCCTGTTCTATAAACAGGTATGTCTGCTGGAAAAATAGTCTATTATGTTTGTGCTACTCTCTTATCGGTCGCTAGCCAAACTTTTGTCCACAGGCATTGTAGCATAAATTTTTTTTTTAAATTATGTTATTGGTTATTGTTCTTGGTCTAAAAATGCTACTCTTATGCTCTAAATTTTTCCTCTTAGGAGAATATAAAATTTATTGAGCTAAGATTTGTGAAAATTATTCACTTAGCAAAATTTTGCTTTGCAAGACAATTTTCTTGGTTTGTCTTCTTAGATGTCGTAGTGTCTTTTGTTTATGGGTCAAGGCTGCTTTCGTACAGGTACCCGTGTTACTTGTCACAAACTATTTTCAGATACCCTAAAATCCTTCTCCTTGAGAAACCAATTAAATATCAAACTTTTTAAGTTGAGTACACGTACTCCAGGTTATTATTTTCTTGTCAAGAATGGCGTCACCGTATGGCTCTTGCGATTTTGCAGAAGGTTTTCTTGATAAGGGTTTTGGTTTCGAGTCCAAAGGTAAGAAGAAAAGAACTCTTGTAGAAGTTGACGATCTCTCTTCTCAATCACCTGATAATTATTCAGACATTGAGGATGATGAAGAGATTTCTGCTGAAGTGGTTCTTGATTTTATTAGACACTTTGAGGAAGCAAAGATGCAGCTTGTTGACACCATGAAAGGTCAAGATGTGTTACAAACTGAGTTGAAAAAGGATAATTCTGACCTTGCTCTCATGAAGACACATGTTAAGGATCTTCTCAAAGAGAATACCGTCGCCAAAGAAGCGGTTGATGCTATCAATCACAAGCTCAAAGGCCTTGAAACCCGTGAAGTTTCCGAACTTTAACTTTGATTTAGCTTGTGATCGGTCTTTGTTTTTAGAGCTGTTTTGTTTTGTCTAGAAAACTTCTTATGAGAATTTATTCTTGTGTTTTAAGAAGGATAACTAGGGTTTGGAATAGCCTATATTGTGATTAAACATTGCTATTGCCAACGATTTTCATCTTGCAAATTTTTTAGATTTATTTATTTAAATTCTAAAGTTTATTTGGAAGATGATTTTGTAGTATTAATCTTTATTGGTTTTATATATTGCAAAAATATTTTTATGGGATATGTGTGTTTGAGTCCGTGAACTATGATTATCCAATATATGCCAAAAGTTAAGTCTATTATATGTCTTTATGCAAATATTGATGGAAAATAAAATGAACTTTTGATAACAAAGATTAAGTCTATGGTATCATTATGCAAATATTGATGAAAATAGAATGAATCTTTGTATATTCCGAAATATTGATCTTTCCTTGATCCACTTCTATGTGAAAGTACTGTGCGGCTCCGTAAGTGCTCTTATGTTGAGCATTTCCGATTAAATTAATCTATAGGGTTCTCTTGTGGTTAATTTAATTGAGTTATCGGGATACAAATTCATGTTTCATGTAATTTGTTAAAGTCCAAATAAATCCTTCTTTTCCTTTAAAAGTAAGGTCGCTCTTGTTGTTCTTTCGGGAATGACATTTTATGGGGGAGAGTTCTTAATTGAACTTGTGCTTAATTTCCAAATCTTTGTGGGGAGTGCGGCTATGGAATATTGTAGGAGTTATCTTGTATCTTTATAAATTCCTTGATGAATACACTAAGTTTCGACTATGTTAAATCATCGAAACAAAGTTGATATGTTCTCTTTTAGTCATGAAGTATCTCTATGAGAATTTCATTAGTTTTCGTACCTTTGCCAGTTTATATTGACATAAAGGGGGAGAATTATTGTGTAGTTCACACTACAAATACATATGGTTTACGGATCATTATATAAGGGGGAGTGGTTTTCATTGTGAGATGAAGTATTGACTAAGGGGGAGTGATACATATCACCATAGTATTGTTGTCAAAGTTGTGATGCAATTGGACTTTGATGCTATGTAATAATACTATGCCACTGTATAACAATACGAAAACATCTTGTTTTTATATATTGTTATAGCTACGGATCTTCAACAACTATGATGCTGAGTTGAACACGTTCAAAATCACTAGAGTACTTGGAAGTAACGAAAATTTCGAGTAATGTTGAAGAACGAAGGAAATAAAGCATTTGGATGAGAAGCTACAAAGTTTATTTATTTTGTAATCCATATGTATTGATAGTTTTGTCACTAAAATTGACAAAGGGGGAGATTGTTAAAGCACTGCTCGGTCGAACTCGCAAGTGTTGCTATCTCAAGCTTGTTTGTCAAGTTTAGTTTCCAAAACTATAAGTCTTGATTTCTAGTCTACTTATAGCTAAGTCTCGGATTAGGATAGAAAGTGTAGTTGATCTTTAGACTTCACAGTTTCATCGATTGAAGACGAAGAACTACTAAGGGGAGCTTGTGGAACTTCATCAACAAAAGGTATGTGGAGACTTGAACTCATCTATCACTCAAAAGTCTATCTACTCTATCTCCTATTTGAGACAAAAGTCGTATAGCTATATAGACTTCGATTATACACATTTGATATTTCTAGCTGAGTTTAACTCGCTTACATATTTATCGAAATATGTGTTGGTAAGCTTTCGCTTTAACCAAGTTACTCTTATATTCTTGAAGAAAGTCAAAAGATGATCATGTGAAAATCGTCTGGTAATATCTTACATGATTTGTGTGAGACAGTCATTTGATGTAGACTCGGAATGTTTCGTATTGATCTATCGATCACTTGAAAATTTCTTTGAAGCTAATAGTTAGTGTGAGACAGCTATTGTGGTCTTGTAAGAATGTTTCAATGATTGAAATGGGAGTTTAGAACAATTAACCATGATTGGATATAACACATTATGCGTACTTGTATGCTAACTGTTGCAAGTTATTCCAAGTCCGGGAACTATAGTATGCATACCCGTATGCGGACCGGCGTAAGTTCAAGTCCGGGAATTTAAATGAGTTTGGGGGTGTACGACAGTATGCGTACCCGTTCGCATACTGGCGAACCCAGACCAAGTCCGACCACTTAGGTATGCGTACCCGTTTGCACACTTGAGTAGGTTATGTTCTAAAATCGGTTTGTTCATGAACTAATACATTTATAAATTAAGGAATGCAATCTTTTGCAAACCGTGGCTATAATGTTCATGAATTGATTCGAGTGAATCAAAATCGATTTTGCTTCAATTGTGTCTTGTATACTTCTACGAGAATATAAACAATTGAACAACTCTATAACTAGTTTCATTTGAGTAATTTGAACTAGTTGTGTTAAGATGAGCAAGCTTTGAAAAAGCGGGGGTCTAACAACCACACCCAATATTTCGCTTAGCAATCTGTATGGACGAACTCAAATATACTTTCAAGAGAATCAACTAGACAGTCATACTCAATCTGAAGAAAAGTATATCCAAGAGTTATATCTCTATTTCTCAATTCAATCTGCAATCAAACAAATAGGAATTTGCGAGCCCGGTTGAATATAAGAAATAACTTGGACGGTATCAAAAACCAATATCCAAGTGTCAATCAATTTAATCAACAACCAAAAGGTCGTATTCACAATTGATTGACCTTACGCACAACCTGTGATATTTCAATTATATAGAAAATATAATGCGGAAAAGAAATAACACAGACACCAGAAATTTTGTTAACGAGGAAACCGCAAATGCATAAAAACCCCGGGACCTAGTCCAGATTTGAAAATCACACTGTATTAAGACGCTACATACATTAGCCTACTACAAGGTTGATTTGAAAGTGTTCATATGGATAACTTCGGTTAACTATTGTTTAGCCAACAAGGTGTACACGTTTAGGTACGGTTACCCATATCTAAATGAAGTCACTTTTCATTTTTATGTAACAAGCTAAGTTCGATCTAACGGTTGAAAGATATTAGCTTGAGTCTAATCAGGTTTTCATCTAACGGTGAATATTGAATGCTTTGTTACCAAGGTAACATTGATTGCAAACCCTGATTTGAAGACTATATAAGGGAGAACTCTAGCAACTGGGAAACCTAATCCCCACACCTCATATGTTATACTAGTTGCAACTAGAGTCCATTCTCCTTTAACCTAGGTTTTTCTAAAACCATTATAGGTTAACGAATTAAAGACTTCATTGGGATTGTGAAGCCAGACCCAACTATTTTCTCTGTAGTCGCGTGTTCTGATCTTGCTTTATTTTATAGTATTTGAGTATTATCTTCTCTAAGATTTACTCGAGATTTAATCTCCGATAGGCAAGATAAAAAGTAGTCACAAACATCTTTGTCTCATCGTTTATGATTCCACAATATATTATTTCGCTACCACACAATTAAGATTATTATGAGGTGATTGATATTACTAGGCTATTCTTCGGGAATATAAGTCTGGTGTATCATTTGGTTCCAGTTCACCTTGATTTATCAAAAGACGGAACAAAACCCATAGGTATTTCTGTGAGAGACATATTTATCTATTCAATAGACTTTTCTGTGTGAGACAGATTGGTTTATCAAGTCTTCGACTTTGGGTCGTAGCAACTCTTAGTTGTGGGTGAGATCGGCTAAGGGAATCAAGTGCGTAGAGTTCTGTTGGGATTCAGAGGCGTAAGGAACACGACTGTACCTTAATCAGTGTGAGATTGGTTAGGGCTCAACTACATTCCAGTCCAAAGTTAACTTGGAGTAGGCTAGTGTCTGTAGCGGATTAATACAGTATGGTGTTCAAATCTGGACTAGGTCCCGGGGGTTTTCTGCATTTGCGGTTTCCTCGTTAACATAATTTATAGTGTATTTGTTATTTCTTTTGCATTATAGTTGCTTATATAATTGAAATATCACAGGTTGTGCGTAGTTCAATCAATTAGATAATCCAACCTTTGGTTGTTGATATAAATTGATTGACACTTGAACATTGGTCTTTGGTACCATTCAATTTGTTTCTCATAATAATCAGGCTCACGGATTCTATCTGTTTGATTTGCTGATTACATTGAGAAACAGAGATACAACTCTTGGATATATTTCCATTGATTGAGTCTGACTGTCTAGTTGATTCTCTTGGAATTATATTGGAGTTTGTCCATACATATTGCCTAAACGAAATATTGGGTATGGTTGTTAGATCTCCATCTTTTCACTTAGTTTTAGTTCTTGTAACTTATTGTGCATGATCTGCAAAATAAACATAGCGGCTTCTCTATTTTTAGATCTATATCCACAAATGTCATACATTTGAAGAGATTAAGTGTAAAAGCACTCTACTTTGGCTTCTCTATGTCTATCTTCATCTTTCAAATATTATAAATTATCTCTAAATTTGGATTATTGATAAAGGTAAAGCTAATTTGTTTACGGGGAAACCTGACCTTTAGTCAAAATAGAGTGACTTGGGGTATATAGAAGATGATAAAAATATATTAGCCTTCCTATCCGTAGGACAAAATCCGTTGTTGGATAGAGCATTTTGTTTTTGTTGTAAATTGTTTTAAAATGATTCTCGTACATGTGCTTTATCAAATGAAGGGTATAATGATTGGATTCATTTTATTCAAACTCTTGGTAAGCATGAGAATAGCAAAGTACACAATGTTAACATGAGACTTTGGCTTGAATTACGTGAAAGACTAGAGTTGAGTGATACAATTGATAAGAAACTTCAACGTCAGATTAATGAAGATAGGGGACATTGGAAGCAAGTATTGAAGAGAATTATTTTTGTTGTGAAATATCTTAGCATACATAACTTGGCTTTTCGAGGAACAAATGAGAAATTTTATGAAAATAACAATCGAATTTTTTAGGTTTGATTGAAATGATTGCCGAGTGGGATCCGGTAATGAAAGAACATATGAGAAGAATTAAAAATAATGAAATTCAGTACAATTATCTCAGTTCTAAGATCCAAAATGAGTTGATTGATTTGCTAGCTTCTAAAATCAAAAGTGCCATCATTCAGAAAATTAAGGCTGCCAAGTATTTTTCTATATTGCTTAATTGTACTCTAGATGCGAGCCACCAAGAGCAAATGTCTCTGATTATTTGGTGTGTAGATACTAGTGAAAGGACTTCTAAAATGTCGATGATGCTATGCGTCAAGTGGAAGGGCTTCTAAAATATTTTCAAAACTATAGAGTAAAGGAATTTGGGAAGGCCTTAACCACTGACAAAGATATTGCTAATCAATTGGGAGTTGAAGCTGATTTTCATGTGGTTCGTATATTTCATAGAACACAATTTTTTGATGAGATTGGAAATTGTGAGGAAACAATCCCATCAGCTGAAGGATCTTTTCGAACTAAGTTTTTCTTGCAGATTGTTGATCAAGCTATTAGTTCACTTGAAAGACGGTTTGAGCAATATAAAGCATGTGACGACATATTTGGTTTTTTGTTTAGTTCAGATACTTTAAACTCAATGGATGATGATCGGTTGAAAGCTCGTTGTGATAATCTTGAAGCTGCTCCAAGACACGAGGAAGCATCGGATATCGATGCAAACGATTTGTTTGCCGAGTTGAAAGTTTTACGTGAAGTATTACCAAGGGAAATAACCACAACAGCTGGTGTATTTAATTTTTTAAAACGTCAAGATAGATTTCCGATTATATCTATCTATTGCATATAGAGTACTCTTAACAATTCCAGTTATAGTGGCATCGGCAGAAAGAAGCTTTTCAAAATTAAGCATACTGAAATCGTTTTTACTACCATGGCCCAAGAAAGACTCAATGGGATGGCTATGATATCGATTGAGTATAATCTTCTTGATGACGTTGATATCGATTCCTTGATTGATGATTTTGCAGCCGTAAATTCAAGACGCTAAATTTCCGCTGATGATCTTCTGAATGGTATATATGCATGTCATATTCGAATTTGATATTAATCTTCTTAAGTCTTCCATTTGTATTTTCGTTTTGCTAACAACTTTAGTCTTTATATGTATTTCAGGTACAAAGATTTTGGTTAACTAACTCACAGATGGGACAACTTGAAGTCATTTACAAAGATACAGACAGTAAATACTAGAAAAACTAGTCGACAATCTTTTTTTGGTTCTTTTTTTTTTTTGTGTTGAACTAGACAATATGTATAAAAGCAATGCTTATAACTATAAAGAACTTGTTATGTTTATGCTAGCTATTCGAAATGGTCGGGGGAAAAAATTGAACGTAAAAAGGCCCCGCGATTAAGTTCGCACAGGGCCCTAATACGCACAGGATCGGCTCTGTCCGCTTTTTCCTTTGACAGTTCTTCCATACCAGCCAAATTTGGTAGAGGCAAGCAGAAAAAATAGAAATAGAGCAACGGGAAGCAAAAGGAAAAGGTGAACAACATGGTTTTGTTTGATCAGGCAAGTTATGATAAGCTTATTTCGGAAGCACCTAACTCCTTCAGTCTTGTCTGACAGACTCGGGATTAATGGATCCTAGCTCATAGGGAAATCAAGGATTCGGCGACAAAGGGTTTAATCAGGGTGATATCAGCTCATTCCACCCAGCATATTTACACCAGAGAGCCACCCACACTTAGAAGAACACCAAGAGTTCGTTATTATTTTTGTTATTCTTGGAATTGATTAGTAGGCTATGAAGTTACATTTTAAATCACCGGGAAACACATTTTAAGCTATACAACATACTGATCAAAACATAGTTGTTATCATTTTTAATTTAAAAAAAAGATCACATCAAAATTTTGGGGGTTTGATTCTTATCGCGGCAATCTTCATCATTAACTAGATTAAAGATTCATTGTTTAAAAGTAAACAATATATATATATATATATTTCTGGAAAATTTTCACGAATTGCTTACAACCAATCATTTTTAGAACCTTATTAAATAATCAAGAGGAAAAAATATCAAACAACAATTGATTTTATGTTTTGTAGAAGATGAAAATATTATCGTGGAATGCAAGACAGGTGAGAAAACGGGTGATTCAAGTATTTTTATATTTTCACCTTTGGTGACTCCATTTCAACTCTGCCTGACTAAAAGTCAGCTTTCTCCTTAATTATTTTGGCTTTTCCTATGACAAAAATCTAAATTTAAAGAAGGGATGGAGAACCTTCAAATTTGTTAGATAGTGACAACTCACCCAAACTTTCACACTTCACCTTTACTTTCTTATCTAATTACTATTACATGCTATCTGCTCTTATATTAAATACTCAAAGTTGTGACATAATTTACATGAAAATACCACTACTTATTTTTATAAATCATTAGTATATTATTTAAACCAAACCGATGAGACCAAAAAAGAAAAAAATAAATAAAATAACATGAAGATAGAAAGTAGAGATCATCATGATACGAAAAAGACTTTACAAAGCATTTTTTAAGAAAATCAATCTCCACAATAGGGATAGAGAAGACATAACAACATCCAAATACATTGAAAACGGTGAATCTGGTGCGGTGCAAGGGTACATTTCAAATTTTTCAAAAACCCGGGAAGAATTTCAGATCAAATTAGGCGAGTTTGGATTTTCTAATTAGTTTAGGACTTGCCGGTATAGAGCCTTGTACTCAGATGTCTATGATAGTGTTAGAGCATTGCTCGGTTGAATCCAGTAGCGTTGGTATGTCAAGTTAGTTGTCAAATTTAGTTTCCAAAACTCATTCTTGATTTAGTATACTAAAGTTAGTTTCGGTCTTTCGGACTAGATTAGGTCTAAGAAGTAGAATCGAAGCTATCCTTGAAGGAAGGAGACTGAAGACTACAAGAAGACATCAACAAGGAATTCATCAACAAATATATGTGGTGATTGATTTCATTTGGATTCTTGTTCAATTCTACCTTTCTATCTATCGAAACAAATGCTCACTCTATGGAACAATTCCTATGACGGTAAAAGTACATTTATGTATATATACTCGAGGTTATTTGAGCCACGACTTTTGTGACAATAACCTTTATCCCTGAAAAGGTTCTCATGTTATAGTGAATGAGCTTACGAATTCAACGATGAAGTTATGAGTGATTTATTAAAGCAATAGTTATAAGCGTTGCTGAAACTGTTGCAGTTCGTTTGTAGGAAACAATCCACGAACTGTTTGTAACGGTTCACGGACTTGAGCCCAATTACGTGACTAGAGGCCTTCTTTAGTCATGTTTTTGATGTTTCCTTATCTAGGCAAGATAACTATTACTCCAAACATATTTGATTACCATATTAAAGTGTTTGTGATATCTTTTAAATCCTTCCTAAGATAAATTGTGATTTATTCACATAAATACAATATTTGCTAAATTAATTATTTATTTAATTATTTTGGCAAGAGTTGTAACTTAGGAAAGACTCCCAAAATTAGGAGAGTCTTGAAAAAGGAAAATAGCTTTGCTTAGATTTCAAGCTACCTTGTTCACTATAAATAAAGGGTTCGTGAATACCACATTTTTCATCCCTTGGAAAATTGGTGTAAGATTCATAAGTTTGTTTTCCATGTCTTCTGTTCTTCGTGAACAAGAGTGAGATAAAAGTCTTTGTCTTGGAGATCGCAAAGCCGAGTTGATAATAATCTTCGTGATTGTTGCACAACTTGTAATCTAGGTTTTTCACCTCTTGTCTATTCTAAGGTCTTCTCTTCTAATATAAGACCATTCAAGAGTTGTTGATCATAAACCCTGGGTATTGATAGATTTCAGTTCTCGATCGTATACCGACACTAGTTGGTCGAAATCAGAACTAGAAAGAAAACTTCGATTAAGATATCTTGTAAAAATCCTTAAGAAGTTTTAAACAAGATATCTCTAGATTTATTTTAGTTGTTCTTGTTGTAGAATAATTAGGTTTCTCTTCCATTTTTTGATATTACTTTTACCTAGTAATTGTTTTTCTCAAGACAAACACAAGATTTCCAAAACCTTGATTCACATCTAAAGGGAAATCAAACCGTTATTTTGTGAAAACAAAAGATCGAAAAATATCAACGTGTTGTTGCATCTTCTAAAGAGAACTAACATTCTGCCAGAAGATTTTCGAAAATGCTTATGAAGAGAATTGTGTTCTGCCAGAAGATTTTCGAGAATAACTTCTAAAGAGAATTTGTGTTCTGCTAGAAGATTTACAAGAAGAATTCCTAAAGAGAATAGGTGTTCTACTAGGAGTTCTACAAGTGTTTGAATACAGCTGAAGCAGGTATTACATCTAGTCCGAATAGGTAGTAGGAAATTGGTGTAACAGCTTATAATCAGTGTGTGTTTATTCTGGACTAGGTCCCGGGGTTTTTCTGCATTTGCGGTTTCCTCGTTAACAAATTTTTTGGTGTCTGTGTTATTTCTTTTCCGCATTATATTGTTTATTTTTATAATTGAAATATCACAGGTTGTGCGTTAATCAATCATCGTTGACAAAACCCGACCTTGTTTGTTGGATAGGACTTTGATTGATCTTGGATATTGGTCTTTGGTACCGTCCAAGCTTCTCTTCATATCAGACTTACAGATTCAATTTATATATCTGTTTAAGTTTGTGATTGTTAAAAGAGAAAGAGATAAACTCTTTAGTATTATTCTTTGATTGAGTTTTTACTCTCGGAATATTATTAAGGTTTAGTCCATACAGATTGCCGAACGAAAAAGTTGGGTGTGGTGTAGTACCCCGCGTTTTCAGATAGTATCTTTTCGTCCAATTATTTGTAGTCGTTGGTAATCTCGACTCCTCCGGTCCTGCTTATGCACACTTACATCGTACAGTGGTGGGGAGGGGTGATCAGTAACTACTTAATAGGCCAGGAATAGGTTGAGTTTTTAGATGATCATACAATATGCAAACAGAGAGTCGCCCAAGGTATGCTAAGGGTAACCTCACAAATTAGTTGTGTTAGAAGAACAAAGAAATCGGGGATACCACATATAAAACAGATGCTTTCAAAGATGGGCTACAAAGAAACTCCAGGGGCACAAGGGAAACATGCATATTTATGTTCTAAACAACAATCTTTTTGTATTAACTTGAGGCTACTGTGATTGTCTTCTTTATTCAAGAAAAAAAGTTTGAAAACATCGTTGCAATGGTTGACAAATTTATGAGATGTTGGAGGAAACTGGCATCACGAAACACTGAACACTAGAGGTTCTTTGTTCTTTGATTTGCAAATTTATTGAATGCGATGGGATATTAGGAATAGGTTTACAAATGTGTGCTTTAGAACAGGTTTTTTTGCTGCTAGATGGAGTCAAATTAAATTTTAAACACGACTTTAGAGATACTAATTACTCTACTAATAAAGAAAAAAAAGAAAAGAAAATGTGATCTTAGAAATTAGATTGTATTTGGTGGATTCTATGGTGTTTAACGAACAAAATTATCGATTGGTAAAAAAAAAAAGAAAAAAAAGAATGTGATTAGGAATTACAACTATAATTGGTAAATTTTTTAACTCCAAAGTTAATATAGCTTACGAAGAACATGATCTTAATTTTAAGAGATAAGAGGCACAAGGCCAGGCCTATAGAGGCTTGCCATATTTCCAGCCATTTTCTCTGGTTTAGCCATATATGTAGTTATCATTCATAAAAACATAGATGCTTACATTTTGGACAACATGTGTATAAATCTAATGTAAATTAAGATCCAAAACGTACAATAATGAAGCCGAGGCTGCATCAATTAGCAGACACCCAAAAAATCACCATGTAACCAACAATATCAAGCACCAACTTTTATTACCTTTTTTAGCAGTGTATCCATGGGGTTAGTCAATAAGGTATTGACCAACACCTTTCATTGTACTGCTTTCCCTAGAATTGAATAACGCGACCTATCTATTTTAATGTCTTCTCTAGCTTCAGCATTGAAGAATTCCATGGATGATTTCAGTTTTCACAGAAGTTTAAAAATCCCATGTACTCGTGATTATGTATCATACTCAAGCTCTTTTGGATCCCCACAACACCTAATAACAAACAAGATCAAAATATAATCAGTATGCATTCATCCTCCAACCAAAGTCCTAAAAACCAATAATCCCATAAATCATCATTAGATTATAGAAGGCAGGGTTTTGAGAAATACCCATTGTTAGAGCACTTGCAAAGATGACGGCAGACAAAATGAATATAATGATCGAAGCTCTTTTCAGTATGGCAATTAGTTTCCTGATGAAACATTGCCCCCAGAATCCAGCAGCCACAGATACTGCGATAAGATACAGAGCTGCAATGCACCCAAAATTAAACACAACTCAGTTTTGGAACATTTGTTGTTTTTTTTTGTACGTGTAAGCGATACCCAAATTTAAATGTGTTAAAATGGATATCGAGGAAATGTAAGTGTAACATACCGTAGGGAATTGGGAACCTCTTGAGAAAGTAGAACTCTACCACAGAAATGGATGATGAAAACATCATCACAAAAGTTGCAGTTGCACTTGCCACCTACAGATAAAAGGCAATTCCACCAACATTAACAAAATATTTTAACTTTTCTTCACATATGATAAAAGAAATCAAGATACCCATAAATTTTGTGCAACTGTTTCCATTTCCAAACAAATATTTGCATCAGCCATCTATATTATTCCTTCTATGATTCCCCATGCAATAATTGATACAATTAAACAAATATTTGAGTCAAATAATGCAAAGGGTGTAAACGTTTTCCTATTTTTTCCTTGGCAACACAACTTGTTTCCTCATGCGATAATAAATACAAACACTCGAGTCAATCAAACCAAAAGGGAATAATGTTTTCCTCAATTATTTTCTTCCAACATTGTACCTACCCAATCCTAGACATTGATAGACCTCGGAATCTTGTTGGCAACTAAAAAAATTAGTAGGATTCTGTGTACCACATGGGACTATTTATCATCCTAATCATAAAAATTATTCGATTCATTGGTATGTATGATTTGAATTTAAATTTTTATAAGTGATTAAAAAATGAGAAAAAATAAGTTTGTACCTGGGGAATGACTCCAAGTTCAAGAAGGAGAGGGCCTAAAATGAAACCACCACCTGAACCTAAAAGCCCACCAACTGTACCACCTAAAATCCCACAGAGTGCACAAAAAGCAATCTGAAGTGCAGTCCACTGAATATTAGCTTCACAAACTGGTTCACTGTTACCACACGCTCTTCTCCTCTTACTCTCTCTATACAATCTTGCTGCTCCATATCCAAACACACTGAGAGCCACTGGAAACTACACACATAGTAATTACAAGATTAATTATGCTAAATGTATTTAATGACACTCAAATTAAATCGACAGAAATAATTTATTTAAACTGTCCACTTGTTTACTCCGAATTTCGAAGAAACTGGACTACATACAGACCAATCAGAATTGTTTATCAAATCCAAACCACTTACTTGTAGAAGATTTAGTATCCAATACCATGAACTGCAAACCTCTGTTTCGTTCTGTTTCAGACAACAACAAAATTAAAAAATGCCAAGAAAAAAGACAGTTCTGATTATTTATTTATTTATAGAGATTTAACAGTTGTGCTGCTTGTGCACTTACCTTGATCATTTGACAGAGCAAAAATGCAACCCAGACAATCACTAATGCCAGGGTTCTTTTCCATCTAAGATTGAACAGTAAAATTTGCTGCAAAAATTTCAGAAAATAATGCAAATTTTTTGATTTCAGTATAAACCACAGAAAATAGGACAACTGATAAAGACATTAAGTTTTGATTTTTTACTCACTAGTTTGGATTTCTCTTCTCTAGGAACCAGTGGTTCATATTCTGTATCAATCAGAACTGCATAGACAAAAGAAAATAGTTTAACATGATTAATTAGCGGTCTCTTATGCAGTATTAGAGATCTGATGTTATGTGATTAGCAAAGATTTGAATGCGTACGTTCGCCATTGGAGTTATGCAACGGATTAGCATTCTGCTTCTTCTCTTCTTCGGACTGCATGCATGAATAATGAAGTTTATGAGAAAAGATTAAAATGGTAAATCAAGAATTGTAGAAAAATACTAATGATTTTGAGAATTGGAAAACATACATTGAAGATTGTTTCTTGTTTCCACATTTCGATTCCTTTGAAGAATGACCTAGACGATGTCCCTGATTCAATCAAGAACAACAATCTGTTAATCAGGACAAAATTAAACGCGGTTCGATGGCGTAAAAAGAGGTTTAATTACCTACCCAAGAAAAGAATGATAATGAGAATGGTGATGAGCCAGTAAGGAAAAACAACACTTAGTGCAACACCAAGTGTGATTCCAAGCATGAGCATGGGTTGGAAAACAAGAGCAAGATCGTAATCGATAATTGGAACGTCTTTTGTTGGATGAGGCACTCTTAGATTGTACCAAACTGATGAGCATGATGCACCCATAATCATACCTGCAATTTCATATCCAATTTTAATTAGAATAGCAATGATTAAGAACATGGGTTTCTTTGATTAATACTAATCCTGAGATTCCCGAGCATTAACTTACATTTCGACAAAGCAGCGGCAGACTTGGTATCGAAACCAACAATCAAATTCAGCATAGGAACAAAAATCCCTCCACCTCCAACACCACCAACGGTCCCAAAACCAGAACCTAGAAATCCAATTATAGTTGCCAATACACTTCTCCAATTGAATTCAATCGCCTGTTAATCCGAAAACACTTTGAAAATCAAATTATTTCTCATGGTGCAAACAAGGCATATAGACATGGAGATAGAGATTATAACTTACCGGCCAAACCTTGATGTCCCGACCATTCTCTTGAGCCGAGTAAGACCCATTACTCGAATACGTTAGGTTGGAGTATTTAAAAGTAGATAACACAATATGAGGTTCTTCTTGATTAAGAAATTGAAGAACATGGTTATTGAATGATGGTGAGCTAACGAAGAAAGTCGATAGAATAGCAATAGAAAAACATGTGAGAAGATACACTACAAATCCTTTCGTTGCCATGGCAAAGCTACCTAATAACTTATCTTCTTCTCAAGAATAGTAGTATTGCCCACCCCCACCACTACCTAAAACAACCGTCTCAAGATCCTCTTAAGCACCTATTCTTCTAAACAAACACAAACCAGACTATATTAGCAAATTTAACTCAAAACTCAATTGAGAAAAAGAGAGAAGGGGGGAGTGAGACAGAGGATGGTTCCAAGAAGGTGAATGTTTTATTGTCGTTTAGAGAAAGAGGAGGGACCCTTGATCATGAGTCTGATTCTAAAACCATAAATCTGCCATCTGCACATGCTTTGGATCTTATCCCACAAAGAGAGAGATATATGCAGAGAGTTATAATAAGAAGAGTCCAATTTGGACTCTACAACAAGTCTGTGAACATGTGGTGCCATTAGTTGCTTGTTTCAGTTCAAACACCTCATCACCCAATTACTAGACGGTGTTTCATCAAGAAAAGAACACCCAAACAGTGCCAAACTCTCTCTTCTTTTTAGCTTATTTACTCTTCTCTGTTTATAAATTAAAAATTAATTACTTGCACGTTTCTATGACAAAAATAATCACCAAAATATGCAAACACTACAGTGTTGCTGCAGTGTGTCAAACCGGGTAATAGATTGACTCACGCTATTTATTAGCACAGTATCCGACGTCTCTTAAGATAACTAATGTCTGTTTTGATGGATAAAAAGTTTGGTGTCTCGCGACGTTTCGAATTTAAGGTCTCCGCCCGACGAATTTACCACTACAGTACAATAAAGGGTTATCTTATCTCGGTCACTGGACTTCAGTTAACCGGAGATGAAACTATCCCAGAATTTAATCCTTACCAGCATTTCACCATGACCACATACATAAAGTGGACCAGCATACATATAATAATACCTCTGTACGTCTCTGCTGAATTGGAATGGCTTTTATATCTTCTAGCTACCATACCTCTAAATGAACTTTTCTCATTAATGGCATTGTTCTGGCTATGAGTTCCAGCTATGAGTACTTAGTAGTTAAAGTGAGATTAAACACCGATTTTTTCAGATTAATGGGGCACTTCCACTATCATGGCACTATCATGGCATTCAGTTGTTTGAGGTTTATTATTATTTTTCTTTTTAAGGTTAAGGTTTTGATGGGATCTGTTTTTGGCGGTCTTTTCAGAAGGGTTGTTAAACCTAACAAAACAAACTTCCTTAATAAATTGAGTGAGTTATAGAATTCTGTATTGCTTTGAAAGGCAAGTTATACACACTTGGTAATGAAAGCTGTAATCACTCACGTCATGCGTTAAAACGTTAAGCTAAAGAAAATGTGTGTGACCCAATTTATGGGTTTTGAAAGAAAATACAATAAGTTAAAAAGATGGTAAATGAAATTGCATGATTTTTACCTTGATTTGTTGTGATGACAAATAGATGATAAGAAAATCGTGAATGCATGTAATAATTTGACTATGTGGTTATAAGAGCAGTGAAGGTCAGAGTGCTCTAAGTGGTCCTAAAATTGATAACTTCACTCATCAACTTCATGTGTTTATACATGTACATGGCTACGAATCTACCAGTACCATCTCTATGCTATTATACACCTAGTTTACACTAATAGTCAATTTATAGATACCATGAGCAGAATTGTTTCTGATTCTAAAGAAACAGATAATCAATCTCAAAAATGATATAAAAACAATTTTCTTAACAAAAAACTGACTTTTTTCATTTCAAGAAGTCATTCTGAAGTCAACTTCTTAGTTTCTAAATGTCAAAAAACACATCCTAACATGCTATAAACTTTTATAGATACCATTCTAACAACCCTTCTAAAATCATCATTCATTTGCATAGAAATTAGCCTTCGACAATAATGCAGGCTTGACAAATACGTTCTTCTAACTCCATATAATTATAACAAATCACACAACAAAAGTTAAATTTTGATTTTGGCAATATTTTAACGCAGTCAATACATTTGGCGAGATAAGAACAGATATTTTGGCAATATTTTAATCACACAATGCACAGTCGTCAAAGTTTATCTAAAGCTCATCATAGAGACGAACAGATATTTTGTGCGCCACCAACTTGGTTGCTAGATTGGCTGCCCATAAATGTTTGCCCGCGCGATATGCATGAGAATGACGTCTAAGACGTAACCTAAATTTACTGCCCATTATAAGCATCATGCCAAACAATACAACCCATATCATCTCCATGAAAATAGCCATGCCATAAATATGCCAAATTCTATACCAAATTCTCTTTGCAATTCTTAACAAGAAACAAATTCAAGCAGAAAATGGACAAATTCTTTATGGACAATTCATTAAAAACCAACCAAATTCACAGTTTAAGAAACACACATCAAATAACAGACTAGATTCATGACAATGTAGTTTGAGGAAATCTACGTACGTACCTTTCTATCGATTGAATATTCGAATCAAGCAATTGAAGCGAGACAAAATTAGATAGCTTTTGAAATCAAGAAATCCACCAGAAAAAAAAAGTATTTTTATCTTTTTCTTTGTTTTTGAATTTGTATGGGTTAGGTTCCAAAAATTTGAATGAAACTTTGAAAATTTTAGATGGTAATATCTTGTGTTTGTGGTGCTAGGGTTTTAGTGCACCATTTGTTTAAGGAATTGAGAGAAATTTGGATGGTAATTTTTCTTTTTCAATGAAGGATAATGATGGCTGCTAATTATCAGGGTCAGATAATGCTCGTAGGGTCCTAATTTTACGGGACTAACTGCCCACCAATTCGAAATTACCGCAGAAAAAATTGTTCCTAGAAGATCTCCAATTTTGATATTTAAACCCACAACAACGGCAAGGCTCAAGAGTCAACTGGGGATGGCCTAGTTTGAGGCCAACTCTCCCCGCTCGTCTATTGTGGGCATTTATATGCTTTCTGCAAGATTTTGAATTGTCACCGTCATCCATTGATGATTTTTGCGCCCATAATTATATCACATTGTAATGGTACTAATATAGCAGCACATACAAATTCAAGCATTGATGCTTTGAATAGTAGATGGGGGAACAAGCAGAAAGTTAGGTAATTTGAAGCCCTCATTTTTCATACTCATCACCTAGACTGGAATGCACTTGCACTCTGAAAATGACTGTTATCCGTCATGTGGGACTTGAAATTGATTGCGGATTCCCTAACTAGGTAGACGTAAATTCCCTAACTAGGTAGACGTAAATGGGGCCGATGTTAGCTCGGAGACTATCTGGATCCTAAGACTACCACATAAGCTGTGGATAGCTAATTGCAACTGCACTACTTTTTGAGTAATGGGCGAATTCACAGTTGACTCGCAAACATTTTTGAATGTGCTACCACCTCAACAAATAGTGTCACATTTCCTTGAATTAATGGCAACACGATACAAATGTGTTTGTCGACTACCTGCTTCTTTTCGTAGACAACTGGTTTCCACAAGGCAGAGATCACAGAGAAGGGCTATGGTAACATTGATGGAGACAACAACTTTAGCAATAAACCAATGGAAGTGGAGATTTAATTACAGATACTGTTACGGCCTTATGAAGAAGGATGTTAACCAAACATAAGAACTGCTACTAACATGGTTGATAATGGAACAGATAAATTGTCATCAAGTACCTCTGTAGTTGGGAGGGATTCCACTATTGTTGCCACCAAAGACACTAAAGCGACTCTTCCCATTGTAGATGACCAATCCAACTCGAAGTATCCCAGAGCAGTAAAGTATTTGAGCATCCTACAAAGAATTCAAAATCATCTCAAATTAAGAAAGCTATTAATGGGGCAACCTACCTAGCAAACATTTGTCAACTTCAGTTCTAAATTTTGCGCTGCTGGTTAGCCAAGTTCAATGATTGGTATTACGTACCCGATGGAAATTAAGAAACCAAATGTAAACATGGAGATGCTGCCAGCCCAACTCTTCTGTTGGTTATATGGTAGCTTCTGTTTTCCGTATCTTCTCCCAATTATATCGGCAACTCCTGTTAGAAAGCTAACATCAGTTGGTGGTTACTTGGAAAAACGGCAGGCACAATTACTGAAGAAGGCGGAAGGTGATTATTACCATCCCCACCACACATCATTGCCAATGACATAATCCCGACCGGAGAGTCACGCCAATAGGCAACAGCAGAGAGGATCAATATCAGCACATAACAGAGGGGACCTTTTAGCAGTTCCCTGAGATTTTGAACAATTTACAAGTATGTTAACCTGAAAATCTTTTTTTACAGAAGGAAGAGACTCGATACTAGTGTTTGACCAAATTACCTTGGATTACCCTCGCGAGTGACGGACTTCACAAGACCTGCATCTGTTGTGAGTGATAAGCCATTTAAGATAAGCCTTGCACAATTCACAAAAGGAACAACAGCAGCAAAGTAGCGAGCCTCTGCAGAGTTGCTATTCTAGGTTCATATGCAGAAATTCAGCACAAGAAGATAGGAAGGAAAAAAATAGCTTTAAACAATGATGAAATAAAGCAAGAAAGAACCACCTGAAGATCGGCCAACAAGACAGGAATAGCAACCCTGACAATACATGCACCAGTTTTCTACTCAAATTCTGCTCTAAATGAAAGAGGTAAAAATCTGTTTAGAAGAAGTGCCCATATTGAATTCAACAAACACACACAAATGTAATACTAGAACTAAGAGATATGTCTCGTATTTCGTAGGCCGAGTCGCAGCGGAATACTAGAACTCAACTGCATACTTAAATTAATTATGTATAAACATAGATCGACATGAGTTACGAGCATGGTAGTTACTTTGATGATCCAGCAAAACACCAAATGTGAAGTCTTCATTCAACTTACAGAAACCTTGCATTTAATAGCACGCGCGGACAGCGCCTAGCTAAAGAGTAGAATATACCTTAAGTCTTTATTATTTAGATAGTTATAAGTTAAAACACAAACCCTTTTTACTTTATTTATTTATTCTTAATGCCAATGGGAACCATAACTTCAAGTTAAAACATTGATGTGAAACTCATTACATATGCATACAGTACAAGTTCTGAAACTCCAACATGGCCACACTTCTCAAGTAGAACAACAAGAAAAAAGATAGTCGGCCCGAAATTACTTTCAGTTTTCAGTGTGCAATACAGCAAATTAAGGTGTTGTACTTGTACCATATCGCCGGTATTCTTTTGTATAAACGTTTTGGATGCATAATAATGACCCCAATGAGAGTCTTAATAATGTTCAGAATCTTGTTCACTGATCACATGTATACTAGCTTCAGATCAGCATGGTTGTGTTGTGTGGTGTTCATTTTTTAACTCTCACATGTAGCACAGTACTTGTCACCATTCACTGCAGCCTTTTAACCTAACTTTATAGGTTCAATACTACAGGGGAAATGGCACTCTGTGATGGTTCTGAGTACAAAAATTATTAATACCTTCCAAAATTTTCAAGGACATAAATTACTATTACCTCACAAACATTTCAAGTACAAAAACATAAACAAGGGTTTAGACTAAGCTAACTCATGTTTGCTAATCTTGGCTTAATCATAAAAATTAGTAAAATTTCTAAAACTAAATTCCAACTTTCAAAATTATGACCACCTACTACCATTTTTGTCTTTAAGAATCAATAGCAGGACAGCATATTTTGTGTAATTTCGAGGTATAAATGCACTTTCTGACTAGGAGATTTACACCTGCGAGGAAAAACCCAAGGTTTCTCCAGCGGAACCCTTTTGGAGATGCAGCTTTATCTAGACTGTGAACGCCATTGATAAATGAGCCCAAAGTTTCAAGCCGATTGTTGAGATCTCTCTTGGGATTTCCCACCAGTTGTCCCATGGAAAATCATGTAGACAAATCTCGCCATTGATTTGAAAATGTGGAGTCCAGTGATCTATGACACTCACAGCCTAGATCAAGCCACATCTCCAAAAGGGTTCCACATAGGAAACATAAGGGGTTCCTCTTGGGGGGATACAGGAAAAAATAATTTGATCTTTAACGTTTACAATTATCTCCAGAAATTTTTCAAGAACAACTAGGGGGGGTGAATCATAAAATTTCCCTAATAGCTAATGAAATGACAAAATTCAGTAACACAGATCTAAACAGAAACTAGTGCTTCGTCTAATTTATGTTTGCTAACATTGGGTTAACCATAAAATTGCTAAATTCACGTCAAGTAAGGCATTCTTCACGATATCTTACTAGTCTATTGCTAGCAGTAAAAGTAAAAGCTAAGTAATTCCCACTATCTTGTATGAAAACAAACAGTAGCAACAAAGAAAGTAAACTAAATCCTATTTTTACCCATACATAATTACATCGATCTCCTGATTTTTAATACTACAATTCCCCTGAAATCTAACGAAAATGATAAACTCTGAAAACAAAAACATAACCCCTTTTTATAGATAATCATTAACCTGTTGAATAACTTGATTCTTAGTAATATTATCAAAAAACAGGGAATAGCCTCCTGACCGTCACAAGACCAATAACAGCTACATCTTGTAAAATTATGTTGCTTTGATCTGAATTGAAGAAACTCAATGAAGAATAAACCATGGAAGAAGAGGAATTTGAAGGATAATGATGATGATTATGATGAAAACCAATGTAATCTATGACTTACCTACTAATTTAAATACTATGTTCGTAAACTACTAACGCATGTTGTGCCTAGTTCTACACAACTTTATTGCGACAATAGTAATTTAGCAATTAATTGTAGATACACCACGGGTATTTTATGAACATTTTATTTAACAGGCAAGTCCCTCAGAATTTGGACAAAAATTTAATGGAATTCTTGTGGGCATTCTGGATACAGAACATCGACCCAAACGGCGTTCCTGATAATGTCAAAGAATCTAGCTGGCTTATCACATCTAAGTACTATGAGAATGGTTGAGTGGTGTTCATTTGTTAAATATTACATGTACATTTTACGACAGGACTCATCAGTTGTCACCATTCACTACACCCATTGTGCCTAACTTTTTATGAATAATACTACATACTCATAGGAAAAGAAATCCTCTCACAATTCCGTGCACAAAAATTCCGATAACCTCCTAAAATTTTCTAGTATAAAAAAAAAAAAAAAAAAAACTGTTTAGCTTATCATCTAATCGATGTTTGCTAGTCTAAGCTGAATCATAAAAATTAAAAAATTTCCTTAAACTACATTTTAATTTATGACCATAAACTACAGTTCATGTCATTAGAAATCAACTACAATGTATTTTGTCTAACTACAATCTAATTTACGACAATGTACAACAGTTCTTGCCATTTGATATCAATTGCAGTACAGTGTTTTGCGATCGAGAGTAGTTCTACACCCACCGAGAAAAAATCCAAGAATCTTCTCGTGGAACTCTTTTGGAGACGTGGCTTTATCTTAGCCTCTGAATACTATGGATAACTGAGTCTCAGATTTTCAAGTCAATGGTTAAGATACCTTGACAGATTTTCCATGGATATTTGAAATAACAATACTTTTTAATCAACCAAGATATTCCCGTGGACAAATTTCACACTTGATTTAAAAATGTACTCGGTGATCCATAACATTCACAGCCTAGATTAAGCCACATACTCAAAAAAAATCCATAGGAGAACCTTAGGTTTTCTATCTAATGGATGTAGAACGACTATCAAGACAATTCTAATTAAATTTGATCACAGAATTTACTATTATCTCCCGAAGATTTCAAGAACAGAAAATGGGGTTTAACCCCTGATCCATGGTTGTTAATATAGGATTCAATCATAGTAAATCTCTTAGATTACATACTAATTTCAAATGCACTGTTACCCTAAAATCTAATGATGTATGATAAATCCATTAGCACATAACAAAAATTAGCCTGGATAATGTTTGCTAATCTTGGGGTTAATCATAAAAATTGCTAATATTTTTAGAAATTATATTCTGATCTTACAATTCTCCTAAAATCCAAAGAATGATAAATTCATCATCATCAAATAAAACAAACCACATTTTATAGATAAGATACAATACTAACCTGTTGAATAACTTGTTTCTTTGTAAGATTATCAAAAACAAGAACAAGAGAATAAGCTCCAACCATAACAAGACCAGTGGCACCTACATCTTCTAAAATGATGTTGCTTTGATCTGAATTAAACAAATTCAACGAAGAATAAACCTTGAAAGAAGCTGAATTTGAAGGATAATAGCGATGATTATGATGAGAAGGAAGTAATGGAAGATCTTTGGTAGTTAAAGAAGCTCCAATGTGATTCTGTAAATTAGGACAGAAATTTAATGAAACTCCAGAGGAATGATGATGATGATGTAGTAGTATTGACATTTTCGAAGGAAATGATGATAAGATTGATGCTCTGTGGCTCATGATACTTTCACTCCTTTTACTACCTAGTACTACTTATGTGGGTAGTAGCTTCAGTGATGAAGATCTGGCTGTTCTTTTATTATCACTGACGTTATTTCTATCGAAATTTACCAAACAAAAAGAATAGGAACTGGGACTGGGACCTATATCACCTTAATAGGTGTGCTCCTGGGAAGTTACAGTGGGATTGGGCCCATTGGGGTAACTTTAATAATAATTTGGATGCAACTGGCTCACTGCCTAAGGTCGATTATCACATTTGGCATTGTAAAGAATTTTAGACTTCGATATTACTGACGAAATCCAAGATATAGGTTGAATTTTAGTAAAACAAACGCCTTTGAAATTGAATTGGTTGGATCATTGATGGAATAAACTGAGTTGCTAAGTGGGCATCAGCTGTTTTGCAGGGAAGAGTGAGTATGGAACATCAGACTCTCGTGCACCATGAACCCATGAAGCTAATACAGATCCTGAGTATTCGTGCTTTACATCGTGTGTGCAAAGTAAGATTAGTAAACTTGAAGTTGGATTCAATCATATGTAAGACTCTTCGTAAGATGTGCATAGTGTTTTTTGGGGGGACGTCAGAAAATGTGTTGGGTTTCCTGGGAAAAAATACGCAGACCTAAGTAACAAGGTGGCTTGGGGGTGAGAGATCTCAAAGCCACAAATCTTTTCTCGTAAAATGGTTGTGGAGGTATGGGTCAGAAAAGAAGGCATTGTGGATCGAGAAAGGTTATAAAAGAAACAGTAAATGAAAAAGAAGAAGCTATGATGCAAGGTAGTGACACAAAACCTCATGCAAACCTATCTTAGAAGAGAATACTGAGATTGAATCAACTAACCTTTGGCTGGATAAGTGGAACGGTACTGCAAACTTAAAAGAGTTGTACAAGCTTAGCTCAAAAAAGAAGGAAAATGTAGCTGCAATGGTTTCCACACATGGGGAATGGGATTTACTCTGCCAAGGAACTCTTACGGTATTCCGTGTAAACATTTTGGCTGCATTATAACAATCCAGACAGCATTCTTAGTAATGCCAAAGAATCTAATTGACATCTAAGTCCCAGCATTATTTATTTTTTTGATCAATACAACAACAAATTACTATAGATAGCACAAATAATGTGCCATACTAACTCCACTCCTTCACAGTGAAGAAGAGTCAGAAAATAGACCATACACAAACAAACTGTATATGGTGGTTCATACAAGAAACATAGAATCCAAATGACATTTGGATAACTCTCATCTCAATATGGTGCAGTAACAGTACTTATCACTTGTCACCATTCAGTACAGCCTTTGTGCCCAACTTTTTAGGAACAATACTTAGGAAATGATACTCTCTCACTATTGCAAGTACAAAAACTACAAGTACAGAAACAAAAAATCTGTTTAGACTATAATCTAATTCATGTTTCCTACCTAACAGCGGCTTAATCATAAAAATTAGTAAAATTTCTTAAATTCCATTCTAATTTCTGATTTATGGCTACAGATCTTGACTCTAGCATGTCATTAGAAATCAATTGCAGTATAGTGTTATCTGGCCTCTGAATAATTTAAACCTAGGGTTAGCCAATTCATGTTTCCTAATCGTGTGTTAATCATAAAACTTGCTAAACTTCTCTTAATTAAAATCCAACAAAATAAACATAACCCCATTTTATATAAGGATGAAACAGTACTAACCTGTTGAATAACTTGATTCTTAGTAAGATTATCAAAAACAAGAACAAGAGAATAAGCTCCAACCATGACAAGACCAGTAGCACCTACATCTTGCAAAATCATGTTGCTTTGATCTGAACTGAACAAATTCAATGAAGAATAAACCTTGAAAGAAGATGAATTTGAAGGATTATGATGAAATAGAAGTGATGGAATATCTTTAGTAGTAAAAGCTCTAGTTTGATTCTGCAAATTAGGACAGAAATTTAATAATGGAGTTCTGGTGGTGGGTTGTTGTAGTATCGACATTTTTGATGGAAGTGAAGTAGTTGCAAGTGTGAATGATAAGATTGAAGCTCTGTGGCTCATGATACTTTCCATCCCAAACTTCCTACTACTACTAGAGCAGCACTAACTTGCAGTGAAGCGGCTTCTGTCGCTACTTTTTGAGGTTATTTACCAGTACATTGAACGTACCCACGTTATCTTGAAAGTTGTGTTAGCTGGAGTTACAAGTGGGGTTTTGGTGTAAATAATCTTTTAATAATTAATTTAGCCCTCGATTTTCACCGCCAGGCAACGGTCAACGGTCAACCCTGTGTTTTACTCGATGTTAAGTTGGGCAAGTGGCTAGCGAGCAACCACAGAGGTGGAAAAATAACCATTAAAATATTCGAAAATCATGTGATAGAGATAAGTTACGCAAATCGGCTCTCTCCGCATGCAACTTGTGACTACATGAACTTTTGAGAGAGCCAGAGCAGGACCTATCTTGTTTACAGCAACTCCTCAAAAACTTCAAGTACTACGAGAATGGAACCTTGCTCTGTATCGTGAAATAAATCTTGGTTTGGAAGGCTACAAGGTTCAAACAGCCATACCCTAGAGGTTTAAATACAGAAATCAATGTATTCTCTTACCAGTTACAATGTAGATCAATTGGCAATCTACTACAGCCAAAAATGTAAACAACCCATTGGTGGGCTTTCGAAACAGAATTCCACAAAGTTCTCTCATTCAGAGGTTTTTCTTACCACTTTGTGCGAGTCGGAACTGGAAATGGACAGCACTCAGATGCACAGTAAAAGATTGAAATACAGATGATTCTAACAGAAATTTAATCACGCAGTCTGCTGAAGCTCTTGGAAAACTTGGCATCTCTACCATAAGTTTTTCTTCGTTTTTCGCATTTACGAAGCAGAAACTAGTTGCATGGTAACAAATCATCATTTGCAAAGCTTTTGCGTTCCTCAAAATCAATTTCACCCACCTCATCTCCCTTGGATTCCCAACAAATAGCTGAAAGCAAACTGATTTAAGGTGTGGAAATAAACATCCAGTAGTCGCACTATCCAGTGCCCAACTATCATCTTCATTGTCATAGTTGTCTTCACACTCATCATTGCTCTTGCACTCAGCAGCATCAGTGACATCTCCATCGTCTTCATTGTGGTGGTTGTTTTCACCCTCAACAAAATCTGCATCATCGTCTTCATTGTCATCATCCCTGTCGCCAGCTCCTTCGTCTTTATTGTGGTGGTTGTCTTCACCCTCAACAGAATTGGCAGCAGCATCTTCATTGTCATTATCCCCATCGACCTCGGCATCATCACTGTCATTCTCATCGTCCACGTCACTATCTTCCTCAACTTCCACAACACTGTCTTCTACCATTTTATCATTCATATACTGAAATTGAAATGATAAAAAGATATCAAATGATTAATTACTATACAGACATAATAAGTTACCAATTCTAAACCCAGAATTTGAATTTTATTATGTATCCATGACGATATACAGAATCATGAGTTCTTTGCCTGACCAAATACGAGTGACTCCAGATTAGGTACTCCTTTGAGCAAAGCAATTAATCCTTCATCAGTGGTTATGCTGTCAGATATTTTCAACATTTTGACATTCTGAAATGTCGGAAGATTGTTTGACAGATCGTATGCGGAGCAGATAGCCTATTTACCAAAAAATAAGTAAGTTACAAGGAGACATGCTAAACCATAAAAGTAGAAAGAAACACAAAAACTATCTATTCATAAACATTTAAGACATGTTACGAATAAGCAAGGAAGAATACCTTAAGGGTTTCATTATAAACAGTTAGACATTTTACATGCGCAAGGGCACCAAGTAACTGACTTATTGCTTCTGCACCAACTTTATCTTGAGAGTTGAAGTAAACAGTTGCTTCGACTAGTTCTAGGAAATTACACAAGACAAACTCTTTTGCACCATAACCTCAGTAGGAGAAACTGGCAAGCCTTGGTGCATCAATTTTGAAAACACAGTCTCGAAAACCATTTCCCACGCCATGCCAAGTTTCAATTTTCAAGAGTTTGAGTGTAGGAATAGAAATACAGAAATTCCTCATAGAAAAAGTGCAGCTGTGCATAATCAGTTCTTCAAGGACAGGGGAACTTGAAAAGAGTTCCTCATTCCAGGACTCATCGCTAATTCCAAAACCAAAAAGTGCAAGGCGCTTGAGTCTCGGAAAAGATATATATTTAGGAAGACGGACATTAGGGTAAGTTATTAGCTTCAAAGATATCAGTGATTCACAAGTAAAAAGAGATGGGGGAATAAATAAGGGGCGGTGTTGTCTTATTAAGGATAAATCTAGCTCTTTAACATTACCCCTAATTACAGCAGAAATCCAAGAATGAAGCCGGTTCTCATTTAAGTGGTGATTGCAGTGAAGAGAGAATTTGTCTATATTCGACGAATTATGACGATGCAATGTTCGATCTACAAAATCCATGAATTTCTCAGTCTCGGAAGAAGTGGGAATGGAATTGTATAATGAATTTGCAAATTCAAGGATGGGGACAGTGGTCCAGATGTAGTTCCATCTTTTTGATAACACACTAGTACGAGCAATATCCTTGATGCAAAGAAAAGAATGGATGTGATGAAGAAGTGAGTCTGGTAAATTACTGATTCTATCCACTCCTGCTGCCTCCCTCATATTGTGATATCTGTCCTCTTTCAGTAGCCTTCAAATAATCATACAAAGAAGATAAGGAAAAAATAAAATAAAAAAATCAGAATAAATCTTTATAATGTTGAATGAATTTCACTAAATGCAAAATTCTATAACTGCTAGGGCCACTAAAACTGGTATTCGTCAAATCAGAAATAACTTAGAAAATCGAACCAGGCAACAATTTGTTAGCTTTTTCTCAAGATAAAAGGAATGAAATTGATAATGAAGTTATTAGGGTTGCTTAACATCATAGTAACAATAAAATATGGTGCTTCCGGTTTTATTATTGAGCATCATCACCTCTCTTTTAAAAACCTAGATTTCATTTGAATTTGTCTAAAACATTCGAAATTAATTGATGTGAAGTAATAAAAACAAGGGATTAAAGATTGAATTCATGTGCAAATAGTAGTAGTAGAAAATACCTTTACTCGTCAATAGCAAGAATTTGGTGGCTTCGCAGAAATTACTTCTGTAGAAACTCAGAAGAGTGGGGAGGACAGAGAGGTGTGAACTTGAAAAAGAAAAGAAGGGGAGGAAATCGAGAGTCATTTGGGGTTTTGTTTGTTTTGTCTAAATGAGTTGACTCACATTCAACTGGGTCCGATTCATAACAGGAAAACAACTCTCAACTCGGTTGAATTCGACTCGTTACAAACAGTCCGTGGAGATAACGCAATAAGGACATCTGTTTTCCCCGGCAATGGGCACCAACGAGAACTAAGAAAGTCACGCTTGAATCAATTATCCCCAGCTTAGTCGCCAATAGAGATGATCA
>JAJJMB010017633.1:8169071-8232809 GCA_023531105.1 Papaver atlanticum
ATCGGTTTCGACATTAACCCGAGATAAGACATACTATATCACCGATACATTATTTGGTCTGTATCTTTCTCCGAAATGGACCGAGACGAGGTAGCCGAGATGGCCGACACTAGGGTAGGGGACCTAAAAAAAAAACTAAAAGATAATAATAATAATTTTTTTATTCCTGAGTTTCCAATTGTTGCTCATGTTTTATGGGATCCATTTCAATTTCATGTCTTATTGTTTTATGTACAATAATCGATGATACGATAGCAATTTGCAATTTTGAAATTTTCATTAAAATCAATAACTCTCTTAGGTTTGAGCTATACAATTCTGATTATATATATATATGTTTTATATATCATATAAATATCGGGGGTTTTTGTGATATCCTGAGTTTGTTTTGTGGTATTTTTGGAAAATGAATATTAGTTTAATAGTTTTATACTTTAAAAGGTGATATGCGTGAAAAACATTTGATATGATAATTATATGTATAAAATTAGGAACCGAGATTTCACCGGTAATCTCCCTGATATAAAGTTGTACCAGTGTCTCGGTCCTGACAGAGACAACCAAAATCCAATATTAACTACATTGGTGCAAACATTATTCATCATCGGTCTATAGAACTATATAGAATTTGCGCAGTTTGCCAGAAGTTGTATAAAAAATAACAAAACAAAGCTAGAAAATTTTAAAGTAAGGAAAAAAAATTGACTTAAAGTGTGTGTTATACCTATTCTTTATAGGGTGTACTAGGTCTCAACCCGTGCCGTAACAGCACGGGCAAGGATATGTGTTTCAAATGTATCCATCGATTCATACATGTCGTAATTGTCTGAGAAGAATCGAACCGATCAATCCAGGTCTAAATGTTTTGAGGAGTTGGTTAATAAACATGTCCTTATCCTCGAATCTTTTAATATTGTGTATGTAAGTTATACAACCCTTTGGGACAAACATAGTTAATCGTTAGAGCAAATCCTATGGGCAGTAGAACATTACTTCGTTCACTACTTCCAAAAAAATATCATCAAAGGTCATTCACCAAACTTGTAACAAAACTAAAAACACCTAAAATTACTATTAATCAATTAGATTAATCTTGCAAAATATGTTAGCATTAGAATTTAATTTTTCTCTTTGATATAAATTGTTGGGTTCCCAATTTACATAGATTTTTGTTTATTCATTTTCCTAAGATTTATAATAATATTTAATTCTTGATCCATTTCTTTTCTTGTGTCTTTACCTATTATCATGAACTATTTCTCAAGCATGCATAATTACACGAAGTTTGGGAGAAATGACAAAAAAGGGAATAAAGAGAGATGTGAAAACTGAATCGATTACAATTAATTCACGCGTAGCATTGCATAATCCCATGAAGTAGGGGGGAAATAATGACAGAAACAGAAACCATGACAAAAAAGGGGAATAAAGAGAGATGTGAGTAACTGAACCGATTATAATTAATTCACGTGTAGCCTTGTGTTTGGTCATTTTTTTTTATAGGTTTCATTTTTCTTCCTGCCTCCTACCCGGCAAATCTTAAAATCACAATATCTTTTTTTTTGTGGAAAAATCTGTCCTTTAAAAATTATTTTAATTTAAAAAAAAAAAGTAATTTGAAAACTAAAATCAAATTAAAAAAAAACAAAGAAAAATTAACGTGGAAATTTTTGAGGAATTCAAGTTTGATTCCTCTCTCTTTCAGAAACCCATCATTAAGATTTGATATATGTGTAACCCAAATTATAAGATCTACGGTTGAGAATAGTAGTTTTAGATTAGATTTCTAATTTCACATTTCCGGATGGACTAAGATAACCTTATTAGTTACATATTATTAACAAAATTATTTTAAAAAAAAAGGAAAAATACTGGTCAAATCAATTAAAACAAGATTCCTTTTTACCGTTATTTCCCTTGCCTAAAATATTTTACCTTCTCTAATTTTTCGGATCTCTCTCCGATTCTCTCGTTAACTATATTTTTGGTTTTCTTTCCTCTTCTTATACTCGCCCAGTGATTGATACTAGTACTACGGTACTACTTCAAGCTATTCTACTATTAAACAAGAAAAATTAATCTTTGTGGCTACTAGTAAGCACGATATTAACACAGTTTTGTACTAACGATAACTAAGGATAATTGCTTCTACTAACCATAATCAAGGATAATTGTGATTTTCAGTGTAAGATGATAATTGTAATTATCCCAGCTTGTGATAAATGCGTCTTTCACTAACCGTTAATAGTGTACATCTAAGCGAAAACTGAATTATCACTAGTCCCAATTTTGTGAAAATTCAAATGTTCACGCATCAACTGGTGAAATTGAATTTCCAATCTTGTGAAAATTAAAATGTTCACACGTCAAGTGAAAACTGAATTTTCCCATGTTGGTTTTTCAGGTGATGGAATTCGGTAAACAGATGCAGTAGAAGATGGCAAAAAAGAGCCAAATTGTCTGAGGCATCCCATTTAGAAGGAGTGGAAAAGTAGTAGTAGCCCCATCTCTGGTGGCTCATGAGTCCATCCCAGTATTTTAACGTTGTGTTTAGCCCTTTCTCTTGCACTTTATCAAATATGAACGAGATTGGATAATATATACCTAATGCCAAAATACATTAGATTCAACAACACATATCAAAACTAAAGATTTTAGATCAATTATCAAAGCAGGGGTATGATCAATGACACCATCGACAATTAGCCTCCTGTCATCTATAAAATATGGGCCTAGTGTAAAGCAAAAAAACAACGAAGGCTTTTAAATATCTAAGTACATTTCAGTTTTATCTTCGAGGAAGGATCCCTTCACACTTTTATTATCACACTATCTCACACGTTGGACATCATTTTTGCGAATAAAAATCAAACCGTAATTGATATGAAACTAATATTTTGTGGATATGTTCTTCTTGTCAAGTTCTACATACCTTCCAAAAATGAGCATATTCCGAAATATAAAACCTCACAATTTACCGTTCTTAATTTCGACGGCCAAAAATCCGTTAATTTTCAACGGCTCATTTTCAAAGTAGTGGATGGTGGTGTTATACGTCTCGGAATACGCTCATTTTTGGTAGGTATGTATAACTTGTTAAGAGGAACATATCCCCAAAATATTAGCTTCACATCCGTTACGGTTTGGTTTTTATTCGCAAAAATGACGTCCAACATGTGAAATAGTGTGATAATAAAAGTGTGAGGGGATCCCTCCTCTTTATCTTTTGCAGCACTCAACTACATTTCTGTTGCCACCTTTATCTTCTCTTCCCAAAAATTAATCATTTCAGATGACAAGTCTACCATTCGGCATTGATGCACATCCATAACCGAGTTGATAATGCACCACCATTACTAGGATTAATATGACGAGGCCGGGATAACTTTTGTTGAAGGAATATGACCATATCTCTACCAATCATCTTTAGAAGTTTTCTCTGGAATAGCCTTGCAGCATCTTTAAAAAATAAAATAAAAAAGCCAAAGACCGGTCATATTAATTCGTTAATGCGAAGAATGTAAGCACAATAACCTATAACTCGGATGATAAATGTTGTTTTCACGATTGTTGAAGGTGATAACTACACATTTCCGTAACAATGATATGTGAAAACTAAATATTTCACATAGTAAAATATTTGTGAAACCAGCACCTCAGAATGGTGATATTTGCCTATTTCACAATAATAATATGTGAAAATAGTATTTAGCACATCATTAAACAGATACCTACATTTCTTCTAATAAATGCAACTTCTAGCAAAGTCAAATTTTGATGCATACCAAATATAATACTCTGTATAGTACACGCGATGTAACACCTACTAACTCGTTAAATCCAAATCCAAATCCAAAGTCTTTTCCAGTAGTAAGTACCGGGTCGACTAGAAAATATCTCCAAAAAATATAACATAGTTTTTACGCCGGCTTGTCAAGCCTTGCACAACTTGCACTACGGCAAGCAAACCTACTAACTCATTAAATATCATGTCAAAAAAAAAAAAAAACTCGTTAAATAGAATGAGCTAACTAAAAAGATGATGAGACCTAAAATTAGTCTCTCCTTCAATAAAAAAATGAGAAGTAATACCTGTTTTTTTTTACTTTTGCATGTGCCAGCTTCAGAACAATCTTTAGAGGTTCATACTTCATAGTTCTTCAGTTCTTCGGCCCCACAATTGAATTAGATTTACTGTTGCCATCTTGTTAGTTGTTACTCCTCTTCAAACCGAATGGTTCACGGCTATTAACATGATAACAATTGAAAAACTAGATTTGTATCTAAATAAAACAGGGAATCCATGATAATTTCGAATATTCCATATGTACTGTATGAAATCTTACATAAACAAATATCAATCAGTGCATGATCTAAATTAACCCAATCCTTCAAATGGTGTATCACACAAAGAAAACCGCATGGATGGGGTTGGCCGAAACTAAAAAAACAGGACTTGATGGTGATGAATGGATAATACACAAAATCACCAACATGGCAACATAACAAATTTCGACAACATGATCACTCAGATGATTAATTTTAGAAAATTTCGACAACCTTTGTGTTATATGCATCAAGTAGAAAATATCTACTCATGTTAACTACTGTGATAAACGAAAAAATTCTAATAGAAGTGTGGAAAGAGAGACCTTACCACAAGAAATCAAAGTGCTAGTTGATCAACCGGTGATAATTGGAAAATATAATGGAGAAGCACAAAAAGTTTTTGGCAAGCTGGTCGAACAAATGGTGGTAATGGCTTCTCATTTCCACTGTATAAGATGAACGAGATGAAGAGGAAAATACAGGCGTGATAAATTACAAAACTTGATATCAGGGATTTCCTATAAATTTGGTATTTGACTGTTTTCCACAGCCCACAAAATATGGTAATTTTTGTAACAACCATATATTAGAAAATAAATTACTAAATTAATAACAAATTAGTCAATAGGATAAAAGGTTAGTTTAGTAAACTAGTACACATATTATGTATCTTAATGGTGGGTTTGAGATAAACAAAACATTAAAAATGGGCTAAAAATAAGTTTTTCCAAAAATTAACCAAGGTGATTAAATAATTTACCTATCTTAGAGCATCCACAATGGTGCGAGCAAAACCAAAGAGCAGAAACTAAAAAATTTGGTATTTTTTAGTTTATAGTCAGTGTTAAACACAGCGGGCACGACCAAATTATACTCAAGCGTACGTATAACCTACGCCTGAAACGAAACGATCATATAAACTGCACCTCACTCACAGGCGAAGATTACAGCTACGCCTAACCCAGACGCCCATTATAACTTCGTCTGATAACAGGCGAACCTTATATGTTCGTGTAAAATGAAACGAACTCTATAAATACGCCTGGTCTTCAGATGCACATTTAAACTTCGTTCCATCAGGCGAAGATTTAAAATCCGCTCCATTCAGGCGAAGCCTATAAGTGCGCCTGATTATGGGACGTTCTTTTAAAGTCCGCTCCACCAAACGAAGGTATAAAATGCGTTTGGTCACAAGCGAAGTATATAAGTTGGTTGGCCATTCTTGCACACGTACCATTCGTGTGGCGTGTGATGTGATTTTTTTTTATTTAAAAAAGGACGGAACCTACAATGTTCTACTAGAGTTTTACTTATCCTATTTTCTTTCCCTTCTCCTTATTTCTTTCTCTACTGCTCTTTTTCCTCAAAACAGAAACATCGAGCAAGCCCTAACAAAAAAAAAAAACCCGTATAAATCAACAACGAAAGTTATGTTCCCTTTCTTCTTCCAATTTTAGGTTATAAATCAACAACGAAAGCTTTGAATGTCAAGTTTATATAGAGAAGGTTAGTAACTCAACCCGTATGCATATCACAGTTAAATTTCTAGTGATTTTCATGATTATCTTTGTTATACTTATAGATTTTGCTAATTGGGTTTGCATGAATGTAAGAAGATTATGTTTTGGTGATTTTAACTCTTAAATTCGGCTTAATTGTTAACTAGGTTTTTGACCTATATTGAAAATTAGGTTTTGATTTTAATTGATTTTTTTGAATTTGGAATTGATTGATTTGAGTTGGGTTTTGGTTAATTTCATGTGTGTATGGATGAATATGTTTGTTGTACATGTAAGTCTTCAAATTTGTTGTTATGTAAAATTGGGTTAAACCAATTTTCAATTTGGAATTGATTAATTTAATTTGGGTTTTGGTTTTGGTTAAATTTGTATGGATGGATATGTTTGTTGTACATGTAGAAGAGCTAATTTGCTAATTTGTATGTATGTAAATTGGGTTAAAACAATAGAGATGGATATGTTTGTATTACAAAATCTAATGTATGGAATTATGAATGTTTTTGAAATCATATAATTTTTAATTATGATTGTATATGAATTTATGGAACTATGTATGTTTGGAATTACATTATATTGTTGATTATTTGATTATAGGTAGACTTTGTAAATGATGAGATTAAAATTTTGTAGGAGTGAATAAAATTGATTACTTGATTTAGAGGATTACTTTTTTAAATTGGCAATTACTATATATCTTGAATTTATGAATATTTGTAGAGTTGATTTGTTTCAATAATCACTCTTTTAATGATGAAATTTGTATTTTTGTGTCTTTATGAATGTTTGTAGAGTTTATCGTTTGCACAAATGAGTAACCAAGCTACGGCGAGATTCAATCGTCGGAAAAAGGCCAACAAGAAACCTAAAGTTGTTACAGAGCCTGATATAGTCCCTGTGGAGGTCAATGTTCCCGGGTTTGGTGAGTACCATGTAATAGAAGATGGTAAGAAACACAGATCGACGGATATTACATATATACAAGATCAAAAATTCGAGTATCATCATCGTGGTTCCCTCGTCTCGGTCATTACGAACTACAAAAACATTATAATGCACAGTCCTAGAGTTCAATACATAATTGAAAAAGTAGGATGGAATTTTTTTTTTTGACCATGGACATAGGAGAATCTTGTCACCCGTTGGTTGATTATCTTGTTGAGCGTTTTTGGGATATAACGAACACTTTTCATTTTCCTTTTGGTGAAATGGGGTTCACACCGCTTGATTGGGTCATGTTGACAGGATTGAGTATTGGTGTTGGGGATGATGTTCCTTATGACCCAGTGAATTACAAATTTGATCAAGTCCGTCAGAAATTTTTCCCAGAGCTGAAAGATCCATTAGTTCTTAAAAGAGAAGACAAAGGCCAGGAATGGGTTTCAGATGCAATCACAGTTACATTTTTATGCTCTTATTTCAATGTAGATACATTGGTTGCGGCTAACGATGATAACATACTTGCTGAAAGAGTTGCAAGAGCCTTTTTCATGTATGTATTGAGACAATTTTTCTTTTCTAGTGGCAAGAACTATATTGATGCTGGATGGTTAGCTGCTTTCGATGATCTTAATGCAGTTGGCACGTATGACTGGGGTGGTGCTGCTTTTTCAAAATTGTTGTCGGCACTCGACGCATCTGGTAGGGGACAAAAGACACTAGCAGGGCCCTTCCAAATATTAGAGGTACATTTATCTCCTATTCATATTATCTTTAAATGTTTTTTTTTTTTTTTGGTATGACTAAGTAGTTCTGGGGGTACGAATATCTTGGCATATGTCGACCAGATATCAAAAAAGGTAATGAACATAAATTTCCTAGAAGTTCCGTGTGGAAGGGAAAAAAGAAATCAATTGATATTGTTCGCGCAAGGAGTCAGCTAAATCAGCTGACTATAGACCAAGTGACATGGAAACCATGGGAATCCTTCCGAAATGTGTTTTCTTTTCACCTGACATTTCTTTTCTTTTTTGCTGTGTGTTTTCTTTTCATAAACCCTTACTCTTAATAATTTTAAAAACACCAACAATGTGTAGTCTAATAATGACTCCGTTGGAATTTCGTAGTTGAAGAATCGATCTATTTGTTTATATAAACACACATAGTTCTTCTGAAACTAGTAATACTAGTTTCTTCTTCATCTGATAAAAATGGAATACTATGAAAATACCGCTCACTATTGTTCTTCTGTTTCTTCTTCTTCTAATAATAGTTTCTACTCCTCGGATGATGATTCGATAGCAATTCAGCAAAATAATATGGCTGTCAGTATGGGAGTCCTTGTTACAAATTCAAACTGGCCTCAAACTCTTACAAAATACCTAGAGATCGTGATGCGGGAGCTGAACTTCTTTGGAAAGACTACTTTTCCCCGAACCCACGGTTTCCACATGATGTATTTCGTAGAAGATTTAGAATGCGGCGTCAATTGTTTAACAAAATAGTGGCAGGTGTTACGTCCGCAGGTTCTTATTTTTTTCAAAAACCCGATGCTTGCGGGGTTCTTGGATTAAACCCTAATTAGAAAGTAACAGCAGCAGTCCGAATGTTAGCTTATGGATGTGCGGCAGATGCAATAGATGAGTACTTACGCATCGGAGAAACCACTGTTTTGGAAGCTACTCGTACGTTCTATAAGACGATTGTATATTTGTATGGGAAAGAATATTTGCGTGAACCAACTGCGGGTGATGTTGAATTGTTGCTTAAGCAAAACAGAGAAAGGGGGTTTCCAGGGATGTTGGGTAGTCTAGATTGCATGCATTGGAAATGGGATAAATGTCCGTCAGCAGAATCATGGGCTTACATCGCGTATAAAGGGAGCGAAAGTATTGTGTTGGAGGCAGTGGTGTCATATGATCTCTGGTTTTGGCATGCATTTTTTGGTATGCCCGGCTCAAACAATGATATTAACGTGATGAACCGTTCATATCTTTTTCGAAGTCTTATTACCGGGAAAGCACCACCGGTGAACTTTGTGGTAAACGGACATGCATATGATATGGGATATTATCTCGGTGATGGCATATACCCAGAGATTTCTACAATTATCATGGCCATAAAATTTCCAGAAAACCGTAGAAAGGAAGTATTTTCAGCGGTGCAAGAGGGTGCACGAAAAGATGTAGAGCGAGGATTTGGTGTACTGCAACAACAATTTGCTATCATCAAGCAACCTGCAAGAATGTGGAATCCAGATGCGCTTGCCTATATCATGAAAACATGTATTATTTTACATAATATGATAGTCGAGGATGAGCGTCTACCCGGTGACTGGCCACATGTATATGAACAACGCAGCAACCCAACACTGGTTAATATATCGAGAGCCAATAGTGGGGAACTTTCCCAAATGAGAGCTGAGCAACGCGGTCGTGCAATGCGTAACAAACAAATGCATATTCGCTTACGTGATGACTTAATCGAACACGTATGGGCAGAATATGGGGACGCGGTCGTGCAATGCGTAAATTAGAATGTTTTATCTTTCGTTTAAGTTCTCTTCGTAATGGGTGAAACAATCTTTACGAATGATTTTATTTAAATGTATTATCTCTTATTTATGTACTCTTCATCGGATTTTAATTAAAAAATGGTAATTTGTTTCAAAAGATGTTAAAGTTAATTCAATTCAGTGAATATAAAATTAAAATCCAAAAAATACATAATAATAACAAAAATTAAAACACAATTTAACTACTAAAACTATTAATCACTTTTTAATCATAATAATTAAGATTTTAACTTATCCGCCTAAGCTTTAAGCTTGGTTTCTTCTATTCCGCACTATATCCACCTTTCGAAGTTCGAAGTACTCTTTTTGTATAGGATCCAATTTAGAGACATCCATCATAATGATGCGGAATTCATCGTCTGCAGTCTCCTTTGCTTTTTTGGCCTCATACTCAGCTTGTTTTGCTGCAAACTCGGATGCTCTTTGTTCCATCTTGAATTTTGATTGTGCTTGGTAATTTACATTGAATTTTTTTTGTTCTTTAATAATTATTCCCATCAATTCCTCTTGGGCACTGGATTTTTCTCTCCCTGTTTTCTTCAGGCGTTTCGCTGCCTTTTTTCCCAACTTACGGAGATATGTGTTCTCTATGTCTCCTATATCGGTGTCGTTACCGGAATCGGCCTGATGTTGTCCTTCCCCGTCTTCCCCGTCGTTCTCATAATCTTCCATATCGTGTGTCGTATCAAATACAAATGTCGATCGCTGATTATATTTTATATTTTCTAACATAATTGGGTAGCACTCTTCGTGCTTAATTTTTTTGTCATCATTGCATTCCTTGAACCGCCTCCTTACTTCTTCAAGCTGTTTTTTTTTTGAAAACAAGTTTAGTTCGTGCGCTTGTAAAATATAATTAGCAAGGGTTCAAAAAATAAAGATTACTTACCTTCTTCTCAGGACCCCATCCAGTATGATGTTCTCCTTCCACTTCTGATTCTTTTGCAGCGAAGAGCGCCACATCTTTACTTATTTCCTGAAATGGTTTTTGAATGGAGGTCCAAGGACGCTTCGTTGGTATATTAGGTAATTGACGTTCCATCTCATCTTTGATGCGACTCCACAACACTGCCTTTGATTGATCAGTTCCAACAGAAGAATCTTGAGATATTGTTAAATGAATTTTACACATCGCTATTCTTCCGCTACTGTAAAATTTGGACCTCGTGGTACTCGAGCTGTCGTTCTAAAAAAAAAATTCAATGAAAAAACTCTAAAAAAGATTTGAAACACGAAATGAGAAATGATACTGTGATGGTTGTTGTGAATTGTTATTGTTGTTCTGAAAGATGATTGAAATAGAAGTGATGAGAGATGATTGAATTAGTAGTGGTGAGGAAATGGTGAAGGAATTCATATATATATATATATATAGGTATAATTTCTAACGTTCAATTTTTTTTATAACGTTCGTAAACAAATTATCAGAACGGTCACAAAATCACCAACGGTTGGAAATCAGCAAACGAAGGTATAAACTCCGCCCAAACGAAGAACCAGGCGTAGGTATAAACATCGCTTGTTATTAGGCGAACATTTAATAAACGCCTGGTGGGGCGTTAATTTTAACCTCGCCTCACACATACATGTTTATAAGTTGGCCCATCAACAGACGAGCTTTGTACTTGCGCCCCATCGGGCGAACATTATACTTTGGCCCCAGTCGAACGGACTTTATATCTGCGTCTATGCTTGGGGCGAAGTTTATATCTACGTCCCATTCTAAACGAACGTTTAATATGCGCCTGCAATCAAACGCATTTTTAACCTCCGCTTGACCAAATATAGTTTTGGTCGAGCTTTTAGATCAAATATACTCCAGTTTTTAGTTTTAGTACAGATTTTTGGTTTTAGTCAGTACCACTGCGATTGATTTCTCGATCAAAATTATAGTTTTGGTCGTCCATTGTGGATGCTCTTAGGACACATTTTCTCACCCTACTACCACTAATTCTTCCACCACCACATTATCGTCACCACTCCACCAGTCTCACCAATACCCACCACCGATCCACCACCACCACCCACCATCACAACCACCATTAGTGCTTAATTTACCTATCTTAGGACCCCTTTTCTCACCCTACTACCACTACTTATTCCACCACCACATTATCGTCACCACTCCACCGGTCTCACCAATACCCTCCACCATTATCCCCACCATCACAACCACCATTAATGCTTACTGATATGGTTAATATCAAATAAATTTATTATGTATCAACAAAAATATATTCATTTGATTAATTAAAAACATTTATTATGAAATATCAACTGAACATTTATTATTAAATTTTAATTAAACATGATCATTTATAGCGGTAGATTTATGTTCTGCAAGTATAAATTTGATCGTTCTTTATCTAGCCTAACTTGTCCAAACTTTGTTTTGTATTCTGGAAATGTAATCAATTTTATTTTAATACTAAAAATCGTGATTTATTCGATAGGGTACTATAAATAGCTGGGATCCCATTTGGGTGATCCAGCGGTCATGATCATATTGTCTTATATGATTTAGTATCCTCCTCAAAATATTTATGTTTTGTCCTTACCGGTTGTGCTAAAAACAGCAAATTACATCTATCACAATAAAATGTTGCCCATTTTGTAAAGACACAAAACTATTATTGTCCACTATTATTCACTAACATCCACCACCGTACGTAAAAACCAGCCACGCCCACTATTTTTTCCACCACCAGTAATGTTACCACCTCCACCACTCACAAATACCCGCCACTGTTTTCACCACCCACTGCTTCTTTCACTACCACCATTAAAAATTATTAATATAATTTTTAATCGGGGTCACTGTAGTACAGTGGTAAAGTCATTGGGTGATGATATCAGTTACCTGAGTTCGAAACTCGCCAGCACCAAATTCTTTACTTTACCGATCAATATATATATATAGTTTTTAATAAACTTATTTATTAATAAAAATATGTATTTATTAGATTCATTAAATGAACATTTATCATGAAAAATTAATTAATCATTCATCATGAGCAATTAATAGGACACTAATTAATAAAGTATTTATAATGGTTAGTTGAAAAAACCACGGCCGTAGATTTATCTAGCCTAACTTAACCAAGCTTTGTTTTGTATTCTAGACGATTGAATCGGTGATTGACTCTGAGTTAAACCAGTGCCATCTTCTTCCCAAATTTACTATGTGAATTCGTCTCTGATCTCCAATTTTCTATCTTGCATGCTATAATCTTGTCCACCATTCCATTTCCATTTTTTTTTTAATTGTTACCTTTGTTTGTTTAATCTTTTTTCTATTTTTCTAATAATGTCTTCCTCTCTTTCTTTTTCATTTTAGGTACCTGGAGACCAGCTTTTGGAGAATTCCTATGGGATTTTAGAGTGGTTTTTCCTAACAGTTCGTCTCCTCTTTCTATGGCTTTACAAGGATCTTCTCTGTTAACACTATATATTTGACTCCACTCTAGATTTGAGCATTATCAGTCAGTTCCAAAATCACTCTTTTGATAATGAATATTTTAATTCTCTGTAAAGGGATTTCATTCCCTATAACCCATGCACCGTTATTTTCCTCGGTTATCTTTTCAGCCGTAATAACCCTACTCCCAAGTCTATAATCCCCCCTATCGATGATTATAAACCCTGATTGACATACAAGTGTACAACATTCATTACGCAAAAAAGAAGAAAAGGCATGTCTCTATATTTAACTGTTTTTTCTCTTATTTTTCTGCAAACAACATACAGAGTATTTTAGCCTCGCTCTTCAGAAGATATAGACTAATATATTCAGGAGGTGCAGCAAAAAATTGAGACTACCCCAATTTGTTCAAGGTTAAGAGCCTTAAAACAACCAATCATAACCAATGAGACTTTGGTTCAAGGAGCTTCTCGGTATAAGCATGCTTTTCTGTGTTGGATTTACACTGCAAAACAGTACTCGGTAAGTGATCTTGATAGGGAACTTAAGAAACCGTGGTTGAAGTGCAAAGAAATTACTATAAAAAAGGACCTGAATGGAAGCTATATGTTGAAGTTTAGTTCACAAGAAGAGTATGATATGATTTCAAAGCTCGGGCCATAGTTTTTAGAAAGAGATTTAATAGTAATGGATCCTTGGAATCCCATGATACCAAAACATAAGGTTGTTCTTAATAAGCAGTTGTTTTGGTTAAGATTTTATAACATGCAACCAGAGTTTCATATGTTGCAAATGTGAAAAGAATTGCTGAAGTTGTGGGTGAAGTTAACGATCTAGATCCTCCGGATTGTATAGTTCCTAAAGGAAAAGTTCAAAGCATTTGTTTTATTAAATGTCAGAGATCCACTAAGAAGGGGTTTCTGGTTACCAAATGATGTTGGAACTAGTTTGGATTAGGATTTTTTTATGAAAAACAACCTTTTAATCTCTGTGGGTATTGCTTCACAATCGATCATAAGGAAAATGAGTGAGAAAATTGTTGAGTTTTTGTTGCAACAACAAAAAGGGCATTTGTCAAGTTCTCCCATTCAACCTCTCTCTTGGAAAAACCCGGATCTTAGAGGCGCAAATTTAGGTCGCGAATACTGGTTTTCAATCTTCAGTGGATCCTCCAATTAACTCGGAAGTAAATGATCATATAGGCTTAAATGCCAATCTTACAAATGAAGTTAATGAGGAATTCATTCCTGCTTAAAATTCATTAACTGATATAGTGATGAGTCATCCAAAAAAAAAATGCAATTTGGTGGGCCAGATACAGGAGGTACAAGTATTATCAGCAATTGTATTATAACATGCAACAGACAAACTTTGGTACATTTGTTGGATGTGATCAACAAAGTATGATCCAGGTTAATATTGCATGAACAAATGTTTATAGAGATGCTAATGTTAGATGGGAAAATAATTAGATTGGATATGTGGGAATCCAGCAACATGCAAGAAACTCTCGGGAATCAAGGAGCCATGCATTTCGATCAGATAGATAACCAAAATTTGAAGTCCAATCCTTTTCAAGTTGGTCGAAGTTTAACCAGATCCACTATCAGGGAAAGGGTTCAGGATCTATTTGCCTTTCTAATAATCTTTCATTTTCCCATTTAGATAATAACGAAAACACTGATATGATCAACCCCATCAATTTTCTAGAGGAAAATCTTTTATTCAACCATCCGACTTGATCATATAAACAACCAATTCAAAACCTTGTTCAACTGTATGAACAAAATCAGTCATGTCAAAACTCCATTCCTGAAGATTCGATTGATGGTACTCATGTTATTCTAGATGAAGATCCTCATTCTATAAATTCTTACCTTATTTTCCATGGGACTGTTTCAAAGCAGAATCATTCTAGAAGATTCCATATGGATGCATTTAAAGCTGGTACTCAGGTATTCTCCTTTTTCTATTTCCCTCTATTTGCTTTCTGGTCATTTTTGAGAAAAAAAATAATCTTGATTCTCATTCCTTTTTTAACTTCATTAGTACCACACATCATATTTTATTTATAAACATTTACATTTCCTTATTGCATCACCATAATATAATCATAAATGTTCAAGGTTTCGCTTCAGATGACACTATCACTTGTTTGTTCTAATAAATAGGCATAATCCTTATGTTGTTTTCCTGCCAGTGACAAAAATTAGTTACAATAGGGCTTTTAGTTTAATTCAATAGTTTAGATATCCAAACCATCACACAGTTGGCTCTAATGGTCTTTGGGAGTTCTGATTTTACTTTGGAAGCATGGCTTTCCTTGCTATATTGCTTGTACTCAAACAATATGATCCATGTTGTCATCACCTTTAACCCTTCCAAACCTGAATGGTTACTTTCATGTGTATATGGCACACCTTACAATGATGAGAAAAAACACTAATGGGGTTACATCAAAGAGTTAAGTGAAGTTGATTATCTTCCTTGGGTAGTCCTTGGTGATCTCAACATCCACATGCCAAGCTCAAGTCAACCATATGATAAATGCTCTATTGATACTTGGGTTCTAAATACTATAGATGCTGCATGTCTTATGGATTTTAGACTACTCTTGTAACAATTATACATGGACAAATAGGAGTAATGGTAGGGGATTTAAAAGGGCCAGACTGGATATGGCCTTAATTAACAATCAATGGAACATACAATTTCCAGACTCTAAGCTCTTTTATCTTCTTAATATTGGCTCATATCACTATCTGATTATGCTTGAAACTGAGACTATACCTTTTAGACCACAAAATAATTGGAAGTTATTCAAATGTTGGTTAAATTATCATTCATGTGCTCAGCTGATTGCTATTTCTTGGGGTAAACAACATAAGTGTTCTCCAGGTCACCAACTAGAAAAGAAGTTAAACTCAACTGGATTAGACCTTGCATTTTGGAATATGAATCATTTTGTTGATATTCAATTTAGAATAGATAACTTAGAAATCGGCTTCAAGTTTATCAGTCACATCAGTTTAGTGATGAAAATAGCCGGAATATTAAGGATACTATAGAGAAGTTTTGGTATTGGAATCAAGTAAGAACACAATTATGACAACAAAAATCTGGAGATAATTGGTGTTAGAGCACTGCTCGGTCGAACTCGCAAGCATTGCTATCTCAAGCTTGTTTGTCAAGTTTAGTTGTCAAAACTATAAGTCTTGATTTATAGTCTACTTATATCTATGTCTCGGACTAGGATAGAAAGTGTAGTTGAGCTTTAGACTTCACGGCGTTCATCGATTGAAGACGAAGAACTACTAAGGGGTTCTTGTGGAACTTCATCAACAAAAGGTATGTGGAGACTTGAACTCATCTATCACTCAGAAGTCTATTCAATTCTATCTCATATTAAGATAAAAATGGTATAGCTATATAGACTTTACATTATACACATTTGATATTTTGAGCTGAGTTTAACTCGCTTATATCTTTCTCGAAATATGTGTTGGAAAGCTTTTTGCTTTAACTGTGTTCATCAGTATTCTTGACGAAAGTCAAAAGATGATCACGTGAAAATCACCTGGTAACATCTTACATGATTTATGTGAGACAGTCATTTGATGTAGGCTCGGAATGTTTCGTATTGATCATTCGATCACTTGAAAATTGCTTATAAGCTAATAGTTTGTGTGAGACAACTATTGTCGTCTTCTAAGAATGTTTTCAATGATTGAAATGGAAGTTAAGAGCTAAAACCCATGTATGGATACATTACGGTTTGTGTACTTAGTGTACGAACTGTCGTGTTGGAATTCAGAACCGGAAGGTAAGTTTGCATACCCGTTCGCAAACTTATTCAACTGTTAAGTCAGGGTACTTAAGTTTGCATACCCGTTCACAAACTGACGTAACTGTTGAAAGTCCGGGAACCAAGTTTGCGCACCCGTTCGCAAACGGTTTCAACTGAGTTCGGTTTGGAGCTAACGTTTGCGTACCCGTTTGCAAACTGTCGGCTTGTGACCAATGTCCGGAACTTAAGTTTGCGTACCCGTTTGCAAACTTAAGTGGTTCATGTTCTTAAATCGGTTAAGTATGATTTCATACTCATGAACAAATACATTTATATATTAAGGAATGCAATCTTTGCAAACCGTGGCTAAAATATTCATGAACTGATTCTTTTGAATCAATTCGATTTTGCTTCAATTGTGTCTTGTATACTTCTATGAGAATATAAACAATTGAACAACTCTATGAGTAACACAATTAGATTCATTTGATTATCAACTGATCTAGAAGTGTTAAAAAGAACATGGTTAATACAAAAGTGTTCATGTGGCTAACTTCGGTTAACTGTTATTGAGCCAACTCAATATACACGTTTAGGTATGGTTACCCATATCTAAATGAAAGTATATTTCATTTGTGTGTAACAAGCTAAGACCATCTAATGGTGGAAAGATATTAGCTTTAATCTTAAATCAGGTTTCATCTAACGGTGAATATTGATTGCTTTGTTCCAAAGTTATCAAACCTTGATTTGAAGACTATAAAAGGGGGAACTCTAGCAATTGGGAAACCTAATCCCCACACCTTCTGTGTGATCCTAGTTGCGACTAGAGTCGATTCTTCTTTAACCTAGGTTTTTCCTAAAACCATTATAAGTTAACGACTTAAAGACTTCATTGGGATTCTGAAGCCAGATCCAACTATTTTTTATGTAGTTGCGTGTTCTGATTTTACTTTGTTCTATCGTATTGAGTACTATCTTCTCTAAGATTTTCTCGAGATTTATCTCCGATAGGTGAGATATAAAAAGTAATCACAAAGCTCTTCGTCTCATTCTTTGTGATTCCACAATAGCTTGTTCTACTACCATATAGTTAAGTTATTGTGAGGTGATTGATATTTCTAGGTTGTTCTTCGGGAATATAAGACCGGATTATCAATTGGTTCCTGTTCACCTTGATTTATCAAAAGACCGAACAAAATTCGTAGGTATTTATGTGGGAGACAGATTTATCTATTCAAATAGACTTTTCTGTGTGAGACAACTTTGTTTATCAAGTCATCGACTTTGGGTCGTAGCAACTCTTAGTTGTGGGTGAGATCATCTAAAGGAATCAAGTGCGTAGAGTCCTGCTGGGATTCAGAGGCATAAGGAATGCAACTGTACCTTAATTAGTGTGAGATTGGTTAGGGCTCAACTACATCCCAGTCCGAAGTTAACTTGTAGTAGGCTAGAGTCTGTAGCTGCTTAATACAGTGTGGTGTTCAAATATGGACTAGGTCCCGGGGGTTTTCTGCATTTGCGGTTTTCTCGTTAACAAAATTCTGGTGTCTGTGTTATTTCTTTTCCGCATTATATTTGTTTATATAATTGAAATATCACAGGTTGTGCGTAGTTCAATCAATTGGTAAATCCAACCTTTGGTTGTTGATTGAAATTGATTGACACTTGAACATTAGTCTTTGGTACTGTTCAAGTTGTTTCTCATAATAATCAGGCTCGCGTATTTCTATCTGTTTGATTTGCTGATTACATTGAGAAACAGAGATATAACTCTTGGATATATTTTCCTTGATTGAGTCTGACTATCTAGTTGATTCTCTTGTAATTATATTGGAGTTAGTCCATACAGATTGCCGAAACAAAATATTTGGTGTGGTTGTTGTACCCCCACTTTTTCAATTGGTATTAGAGAAGGCAAACACGTTTAAGACCTCATAAGGCTGTGTTTGTAGCAATATGATTTCTGTGGATAGAATATTATCTCATTCTTACGCATATAGAAATGTCTTCCAAAGTTTTTGATTATGCCAAATGTCTTGGGCTTACCTCAAAGGATAACTCCTTAGCTGATTCTTCCGAATCCCGAGGTATAAAATTTTTGCTATCAGATTCTTATAACATTCCCTCTGATGTGACATTTGACACTATGTCAGAAGCTGAAATGGAACTCACCAGAACTTTAAAAAAATCTGCTGAGATTATTTATATTCAAGATTCTAAAATAAAGTCTCTTGAAGAAAAACATGCTCAGCGCATTGATGAACTTGAGAAGTCTCTTGGTCGAGAACGAGAACTCTACATTATCATTGAATCCTTCTCTAACAATATCGAAAACCTTGTTCAAGAAACTACTATACAGCATGAAAAGATTAGTGTTCTTGAAGATATTTTTAAAGAAGACTCAATTAGAGAAAAACGTTTGATGAGACTCATTCATCAGATATGAACGTCATTCGTGTTGAAAAGGAGAAACTGGCTGCTTCACTTCCACTGACCCAGGAACAATGCAAATCCTTAGAAAAGGAAAACTCTGTTTTAATGAGTAAACCTTCTTATATGCTTATCGCTAATTCGCATGAGGGATTACAGTGCATGAAGAAAATTACTTCAAAGGAAAAGTTTGCTGAGAAATGTTTACATAAGTTGCAGTCTTCTAAAAGGGTTAAGAGTCAAAAACAGGTCTCTTCCGATGTCTCTCTTCCACGAATTTGTTCCTTCTACAGGAAAAGAAATCATTATGATTCACATTATTTTGCTAAAAAGAAACATATTTCTGATCTTCAAAATCTACTTCTTTTTATTGTCGACAGAGTAAATCATCTGACGACATCTATAATGGATTTCATTCCTGCAGAAAACCAGAATTCTCATGCACAAGGTTTCCAAAGTCACCCCTCTAGAAATGTCTACATGAATCGTATCCCTCTTAATGTAGCTAATATTTGCGCTACAAATGTACACATTCCCAGTGCTATTGAGAATAAGTCTGGTAGACCTAAGTCTAGAAGATGGAATTCTCTTAATTCTGACCCTCTGGAATCAATCTCTAGATGTCCTAGATTTAATCTTCAGAAAAATCCTTTTGATGGATACTCACAAAGGTTTATATCTTATTCCTCTAGGATAAGAAATAACCGAAGGAAGGTAAGGAATACGAGGCTCAAACATTCAGATGGTATATACAACTCGTCTCTCAATATTCATGGTGGGATTACATCTCACTTTGCTACCTAGCTCTAGGTAATTTCATACTTGTATCTAACTTGAGAGTTGCAAGGATGATATTTGAGAGATACTCAAGTCTACCATAGGTTACCATCTACCTTGTGTTTGAAATAATTGTTTTATTCTTTTGTGAATGTTGAGTCATTCTTGACTCCTAGTAACATTTGTATCCTTTTCATATGCTCTGATTTAAAGTAAACCTTTTAATTATTGAGCTATGAAAATATGAGATATCTGAAAACATAGTGTATTTCCTTTTTACTGGATCCTTTCTGATCCATTAACCTTCCATAACTGGTCCACGAACGTCCGTGTCTTTTCTTGGGAGTTTTTAGGGTTTCCATAACAAGGGTGTTCTTTTCTTGTTCGTAAACATATATATATATATATATAAAATATTTTTTTTCCATCCCTATTTATAAAAAATAATGGAAAACTCTTCAAGGCCTCGGGAAGTGGTGAATCTTGAGATGGAAGAAGACAGTAAAGGATGCGATTAAGTTCAAGAACTTGTCTTGAAAAAGATGATTGAAAGGAAAGAGTACAACTCATGGATTGGTGATTCTGTCAAGGATTTAATTCTTTTTCAGAATGACTCAAGGGTTGAATTTGCAAATATTCAACTACAAATAAACCAGCTCATTGATGGTCAAACCAAAATCCTTGAAAATCAAAAGGTCTTGATACGGAATCAGAAGAAACTCATCATGTACTGCATCAAAGCTAGGCAACTTGCCCGTATTGTTGATTGAAAAGTATATGTTCTAACTCATGAACATGGAATTTCCACGGTCAAAAGAATCAAGGATATCAGTGATACCTTTTATGATGGAGTTTTTCAAAGGTATGAAGTTATCAAAGAAGCTTGATTCTTATTTTTTTCTAGGAAACTTCTTATGAGAAATTATTCATGTGTTTTAAGAAGGATAACTAGGGTTTGGAATAGCAAATATTGTGATTACACATAGCTATTGCCAACGATTTTCATCTTGCAATGTTTAGATTTATTTATTTAAATTATAAGTTTTTTGGAAGATGATTCTGCAGTATTAATCTTTATTGGTTTTATATATTGCAAATAATGTTATGGGATATGTGTGTTTACGTCCGTGAACTATGATTGTCCCATATATGTCAAAAGTTAAGTCTATTATGTCATTATGCAAATATTGATAAAAGATAGAATGAACTTTTGAATTTTTCGCAGTATTGATCTTTCCCTGGTCCACTTCTAAGTAAAAGTATTGTATGGCTCCGTATGTTTTCTTATGTTGAGCATTTCCGATTAAGTTAATCATTAAGGTTCCTTTGTGGTTAATTTAATTGAGTTTTCTGGATATAAATTCATCTTTCATGTGATTTGTTAATGTCCAAAGAAATCCTTCTTTTCTTGGAAAAGTAAGGTCGCTCTTGTTGTTCTTTCGGGATTGACATTTTATGGGGGAGAGTTCTTAATTGAACTTGTGCTTAATTGCCAAATCTTTATGGGGAGTGCGGCTGTGGAATATTGTAGGAGTTATCTTGTATCTTTATAAACTCCTTGATGAATATATTAAGTTTCGACTATGTGAAATAGAAAAAAAGTTGATATGTTCTTTTTTAATCATGAAGTATCTCTTTGAGAATTTCATTATGATCCCGCTAGTTTTCGTACCTTTGCCAATTTATATTGACAAAAAGGGGGAGAATTATTTTGTAGTTCACACACATATACATATGGTTTACGGATCATTATGTAAGGGGGAGTGGTTTTCATTGTGAGATGAAGTATTGACTAAGAGGGAGTGATACATATCACCGTAGTATTATTGTCAAAGTTGTGATACAATTGAACTTTGATGCCGTGTAATAATACTATGACACTGTATAACAATAATTGAGAACATTTGTTTCTTATTGTTATGGCTACAGATCTTCAACAACTATGATGCTGAGTTGAACACGTTCAAAATCACTGGAGCACTTGGAGTGACGAAGAATTCAAAGAATGTTGAAGAACCAAGGAAATCAAGCATTTGGATGAGAAGCTACAAAGTTTACTTATTTTGTATTCCATATGTATTGATAGTTTTGTCACTAAAATTGACAAAGGGGGAGATTGTTAGAGCAATGCTCGGTCGAACTCGCAAGCGTTGTTATCTCAAGCTTGTTTGTCAAGTTTAGTTGTCAAAAATATAAGTCTTGATTTTTAGTCTACTTATAGCTATGTCTCGGACTAGGATAGAATGTGTAGTTGAGCTTTAAACTTCACGACGTTCATCGATTGAAGACGAAGAACTACTAAGGGGGAGATTGTGGAACTTCATCAACAAAAGGTATGTGGAGACTTGAACTCATCTATCACTCATAAGTCTATTCAATTTTATCTCCTATTGAGACAAAAGTCGTATAGCTATATAGACTTTACGTTATACATATTTGATATTTGGAGCTGAGTTTAACTCGCTTATATCTTTCTCGAAATATGTGTTGGAAGGTCAAAAGATGATCAAGTGAAAATCACCTGGTAACATCTTACATGATTTGTATGAGACAGTCATTTGATGTAGGCTCGGAATGTTTCAAATTGATCATTCGATCACTTGAAAATTGCTTATAATCTAATAGTTTGTGTGAGACAGCTATTGTCGTCTTCAAAGAATGTTTCAATGATTGAAATGGAAGTTAATAGCTAAAACCCATGTCTGGATACATTACTGTTTGTGTACTTAGTGTACGAACTGTCGTGTTGAATTCAGGACCGAAAGTTAAGTTTGCATACCCGTTCGCAAATTGACGTAACTGTTGAAAGTATGGAACCAAGTTTGTGCACCCGTTCGCAAAAGGTTTCAACTGAGTTCGGTCCGGAGCTAATGTTTGCGTACCCATTTGCAAACTGTCGGCTTGTGACCAATGTCCGAAACTTAAGTTTGCGTACCCGTTTGCAAACTTAAGTGGTTCATGTTCTTAAATCAGTTAAGTATGATTTCATACTCATGAACAAATACATTTATATATTAAGGAATGTAATCTTTGCAAACTGTGGCTTAAATGTTCATGAACTGATTCTTTTGAATCAATCCGATTTTTCTTCAATTGTGTCTTGTATACTTCTATGAGAATATAAACAATAGAACAACTCTATGTGTAGCACAATTAGATTCATTTGGTTATCAATTGATCTAGAAGTGTTAAGATGAACATGATTAATAAAAAAGTGTTCATGTGGCTAACTTCGGTTAATTGTTATTGAGCCAACTCAATATACATGTTTAGGTACGGTTACCTATATCTGAAGGAAAGTATATTTCATTTGTGTATAACAAGCTAAGGCCATCTAACGGTGGAAAGATATTAGCTTGAATATTAAATCAGGTTTGACCTAATGGTGAATATTGATTGCTTGTTCCAAAGTTATCAAACCCTGATCTAAAGACTATATAAGGGATAACTCGCGCATCTGGGAAACCTAATCCCCACACCTTCAGTGTGATGCTAGTTGCGACTAGATTCGATTCTCCTTTAACCTAGGTTTTTCCTAAAACCATTATAGGTTAACGACTTAAAGACTTCATTGGGATTCTGAAGCCAGACCCAACTATTTTCTATGTAGTTGCGTATTCTGATCTTACTTTGTTCTATCGTATTGAGTACTATCTTCTCTAAGATTTGCTTGAGATTTATCTCCGATAGGTAAGATATAAAAAGTAATCACAAAGCTCTTCGTCTCATTCTTTTTGATTCCACAATAACTTGTTCTACTACCATATAGTTAAGTTATTGTGAGGTGATTGATATTTCTAGGATGTTCTTCGGGAATATAAGACCGGATTATCAATTGGTTCCTGTTCACCTTGATTTATCAAAAGTCGGAACAAACTTCGTATGTATTTCTGTGGGAGACAGATTTATCTATTCGAATATACTTTTATGTGGGAGACAGATTTGTTTATCAAGTCTTCGACTTTGGGTCGTAGCAACTCTTAGTTGTGGGTGAGATCAGCTAAGGGAATCAAGTGCGTAGAGTCCTGCTGAGATTCAGAGGCGTAAGGATGCGACTGTACCTTAATCAGTTTGAGATTGGTTAGGGCTCAACTACATCCCAGTCCGAAGTTAACTTGTAGTAGGCTAGAGTCTGTAGCGGCTTAATACAGTGTGGTGTTCAAATCTGGACCAGGTCCCTGGGTTTTTCTGCATTTGCGGTTTCCTCGTTTACAAAATTCTTGTGTCTCTATTATTTCTTTTCCGCATTATATTTGTTTATATAATTGAAACATCACAGGTTGTGCGGAGTTCAATCAATTGGTAAATCCAACCTTTGGTTGTTTATTTAAATTTATTGATTGACACCATAACATTGGTCTTTGGTACCGTTCAAGTTGTTTCTCATAATAATCAGGCTCCCAGATTTCTATCTGTTTGATTTGCTGATTACATTGAGAAACAAAGATATAACTCTTGGATATATTTTCCTAGATTGAGTCTGACTGTCTAGTTGATTCTCTTGGAATTATGTTGGAGTTAGTTCATACAGATTGCCGAAACGAAATATTGGGTGTGGTTGTTGTACCCCCACTTTTTCAATTTGGTCTTGGATATGGACAATAACACTAGATATTTCCATTCTCTAATGAATATGAGGAGGTCAAGAAATAACATTTTGGCTCTTAAAGACAACATGGAGCAGTGGTATACCACAAGAGAAGATCTTTCCAGAATTTTCACTAAACGTTTTTCAGGCATATCCTCTACTTCAAATGCGGTTGTAAAAGATAGTCATTTTAATATTATCAAGTAAACTATCTCTGAGTCTTAGAACATGTTACTTATGGAGATACCATCTCCAGAAGAAATCTTTCAAGTTGTTAAGAGTATGCCTAGTTTGAATGCACCAGGGCCTGATGGATTCCCGACGGGTTTTTATCAGTCCTAGTGGAGTATAGTTGGAAATGACATAATTGATATGGTACAAAAAAAAATCAAAAAAAAAAACTTCCCAAGTACCTAAACAAAACAAATTTCTGTCTAATTACCGAAACGTATGCACCACCCATCTACTCAAAGTGATTACATACCAATTGGTCTTTGTAATAACTGAAAACGCGGGGTACCAAAATACACCACCACTTTTTTCTTAGGCAATCTGTATGGACAAACTCAATACAACTTCGAGAGTTAAACTCAATCAAGGAATATTATCTTAGAGTTATATCTCTTTCTTGTGATTAGAACGTTTACAGAAACAAACCCGTGAACCTAATCACAAAGAGATAACTTGGACTGTACCACAGACCAATATCCAAGTCGTATCCAACAAACTAGGTCGGATGTCTCTACTATGATTGATCTACGCACAACCTCTGATATTTCAATTATAAAGATAAACAATATAATGCGGAAAATTAAATAACTCAGACACCAGAAGTTTGTTAACGAGGAAACCGCAAATGTAGAAAAACCTTGGGACCTAGTCCAAATTGAACACCAAACTGTATTAAGCTGCTACAGACACTAGCCTACTACCAATTAACTTCGGATTGGAATGTAGTTGATCCCTAAAAAGTATCCCACCGATCAATGTACAGTCGGGCTCCTTACGCCTCTTGAATCCCAGTAGGACTCCGCGCAATTGATTCCCTTAGATGACGTTACACCAACTAAGAATTGCCTCAACTCAATTGAATACTTTAAACCAAATCTTCCTCCCACAGATTTAAGCCTATATAATTGATTTCCTTTTACATTCAAACAATATGATCAAAGGTGTGGAAATCGATAGCAATAGACAAAGTCTAGCTAACCTCAAAATTGGGACTTATGCAACCCGAAGTGCATCCTAGATTATTATTCACCTCACAAGTATAAAACATGTTGAATCACAAGGTTTGAAACGAAGATAACTTTGTGATTTTTATCTATATTGATAAAGTGAGTAAACTCAACAATCGATAAAGATACAAGATACACGAATTGTTAGAGCACTGCTCGGTCGAACTCGCAAGCGTTGCTGTCTCAAGCTTGTTTGTCAAGTTTAGTTGATCAAAACTATATACTTGATTTCTAGTCTACTTATAGCTATGTCTCGTATTAGGATAGAAGTGTGTGGTTGAGCATTAGACTTCACGACGTTCACCAATTGAAGGAGAATATCTACTGAAGAGCTTGGAGGAACTTCATCAACAAAAGCTATGTGGATACTAAAACTTATCTATCACTTAGAAGTCTATTCTATTTTATCTTCTAATGAGACGAAGTTGTATATCTATATAGACTTTGCGTTATACACATTTGAAATTTCGAGCCGAGTTTATCTCGTTTATATATTTCTCGACATATGTGTTGGATTTTTTTTAGCTTTGGCTTAACTTCATCATCTACTTGAAAAGTTTAGTTATAGACAATTTATTTGTTGGAAACTAAATATTAAGTAAAGATGATCATGTGAAAATTACCTTGAACATCTTACATGATTTGTGTGAGACAATCATTTGATGTTAACTTGGGAAGTTTCGTATTGATCAATTAATCATTTGAAAATTACTTGAAGCTAGTGGTATGTGTAAGATTACCATTGTTGTCTTCTAAGGTTGTTTCAATGATTAAATGAGGGTTTTAGAACTACTACCAATGTATGGATTCAACACAGTATGCGTACCTAGTATGCGAACTGTGAACTACTAGTTCAGGTCCGGAACTCTTGTTTGCGAACTGTGTTTGCGAACGGGTTTACCTGTCAAAGGTACGGAACTATGGTTTGCGAACAGTGTTTGCGAACGACAAGATTAGGCTAGGTATGCAACTGTGGTTCGCGTACTCAGTTTGCGAACACAGTGTATAGGTTCTAAAATTGGTAATTATGACAATTCATACTCATGAACTCAGGTTCGTCTGCGAACTCAGTTTGCGAACTAAAGTCCCTGGAACTCTAATGAATTAAGGTATGCGAACTTGTTTTGAAAACCGTGGCATTATGTTCATGAATTGTTTCATGTATAAGTACTTTGTAAAATTACAAACCAAACCGAATATGTTTCAAATTGTTCATGGATACTTCTATGAGATAGTGAACATTTAAACAACTCTCTTAAAAGCACATTTAGATTTATTTGATTATCTATCATGATTGATTGATCATCATATTTGATATAGAAGTGTAAGATGAATATGGATAAACTAAAAGTGTTCATATGGTTAACTTCGGTTAACTGTTATTGAGCCAACTTTTTATACACGTTTAGGTACGGTTTACCCAAATCTAAATATAGGTATATTTCATTTGTGTGTATCAAGATAATACCATCTAACGGTGGAGATTGATTGCTTATTTTCTATGCAAACTTAGCTTGAATCTTAAATCAGGAGTTCATCTAACGGTGGATATCAATTGCTTTGTTACTAAATGTTGATGGTGGTTTTTAGTTCAAGGTTAAAATTGTGAAACCATGTATTTAGTGCGCTGCCATCCTGCAAAGGAACAAAAGCCATTTAAAAGTAATGAGTGCCTAGGCCTCTTCGCTCACATATGTATTGAGCAATTCAATATATTTGTATATATAAAATTTACTCAGAATGGTGTATGTAGCAACAATCCCAAATATTCTATGAATTTTATCTTCCACCGGCATTATTCACTAATGCATGGCCCGCCTAGTATTTTCCTATGCTATGTTCCATAGTTCAACTCTCAACATTGGCATGACATGATGATTAATGTTCACTCGCAGCGGAGTAGCATGAATTTCCCGAAGTGTCAGTATTAAGATCTGCATGAAAATACTCAGGAACACGCAGGTTACACCACTTTCTTATAAAGAGGTTGTCGTGTCAACGCGCTTTTAGTTAAAAGTTAGCATGGTTGACGCGCTTAAATTCCTTAAGAAAAATAAGCCTAGACTGTCCATGTCAATCTTAAAACAACCACGGCCACACGATTTGGCCGGATAATTAACGAGCTTGGCCTCCTCCCAGTGAGACCAAGCAAACTCCATGGTGCCCATCGGCGGGAACACTATTATCCCAGCCAATCGGAATCCTCTTAGCTATCCAGCAACATCCCATCCACCCAACTTAGCCAAAGTTAGGATGGTCGCGCTGTTGAAAAGAAATTCAACGAGCTGAGACCGAGGTCTCAAACTCATCACATCCACCCAACTTAGCCAGCCTAGTTGGATGGTTTAGATCTTCTTTCGCCCGATCAATGAGGTGTAGGCATGTTCACTGGCGACTCGTCTTAATCCCTAGCCAGCTGGACTATCCACAAAATCCCAAGAGCATAACAAACCGATCGCTAAAAATAGGGTGATCGCGCATTTTGAAAACCCTAATTCGTGTCAGCGGCAGCGTGCTACTGTCGCCAAACGATCACGGCTATCCATCTTCTTTAGCCAAATCGTCTGGCTTAAATCTAATCTTAGGCGGCCAATAGGGTGCCAGCATGCTCGCTGGCAACCAACCTTTATGTCTGACCGATCGACTTGCTCAAATCAGCGGCAAGTGCCTCAAATCGATTAGCCCAAGGTAGGTTGGCTGCACGGCTCAAACCTTAAAAGCGATGCTTTATATGCATCGATTATAAACGATGTTTTATAAATATTGTTTCCACAAACAATTTTATTATTTGACCTAAAAAGCACTATGTGCTTCTTTAAGCGGCAAGTCTCACGACTTGACCCACTTATTCGAGACATCAAACATGTCACAAACTGGGGGATGCTCACTGGGGTATTGGTCTGGTGGTTTACAGCGTGCGGCGTGCAACGCTCCCATTATGAGAAAGTGTCAGGAAATGGCGAACGGTTAATAGCAGTAAGAGAGTAGTGGGTGTAAGGATGACCAGTCTTCCCTCGTAATGGAAACGTGATGGTCACCACTTTTGCACAACCCCACTTCTCCACTACATAACTGTCTCCACTTCCTACGAGATCAGGGTGCGCTCAATCATGACTTGTATAAATAGGTTTTCAACCTATTTCAAAGGGAAAGTGTTATCAACACAAGTATTCAGAAAACACCAAAAACTGATAGCTTACATTCTGCAAGTCAGTTCCACATTATGATACAAGTCATAAAACAGCCACACCTTCATAATTCAATATTCTTATCTCAACACCTTATTTTCTTCCCTCCCTAAGATCAACCCTTCTCCTTCACTTTTTGACCGAATTGAACCTGGAACGACCATTTCTTGGTTTAGGCCAGAGTCTTACAGATTGATCTCTCGAACCTAAAAGTACTCATGTGCAGTACATTTGTTTAGAGTTTGAATTCGTTTCTTATCAATACACCCAAATTTACCAAAAACAGCAGAATCAGTTTTTCCCCAAAATAACCACAGTGGGAGATTAATCTATCGGTTGCGAAGTTAATTTATCGATTTTCATTTCAATCTTCCCAATTTCAAAATGGTGGATCTTAGGTATGGATCAGCAACAAATCCCGATGTTACTGGCACTAACAACACCCCTGCCATCAACATTCCTACCGGTGATACCAATGTGCCGCCTACCAGCATGATCAACGCATCTCGTGGCACTACATCCTCTACCACCGACACCAGTGGTGCAGGAAACATTTCCTCCGGTGTGACACTTCCTATCACCAGAGCCAGAGCCGCTGCCGCCATTCCCAATATTTCTTCGAGCATAACACCCCCAACCGTTACCAGAGCTACTGCCACTCCTCCATTAGGACGAGAGACTGGAGGAGCCAGAGGAAGCCAACCCCCTATTACCATTATTGATTTGATAGAAAAGCAAGAAGTTCTCTCTAAGGCTCAGACAGACATGGCTACAACTCAGAAAGAGGTACTTACTTTCCTCAAGGCACTAACTGAGCGGATACCGCAAGAGCCACGTTAACCCATGGAACCAATAAGGAGTACTTTTAATACTCCCGGCGCAAGCACTTCAACAGCGCGCGCCTTTATAAATGAAGAAGTTCGTGTTGTTCCTGAATGTTCATGGGAAATGAATCAGCCATCCAACTTCATCACCCGTGAGGATATGGAAAAACTCCTCCAAAATCGAGACAAATAAAACCCGGTGGACATGCACCAGCATCAACCGCCTTATCCTCCTGATGTGCAAATATTTTCTCTCCCGAGAGGATACTCTTCTCCACAATTTTCCCTTTATGATGGTACTGGTAACGCTCGTGAACACATATCTCGTTTTCTGGAATCTTTAGGAGAACATGAAAACAATCTTGTCTTCCTCCTGAAAGAGTTTTCAAAGTCACTTACTGGAAGAGCATACACCTGGTACCACAACATCGCGCCAAACAGCATATCTAACTGGTGTAAGATGGATACCGCTTTCTACAAGAAATATTTCTTCGTGTCTGAGCAAATCACCTTTTCAGACTTAGGAAGGATGTTTCAACGAAACAATGAACATCCAAATAATTATGTCAAGATATTCAGGATTCAAGCACTGGATTGTCATGATCCAAACGTTACTGAACAACAGTTGGTGGAGTCATGCATTAACGGTATGGTTCCCATCTATCGCGCTTTACTGGAGAACCTGCGCTTCTAGACATTCTCTGAACTTCATGAAGCTGCTAATAGGTCGGCTACAACAGCAACGACACTGTTGGAAACACCATCCAGGAGTGAAGATGCACACGAGACTCGAGGAAACAGGCATCTCATTAACAAGCAATATAATACCGGGACCTCTGTAAGCGTAGTAGGTGAAGGAGGAAAGAGGAAAGCCCCAGCAGCGGAACAACAACCCAAGCGTGTGGCACCAGTGCATCAGACAACTTCATCCCGGAAGGCCGCAGCTAAGGCCCCTGTACAACAACAAGAAACTTGAGATGCTGCTCCAAACTTCCCATTTCCAATGGAGGAAGTAATTGAACTCCTGGAAGCATGGATTCAAGATGACGCCATCAAGCTACCTCCTCTCAGACGTCCACCAACCGAGGAAGAAATGGCAAATCCCAAATATTGTTGTTACCATAGGTTCGCCAATCACCCAACCAGTGACTGCAACAAATTGAAACGCATCTTCAAGGAAAAGGTAGATGCAGGAGAACTTCAATTAGGCACCGAAGGAGTACACAGAGACCCTCTTCCCGTCAGGAGCTACATGATCTCTGGGGACTCCGTCAACTAAACCGTACAGTCTATGATGGAGCATATATCTGAGATTCTGTATTTCTCCAAGGCGCATCGTCAAGACATATTTGCATCCCTCAACCGTGTTGTATCAGGTAAGCGGATGTTTTCAACCAAGGAAGCCGTTCCCAAACCCGAACCTCTCTTAGAAGGAAGGACTGATAGACGCAACTGGGGACTCCTAACCACCGCTTACTTGAATGATGTCGAGTTTGACAGCATACTGATTGACGCGGCCTTTGATTTCAACATCGTCACCATCAAAACTCTAAGAGATGCAAGGATTTAAAAACAGGAAGCCGTTCACTATCCAACCATAATCAAAAACTCAGAAGGAGAGTCCAGAGACGCTTACGGATATATCAATCTCGAAATCAAGGTGGGAGATGCTCTAACGCACGCCAAATTTCATATTGTTAAAGAATGACCAAATTATGATATGGTTCTGGGGCGCTCATGGGTGCATAGCAACAAAGAAAAGCTGGGAGCATGTCCTTTGCCAGTGTCCATACCTAAAAGGATTTCCAACAAGCCATCCAACCCTGAAGATTATTTGCTGCCATATCAACAACTTGCCAATGTGACCCAATTGCCTGGAGAGAACCCAACGACGTTTTTTCGAAGATTCCGAACACAAGTAAGTCTCATTGAACAACCCTTTTTGCAACCAGTCACTCCTCCTTTCGTCAAAGCCTGGGGACTCGAGTCGGTTATCAACCCATCTGTCACTAGGAGATGTGAATGGGATACTGATCCTTTTAAATATTTTATCAAATGTTTAGAAGCTGTCTCGACCAAAGATGATGAGTCTAAAAGCCAAGTTACTGAGCAATTCCCAAACCCATTCCAAGTTGGAGATATGATTGTAAGGATTGCTGCTCAACCTCCACCCAATTTCGCAGAGGAAAAGATGAGTCGTACCTAGATGAGCCGTACCTAGTGGCGGAAGTTGTCTTAGGAGGTTACTGCATGCACTCACGATGGCTCAAGCCTTTCAATACCTAAAACGCCATGCTACCCTTTTCCTCCAGCGTTCTCTTTAGTATTTCCTCTTGCAATTTCCCTTTTCATGCAATATTTGTAATTCCTCCAAAATTATTGCACTGCTTGCACTCATAATTAGGGTTTCAATTTGTCAGTTAATCGAAATATCGTTTCCCTTTTAGATATCTCTTTACTCCTGAATCATAAGGTAAAGTCTCGAGTAAACCCGAACCCTCATCATTACCCATTGATTCAAACCAGAAAAAAATAAAACCGTGAAAGAGACATCTCATATCTTTCAAAAAATACCGAGGAGGGGAATACATAAAGGAAAAGAAAGAGCAGGGTGACCAAAGGAAATCATCAAGCATCCAGTACATGATTTTCTAGGGCAAGCGTCTTTTGCACCCTGAAGTGCAGCCTGCTTCAACGATGAAACGACATCTCAATCACCACCTTATTGTGCCTAGACCCCGGAAAGAGGTTTCGCCAGATTTTGGAAAATCCTTTCACGGAATAAGGAAGTGAGCTAGCGCACGTGGTACTCCCGGATTGCAACTACTTCCTCAGACGTGTCCAATCACGCCACACGCGTTATTAATTGGAGATAGAGCCTCCACACCTAACAAATACGGCTCTTGGATTTCTTATTCACGAAAGCACAACACATGTGATATATGAGGGCAATGTCAAAATAGAAGTTAAGGGAGGAAATCACATCACCGTTTATGTGTGTCGCACTCCCATTAGCCGCACGGCCCGATAGAGTGGGGAGATTCTATTGTAACCCTACCGGAAAGTGCTGCATCTGGAGTCTCAAGATAACACGAATAAAAGAACTACTATTTGATAAAGTTCAGGCTCAAGTCACATAAACAAAAACCACTGAGTACAAAAAAAAAGCGTTTACAAGTCATGAAAGGATGTTCATCTATGAAAAGAAATAACAAGTGGTAAATTTAGTTATCAGCATTAACACGGGGATCAACAACGCCTTCACTAGAGTCCTTATTGGAAGCTGCTTCAACATCTTTTTCACAAGCCGCTCCCACATCCTCTCTAGAAGCTGCCTCGACCTCCCTTTCAGAAGCTGCACCAACATCCCCTTCGAGAACTGCTTCAACATTCTCTCCGGAAGTCGCTTCAATATTATCCTTGGAAGCTGCACCAACATTCCCTTCGAGAACTGCTTCAATATCTTTTTCAGAAAATGTTTCAGCAACCTTTTGAGGATATTCCTCATTATAGGACTCATCTACATCAGAGTCAAGGATTATCACGCCGTTATGAATAGGATATTCATGTTTATCCAAGAGTTCATGTTCACCCAAGAGCTTCTCATGCTCTACCCTGCGCCGTTTTAGCCGAGCCGCAAATCTTTCAGCTCTGGCACTCGTTGGCTGAGACGCTTCATCACGCCTCCACTTCTTCTCTATGCTAACTGAAGCCAAAAAAGCTTAGACACGCTCTCGAACGATGCATAAATGCACGAGAGACATACCCTGTATGGCACGACCAGCTTCATGAAACGGGGAATCTATTTTAGCCAACACCTCCTCGAATGCGATAACCCTGGGTTTGTCGACTTCAAAGATCTTCTCTGGAGAATTAGAAGAATAATTATCACCAACAGTTCCCATCATATACTTCAAAGAGGCATTATGGTTATATCAACAGCCGACGTGATAAAAAAAGAAGAAGAATCAAATCACATAAGAATATGAAGCAATACCTGGAACGAAGAAGAATGCAACTCTGTGATGATCGGTATGAAAAGAAAGGCTCAAGTGCTTCCTTTTATATTCCACAAATTAGCAAGATCCCAGGAATAAAATGAGTCTCTACCTGCCATGTATAAAGGATTTAGATGCGGGATGTCAATCAAATAGATACTTATCTACCTGGAGACAACTGACATATGCTAGAATAAAACATGCCTTGCTCAAGGACTGAGCCGACTTCTATCCTAGTAATATGCGCCAAAATTCCCTTGTGAATTTTCTTGACTATCACCATCTGGTGCTTACCCCGCAACAATGTCACTGTTACGTACTAAGCAGTGGACTTAATGTTGATGATGGTTTTCAGTTCAAGGTTAAAATTGTGAAACCCTGTGTTTAATGCGCTGCCATCCTGCAAAGGAACAAAAGCCATTTAAAAGTAATGAGTGCCTAGGCCTCTTCGCTCACATATGTATTGAGCAATTCAATATATTTGTATATATAAATTTTACTCAGAATGGTGCATGTAGCAACAATCCCAAATATTTTATGAATTTTATCTTCCACCGGCATTATTCACTAATGCATGGCCTGCCTAGTATTTTCCTATGCTATGTTCCCCAGTTCAACTCTCAATATTGGCATGACATGACGATTAATGTTCACTCGCAGCGGAGTAGCATGAATTTTCCGAAGTGTCAGTATTAAGATCTGCATGAAAATACTCAGGAACACGCAGGTTACACCACTTTCTGATAAAGAGGTTTTCGTGTCAACGCGCTTTTAGTTAAAAGTTAGCATGGTCGACGCGCTTAAATTCCTTAAGAAAAATAAGCCTAGACTGTCCATGTCAGTCTTAAAACAACCACGGCCACACGATTTGGCAAGATAATTCACGAGCTTGGCCTCCTCCCAGTGAGACCAAGCAAACTCCATGGTTCCTACCGGTGGACCAACTATTATCCCAGCCAATCGGAATCCTCTTAGCCTGCCAGCAACATCCCTGATCATTGGCCAAATTTAGGATTGTCACGCTGTTAAAAAGAAATTCAACGAGCTGAGACTGACCGCGACGGTCTCAAACTCATCACATCTACCCAAATTAGCTAGCCTAGTGATGTGGTTTTAAAGTTGTAGTGAAAGTGGTGAGTAAAGTTCGTTCAACTCGGGCTTGTGAAGGATTTTTTTAGAATTAAATAAAATTGTTTCAATAATAATAAGAAAGTACCAAGACTCTGGATTCCACCATTGACCAATTAATCGATAAACTCTAATCAATATTCATGCAATATTCTTCGTTTAAGTGATTCTAATATTTGCCTCTGATAGATTTTTGAAGTAGTAGTTGTAATCACAAAGCATGAAACATCAAAAGTGTCAAAACCTAGCATGTTCCATCAAAACAATTCAAAACCACTCAATAAAAATCAATTTTTCTTTTAAGTTCTATGCAAAAAAATCATGTAAAATAATTGCAATAAATAATAAAAATAGAATTATACCAATTTTCATGGAACAATGGCTTCCTCCGTCGCCTCGGCTAAGGGGTTTAGCTCCTCATATTAATCGTGTTCTCAAAATACATGTTTATGGCTCAAAAACTGATTACAAGGGAGAAAAGGGAATACTGTAGTCGCTGAAAGTCTAATACAGCGGACGGAATCGTTGCTGAAGAGCTTTGGTGACTGCTGGATGATGCGACCGTAATTCGTTGTCACTGAAAATAAGTCTGCCTCTGCAACTTTCTTTTTCCGCTGTTCTGTGTTCTTCGTCTTCTCCGGTTCAGTTTTGCACCAGCAGAACGTGATTTCTTCCAATGGTTTTTTTAGCTTCTCTAAGGCTCTAAACTTCCCCTAACTTCTTCCTCTCCTTCCTAGGACCCTAACCAACCCTTTTATACATAGTAGAGCAAAGAAAATTCGAGAATAAACTTGGTTTTTTCCTCCACAGCAAGTTTCGATATTTCCTTTTTTTTTCTGTTTCACGTGCATTCGATCAATAAAAGCTCTCCAAACTCCTCCCTTGATAGAAACAAGTCTTTAAGAAGAGTTTCCTTCCACTTCTACACGTAAGTTTCCAAGAATAAACCAAGAAACTTGCCCAAAATAAACCATGATATTTTTGGAAAGTTTTCGCTTCCAATTCGAGTTCTAGCCACTTTGGATCCATTCCAACACCCTTACCTTGCCTGTTAGGTCCATAGGAACAAACCCAATCAAATTCATCCCTTTAATCTCCCTAAAAATCGATCAAAAATCCATCCAAAAAATCGCCTGTGTGTGAAGAGAATTCCCGCCATTTTCTGTTTTTTTGAAAACGTAAAGAAATGTGTCCTCCCCCTATCCAGTCTCGGTCTGTGCTTAGCAGCTGCCTGAAAATGGGTTACCCCTTATCCAAAGTGAGAGTCCGAATAGCAAATGTCCTCCCAGGAGCCTTTAACAACTTTTCGAGCCAATTTTCCCGCAAGAGCCCATTTTTCCAAAAACACCTACAAGGGGGTAAAATACCAAAATTAGTACAGAAATGGGTACTAACACTATACATAAAAGAGATGAAAATAGACACATAAATGCGTCTATCACCTAGTTGGATGGTTTAGATCTTCTTTCGCCCGATCAATGAGGTGTAGGCATATTCACTGGCGACTCGTCTTCATCCCTAGCCAGCTGGACTATCCACGACATCCCAATAGCATAACAAACCGATCGCTCAAAATAGGGTAATCGCGCGTTTTGAAAACCCTAATTCGTGTCAGCGGCGGCGTGCTACTGTCGCAAAACGATCGTGGATGTCCATCTTCGCTAGCCAAATCGACTGGATTAGATCTAATATTAGGCGGCCAATAGGGTGCCAGCATGCTCTATGGCAACCCACCTTTATGTCTTACCGATCGACTTGCTCAAATCATCGGCAAGTACCTCAAATCTATTAGCCCAAGGTAGGTTGGCCGCACGGCTTCAAACATTAAAATTGAATCAACGACAATATACAACTGCCACAAATCATCTCTGTCGTCCGACTTCGCTATCCTAATTGGATGGCCTAAATCTAATTTTAGGAGGCCAACAGGGTGATGTCGTGATCACCGTCCACCCCTCTTCCATGAAAAGCGATCGGCCAAGCCGTGGCTTGACCATATGGCTCCCAAACGATCGCCCAAAGGTGGCAAGTCGTGTTGCTTACATATAATTTTAATAATTCAACGGCATCCATTAACTGCCGCAAATTATCTCAGCCACTCAGCTTGGCTAGCCGATTTAACCGGTCCAGATCTAACCTGGGCCGACCGATAGGATGATAGAATGGCTACTAGCCGCTACTCTCCTATAGGGACCGACCGGCCAACCTATGGAATGCGCGCATAACCCCTACCAGCTCCCTGAAAATGGTCGGTCATGCTCCTTTTAAGACATTAAGCTCCGCGACTAATTTGGACGAGCTCTAAAACAACGATGCTTCCTGAACATCGATTATTTTGAGCTGTTTAAAAGCGATGCTTTATATGCATCAATTATAAACGATGTTTTATAAATATTGATTCCATAAACAATTTTATTATTTGACCTAAAAAGCACCATGTGCTGCTTTAAGTGGCAAGTCTCACGACTTGACCCACTTATTCGAGACATCAAACATGTCACAAACTGAGGGATGCTCACTGGGGTATTGGTCTGGTGGTTTACAGTGTGCGGCGTGCAACGCGCCCATTACGAGAAAGTGTCAGGAAATGGCGAACAGTTAATAGCAGTAAGAGAGTAGTGGGTGTAAGGCTGACCAGTCTTCCCTCGTAATGGAAACGTGATGGTCACCACTTTTTCACAACCCCACTTCTCCACTACTTAACTGTCTCCACTTCCTACGAGATCAGGGTGCGCTCAATCATGACTTGTATAAATAGGTTTTCAAACTATTTCAAAGGGAAAGTGTTATCAACACAAGTATTCAGAAAACACCAAAAACTGATAGCTTACATTCTGCAAGCCAGTTCTACATTCTGATACAAGTCATAAAACAGCCATACCTTCATAATTCAATATTCTGATCTCAACACCTTCTTTGCTTCCCTCCCTAAGATCAACCCCTCTCCTTCACTTTGTGACCGAATTGAATCTGGAATGGCCATTTCTTGGTTTAGGCCAGAGTCTTACAGATTGATCTCCCGAACCTAAAAGTATTCCTGTGCAGTACATTTGTTTAGGGTTTGAATTTTTTTCTCATCAACACACCCAAATTTACCAAAAACAGCAGAATCAGTTTTTACCCCAAAACACTAAGCTATCTTAGCTTTGATTGTAAACAACCTTGATTTGAAAGATTATATACGGAGAAACTCTAGCATCTGGGAAACCTAATGCCGACACTCTCGTGTGTCCTAGTTTCAAACTAGAGTCGATTCTCCATTGACCCAGGTTTACAGTTCTTCTGAAAAACCATTATTAGGGTTAACGACTTAAAGACTTCATTTGGGATTCGTGAAGCCAGATCCAACTATTTTCTATGTAGTTGTATATTCTAATCTTACTTTTTCTATCGTATTAAGTTTAATCTTATCTAAAATTTTCTCGAGATTATCTCCAATAGGTAAGATATAAAATATAATCACAACAGTTCTTCGTCTCAGACTCTTGTGATTCCGCAATAACTTCTTCTGTTAATCAGTTAAGTTATTATGAGGTTACTAATATTTCTAGGCTGCTTTTTAGGAGTATAATACCAGATTATTAGTTGAGTTTTCTATACACCTTGATCTTTATCTTAAGATGGAAACAAAAACCACAAGAAACTTATCCGTGGGAGACAGATTTGTTTATAAGTCTTCGACTTTGGGTCTTAACAACTCTTAGTTGTGGGTGAGATCAGCTAAGGGAATAAAATATGCATAGTCTTGTGAGATTCAAGAGTCATAGGGGACGTGACTGTACCTTAATCGGTGTGAGACTTGGTTAGGGCTCAACTACATTCCAGTCCGAAGTTAACTGTAGTAGGCTAGAATCTGTAGCGGCTTAATACAGTGTGGTGTGGTGTTCAAGTCTGGACTAGGTCCCAGGGTTTTTCTGCATTTGTGGTTTCCTCGTTAACAAAATTTCTGGTGTCTGTGTTATTTCTTTTCCTCATTATATTTTGTTTATATAATTGAAATATCATAGGTTGTGCATAGTTCAATCATAGTCGATAATTCCAACCTTGTTTGTTGGATAGGAATTGATTGACACTCAGACATTGGTTTTTGGTACCATACGAGTTATTTTCTTAACAATCAGGTTCACAGATTTTTATCTGTTTGATTTACTGATTGTATTGAGAAAGAGATAAATCTTTTTAATATATATCCTGATTGAGACTCAGTAACTTGGTGCTCTCATAATTATATTGGAGTTTAGTCCATACAGATTGCCGAACAAAATAGTTGGGTGTGGTTGTTGTACCCCCGCATTTTCACGAGCTATCAAGGAAAGATTGAAAAAACGGGGGTATAACAACCACACCCAATAATTTTTTAGGCAATCTGTATGGACTAACTCCAATATTCTTCCGAGAGCACCAGCTTATAACGCGAGCTTTATCAAAAACAATATCAAAGAGTTATATATCTTTTTCTCAATTCAATCAGCAAATCAAATAGATAGAAATCTATGAGCCTGATTGATATGAGAAATACTTGGATGGTACCAAAGACCAATGCCAAAGCGTCAATAAAGTTATATCCAACAACCAAAGGTCGGATTTACCAGCAAATCAAACAGATAGAAATCTATGAGCCTGATTGATATGAGAAATACTTGGATGGTACCAAAGACCAATGCCCAAGCGTCAATCAATTTATATCCAACAACCAAAGGTCGGATTTACCAATTGATTGAACTACGCACAACCTGTGATATTTCAACTATATAAAAATATAATGCGGAAAATAAATAACACAAACACCAGAAAATTTGTTAACGAGGAAACCGTAAATACAGAAAAACCCTGGGACCTAGTCCAGATTTGAACACCACACTGTATTAAGCCTCTACAGACACTAGCCTACTACAAGTTAACTTCAAACTGGAATGTAGTTGAGCCTTAACCAAGTCTCACACCGATTAAGGTACAGTCGCGTTCCTTACGCCTCTAGAACCACATCGGATTCTGCGCACTTGATTCCCTTAGCCGATCTCACCTAAAACAAAGAGTTGTTACGACCCAAAGTCGAAGACTTATTAACAAATCTGTCTCACACAGATAAGTCTATTCTGATAGATAAATCTGTCTCCCACAGAAGTACCTGCGAAGTTTTGTTCTGTCATATGATAAATTAAGGTGAAGGGAACCGTAGATAATCCAGTCTTACACTCCCGAAGAGCATCCTAGAAATATCAATCACCTCACAATAACTTAACTAAATGGTAGTAGAAGAAGTTACTGTAGAACCACAAAGTCCGAGACGAAGAACTTTGTGATTACTTTTTATATCTTACCTATCGGAGATTAAATCTCGAGCAAATCTTAGAGAAGATAGTACTCAATACGATAGAACAAGTAAGATTAGAATACGCAACTACGGAGAAAATAGTTGGACCTGGCTTCACGAATCCCAAATGAAGTCTTCAAGTCGTTAACTTAATATGGTTTTGGAAAAACTTAGGTTAAAGGAGAATGGACTCTAGTCGCAACTAGGACACAGGAAAATGTCGGGATTAGGTTTTCCAGTTGCTAGTTTTCTCCCTTATATAGTCTTTCAAATCAGGGTTTGCTTACAATCAAAGCTAGATAGCTTAGTAACAAAGCATTCAATATTCACCATTAGATGATATCCTGATTTAAGATTCAAGCTAAGTCTGCTTAGAAATAAAGAAATTAATCTCCACCGTTAGATGGTCTTAGCTTGTTACACACAAATGAAATATACCTTCTTTAAGATATGAGTAATCGTACCTAAACGTGTATATTGAGTTGGCTCAATAACAGTTAACCGAAGTTAGCCATATGAACACTTTTGTCTTAACCATATTCATCTAACACTTCTAAATCAAATATGATGATCAATCAAAAAAGAAAGATAATCAAATGAATCTAATTGTGTTTCTTATAGAGTTGTTCAATTATTCACTATCTCATAGAAATATATATGAACAAATTGAAACAAAATCGGATTGATTCGTAATCGTATAAAGTACTTATACAAGAATCAATTCATGAACATTAATCCACGGTTTGCAAAGATTGCATTCCTTAATTCAAAAATGTTTTAGTTCATAAGTATGAAAAACATACTTAACCGATTTTAGAACTTAAACCACTATGTTCGCAAACCAGGTACGCGAACAACAGCTGTGGACCTTGGCCTGTCTAGCCATTCGCAAACCAGGTACGCGAACAGCAGTCATGGACCCAACTCAGGTAGAACCGTTTGCATACTAGGTACGCAAACAAGGTTTCCGGACCTGAATCACTACAAAACAGTTCGCATACTAGGTATGCATACCGTGTTGTATCCATACATGGTTAATTGTTCAAAACTCCTATTTCAATCATTGAAACATCCTTAAAAGACGACAATAGCTGTCTCACACAAACTATTGGCTTCAAGTAATTTTCAAGTGATCGAATGATCAATACGAAACTTTCCAAGTCGACGATCATATCATTGTCTCACACAAATCATATGAAATGTTTCAAGGCAATTTCCACATGATCATCTTTAGTTTCCACTAAACTCGTCAAGAATAATGATGAACATAGTTAAAACAAAAAGCTTCCAACACATATTTCGAGAAATAGATAAGCTAGATAAACTCAGCTCGAAATATCAAATACGTATAATGTAAAAGTCTATATAGATATACGACTTAGTCTCATTAGGAGATAGAATAGAATAGACTTCTGAGTGATAGATAAGTTTTAGTCTCCACATACCTTTTGTAAATGAAGTTCCTCCAAGCTATCCTCAGTAGATCTTCGTCTTCAATTAGTGAACGTCGTGAGGTCTAAAGCTCAACTACACATTCTATCCTAATCCGACACATAACTATAAGTAGACTAGAAATCAAGACTTATAGTTTTGATCAACTAAACTTGCCAAACAAGCTTCAGATAGCATTGCTTGCGAGTTCGACCGAGCAATGCTCTAACAATCTCCCCCTTTGTCAATTTCAGTGACAAAACTATCAATACATATGGATTAAAAAATAAATAAACTTTGTAGCTTCTCATCTATCATGCTTGATTTCCTTGGCTCTTCAAAATTCCTTGAAATCTTCTCTACTCCAAGTACTCTAGCGATTCTGAACGTGTTCAACTCAGCATCATTGTTGTTGAAGATCCGTAGCCATAACAATAATCAACAAGTTGTTTTCTTATTGTTATACAGTGACATAGTATTATTACACAGCATCAAAGTCCAATTGTATCACAACTTTGACAATAATACTATGGTGATATGTATCACTCCCCCTTAGTCAATACTTCCATATCACAATGAAAACCACTCCCCCTTACATGATGATCCGTAAACCATATGTATGTAGTGTGAACTACCAAATAATTCTCCCCCTTTTTGTCAATATAAATTGGCAAAGGTACGAAAACTACAGGATCATAATAAAATTCTCAAAGAGATAATTCATGACTAGAAGAGAACATATCAACTTTGTTTCGATGATTTAACATAGTCGAAATTTAGTGTATTCATCAAGGAGTTTATAAAGGTACAAGATAACTCCTATAATATTCCACAGCCGCACTCCCCACAAAGATTTGGCAATTAAGCACAAGTTCAATTAAGAAATCTCCCCCATAAAATGCCATTCCCGAAACTTTGGGTCGTAACAACTCCTAGTTGTGGGTGAGATCAGCTAAGGGAATCAAGTGCGTAGAGTCTTGCTGGGATTCATAGACGTAAGGAACGCGATTGTTCCTTAATCAGTGTGAGATTGGTTAGGGCTCAACTACATTCCATTCTGAAGTTAACTTGTAGTAGGCTAGAGTCTGTAGCGGCTTGATACAGTGTGGTGTTCAAATATGGACTAGGTCCCGGGGGTTTTCTGCATTTGTGATTTCCTCGTTAACAAAACTTATGGTGTTTGTGTTATTTCTTTTCCGCATTATATTTTCTATATAATTGAAATATCAAAGGTTGTGCGTAGTTTAATCAATCGGAAATCCGACCTTTGGTTGTTGATTGAAATTGATTGACACTTGAACATTGGTCTTTGGTACCGTTCAAGTTGTTTCTCATAATAATCAGGCTCACGGATTCTATCTTTTTGATTTGCTGATTACATTGAGAAACAAAGATATAACTTTTGGATACATTATCCTTGATTGAGTCTTACTGTCTAGTTGATTCCCTTGGAATTATATTGGAGTTAGTCCATACAGATTGCCTAAACGAAATATTGGGTGTGGTTGTTATACCCCCACTTTTTGAATTGGTATCAGAGTAGGCAAACACGTTAAAGACCTCATAAGTCTGTGTTTGTAGCAATTTGATTATTATTGACGAGTCAATCTCTAATAACGTACCAGTTCAGAAATTACCAGATGATTCTGAAAGCATGGATTCACCTGAGAGAATTGTCACATCTAAGTCAATATCGAAACATTCTCTTGATGTAGAAACTGTTGATTGGGAAACACGCCAAGAAAAACAGTTGGATGAACTTTCTGATGAAGGGTTAAAAAGCAGGGGTCTAACAACCTCAACCCATATTTCGCTTAGCAATCTGTATGGACTAACTCCAATATACTTTTAAGAGAATCAACTAGACATTAAGACTCAATCTTAATAAAAAGTATATCAAAGAGTTATATCTCAATTTCTCGATTCAATCCCAACTCAAACAAATAGAAATCTGCGAGTCTGATTGAATACAAGAGAAATAAACTTAAGCGGTACCAAAGACCAATGTTCAAGGATAAATTAATTTCAATCAACAACCAAAGGTTGGATTTACATTGATCGATGCAAACGCACAACCTGTGATATTTCAATTATATAAAAAAATATAATGCAAAAAAGAAATAACACAGACACCAGAAGTTTTGTTAACGAGGAAACCGCAAATGCAGAAAAACCCCGAGACCTAGTCAAGATTGAACACCACACTATATTAAGCCGCTACAGACACTATCCTACTACAAACTAACTTCGGTCTGGACTGTAGTTGAACCCCAATCAATCTCACACTAATTCAAAGTACAGTTGTGCTCCTTACGTCTCTAATCCCAGCAGGATACTACGCACTTGATTCCCTTAGCTGATCTCACCCACAACTAAGAGTTACTACAACCCAAAGTCGGAGACTTTAATAAACAAATATGTCTCACACAGAAAAGTCTACAAGAATAGATAAATCTGTCTCCTACAGAAATACCTACAAGTTTTGTTCCGTCTTTTGATAAATCAAGGTGAACAGGAACCAATCGATGACCCGGACTTATATTCCAGAAGAACGGCCTAGAATTATCAATCACCTCACAATAATGTTAATCGACTAACAAAACAAGATATTGCAGAATCACAAACGATTAGACGAAGATGTTTGTGACTACTTTTCTATCTTGCTTATCGGAGAAATTAATCTCAAGCCAATTTTATGATTGCACTCAATCACGATAGAAACAGCAAGATCAGATCACACAACTACAAAGAAAATAGTTGGGTCTTGCTTCATAATCCCAATGAAGTCTTTAAGTCGTTAACCTACAGGGTCTCGGTAGAAACCTAAGGTTAAAGGAGAATCGACTCTAGCTTATACAACTAGTATCACACATGAGGTGTGGGGATTAGCTTTCCCAGTTGCTAGAGTTCTCCTTTATATAGTCTCCAAAGCAGGGTTTGCAATCTAAGTTACCTTGGTAACAAAGCATTTAATATTCACCGTTAGATGAAAACCTGATTAGATTCAAGCTAATATCTTTCAACCATTAGATCGAACTTAGCTTGTTATACACAAATCAAATATATGTCATTTAGGTTTGAGTAACCGTATCTAAACGTGTACACTTAGTTGGTTCAACAGTAGTTAACCAATGGTTAGCCATATGAGCACTTTCATATCAACCTTATTCATCTTCACCATAACTAGTCCAAATGACTAAATGAACTAGTTCGAGAGTTGTTCAATTGCTTAGATATTATAGAAGTATACAAGACACAATCGAAGCAAAATTGGTTTTGATTCACTCGAATCGATTCATGAACATTATAGCCACGGTTTGCAAATTGCATTCCTTAATATATAAATGTTTTATTTCATGAACAAACCAATCTTAGAAAGTAACACACTTAAGTATGCGTACTTAAGTAACCGGATTTGAGTTTGTTTTGGTTTCCAAACTCAGCAGAAATTCACGGACGTGAACTTTCCGCCAGTATGCATATGGGTACGCATACTTAGGTAACCGGATTGAGTTGGTTTTGATTTCCAAACTCAGCAGAAATTCACGGACGTGAACTTCCGCCAATATGCGTACGGGTACGCATACTTACCCAGTCTTTATCAACCATTTAGTACACACACAAGTATGCATACATTTGGTTCCCGGTTTTGGACTTATACACTAATGCGCGAACACATTATATGCTTATATCCAAAGATGGTTACATGTTCTAAACTCTTTATTTCAATCATTGAAACATTCTTAGAGGATGTTAAATAGAGGTTATTCACACACTATTTTTCATCAAAGCAATTTTCAAGATATTGAAATAATCAACATGACTTTCGTCACTTGTAAAGATGAACTTGGCCAAAGTGAAAGCTTACCAACACATATTTCGAGATATAGATAAGCGAGATAAACTCGGCTCAAAATAGCAAATGTGTATAATCGAAGTCTATATAGCAATACGACTTTTGTCTCAAGATAGGAGATAGAGTAGATAGACTTTTGAGTGATAGATAAGTTCAAGTCTCCACATACCTTTTTGTCGATGACGATCCACCAGTTCCTTGAGTAGTTCTCCGTCTTTGTATGATAAACGCCGTGGAGTCTAGAGCTCAACTACACTTTCTATCCTAGTCCAAGACTTGGCTATAAGTAGACTAGAAATCAAGACTTATAGCTTTGGCAACTAAACTTGACAACAAGCTTGACATAGTAACGCTTGCGAGTTCGACCGAGCAATGCTCAAATAATCTCCCCCTTTGTCAATTTTAGTGACAAAACTATCAATACATATGGAATACAAAATAAATAAACTTTGCAGCTTTTCTTCCACATGCATGATCTCGTTGGTTCTTCAACATTACTCGAAATCTTCGTCACTTCCAAGTACTCCAATGATTCCAAAGATATTAAAATCAGCATCACCGTTGTTGAAGTTCCGTATCCATAACAATGAGAAAACAAAAGCTCTCAATCATTGTTACACAGTGTCATAGTATTATTACACATCATCAAAGTGTAATTGTATCACAACTTTGACAACAATACTATGGTAATATGTATCACTCCCCCTTAGTCAATACTTCATCTCACATGAAAACCACCCCCCCTTACATAATGATCCGAAAACCATATGTATTTGTAGTGTGAACTACACATTAATACTCCCCCTTTTTGTCAATAAAATTGGCAAAGGTACGAAAACTAGCGGGATCCTAATGAAATTTCCATAGAGATATTTCATGACCAAAAGAAAGTACATACCAACTTTTTAGATGCAATCATATAGACGAAACTAAATGCATTCATCAAGGAGTTTATAAAGATTCAAGATAACCCCTATAATATTCCACAGCCGCACTCCCCATAAAGATTTGGAAATTAAGCACAAGTTCAATTAAGAACTCTCCCCCATAAAATGTCATTCCCGAAGGAATAACAAGAGCGACCTTACTTTCACGAGAAAATAAGGATTTCTTTGGACAACAACAACTCAAATAAGAATATGAATTTGTATCCAAAAATCTCAATTGAATTAACCACAAGTGAATCCATGATTAATTCAACCGGAATACTCAACTAAATTAATCATAAGAGAACCCATTATTAATCTAATTGGAAAATGCTCAACATAAGAAAACTTACGGAGATGTACAGTATATACATAAAAATATGGATCAGGGAAGATCAATACTGCGGAATAAACAAAGATTCATTCTATCTTTCATCACTATTTGCACAATGACATATAATATACTTAATCTTTGCAAACAAAAGCTCATCCTTTCTTCCATCAATATTTGCATAATGACATAAAAGGCTTAACTTTTGTTTTTGTCAAAAGTTCATTCATTCTTTTATCAATACTTGCATATCGACGTACGAAAGACTTAACTTTTGACAACGTATGGGACAATCATAGTTCACGGACGCAAACACACATATCCCATAACAAATTGCAATATATAAAACCATAAAGATTAATACTGCAAAAATCATCTTCCAAACAAACTATAGAATTTAAATAAATAAATCTAAAATCATTGAAGATGAAAACTTTGGAAATAGTTATGTGTAATCACAATAATGGCTATTCCAAACTCTAGTTATTCTTCTTAAAACACAAGAATAAAATTATCATAAGAAGCTTTCCTAGACAGTGAGACCTCTGAAAAATTCTTTATCGTCCCCGAACTCCTTGTCGTCAACAACCATTGGAACATACGGTTCGTGAAGATATGAGTCAATTCCAACAAACCCTCTAGGTTGATGATGTCGAACCAGGGCTTTCTGAATTTCAAAAGTTCTCATAACGAAAGCCTTTATTTATTGAATCTCCTTTCTTGCCTCCTTCAACTCTTCAAGAACATCATAAAACTTCTGAGAATTTGAAGGAACAGCTCTTGGCTTCCTCACATTCCTTCTTTTTCTTTTCAAAGTTGGAGGCAACGGAGATCTTTCTTTTTCCTTCATGATTGACGGCTTAACAATCATATTAACATTTTTTCCATCATAAGACATGATGCTTGGAGTATCCATATGCGTACGCGTTTGTGAGGGGAAATCACAACTTAAGGCTCAACAAGCAGTCTTAAGATAAAAAGAGTTTCAGGGAAGGAAAAAGGAATGTAGGGTTACGGAACCTTTATACACTTAAAGGATTCACGTACGTACAACTCTTACCCTAAAAAAGGCAGAATTGTCAATTTTAACCCTCTTTTATTGATTAAACAGGAAAGTCCTTTCCAATATCAATTAGATATGAAAAGCGGCATGAATTCCATACTTTCAAAACACAGCAAAACTAAGAAAAGAGAGAAAAAAAAAACATTCTTTTCCTAAAGCCTGAGGTGTGCACAATCTTGTCTCTTTTGATCAGGCACATGAGAGAAGACGCACCAAACAACACAATCAAGTTGTGCTGCGGTGAACAACAATTTGTCCACCATAACTTTTCTGAATGGAATTCATTGAACCCTGTCTATCAAAATGTTTAGACCATACTCTTTTCTCTAGTGGTCTTGACATATCCTTGGAAACTAACTTCTTTGACGAAGATAAAATCTTACATACCTCTGCGGTTTTTTGAACAAGTTTGAGCTTGTTTGCTCTTCGTTGAAGTTTGTTGGCATGCCTCAGTTTGTGTTTATACTTGAAACACTTTGACAGTTCATGTCCCTTAAGCGAACAATATGAGCATGTCAACTTGGAATATGATTCAGGTACCCGAGATGTGCAAGCTGCTAGACACATAGTAGAGCCTGAAAAATTAGACAGAGAGTTTCCAACGGAAAGGTCAGTTTTTTCTTCCAGATTGGTTGAGTTCTCTTCTGAAAGAATATCAAGATTGATTTATGTATTGCTACAATTATCAAAATCAATATTTTCACAAAGAAGTGCAACACTTGACTTTTCGTCTTCATTAGAATCATAGTTGTCAGACATTTCATCAGGAGTTGCATCAAGACCTTTGTTTCCAGTGTATTTCTTTCGATTTGGACACTCATTTGCAAAATGACCAAAACCTTTACACTTAAAGCACTGTGGCATATCCTCGTCATCAGCCTCATCAGCATCCCTGTTTTTAGGAGAAATGCGATTGTGAGGTTTAACTGATGATCTGGGTTTTTCTCTGGAGAACCGTTTACTTCTCTTCAATAGAAGATCTCTAAACTGTCTTGTGATCAACGAGACTGACTTGTCAAGATCTTCATCTGATGAATCAGCCTCAGAAAGATCATCCTCAGAAACGCAAACACTTTTACTTTTATCAAGTAATTTAGTGTTCTTTAGTGCTTTAAAGGAAACATCCTTTCCGGTTTTGGATGTGTTCTCATGATCAAGGATCTTTAGCTTCCCAACCAACGTATTTCTGGTGAGAGAATCAAGGTTATTTCCTTCAACGATGACATGCTTCTTAGAATCATATCTAGATGGCAGCGATCTGAGAATTTTCATCACAATTTCCTTTTTAGGAATAGTCTTACCCAATGCAAAGGATGCATTAACAATTCAGACACTTTGTGATTAAACTCATCAAATGAATCTTCATCTACCATACGAAGGTTTTCCCAATAAGAATTGAGGTTTTGAATCCTGGCTTCCTTTTCGCTGGTATTCCCTTCAATTACGGTTTCTAAGATATCTCAAGCATCTTTAGAACGAATGCACGTAGTCACATGGTGCTGAAGATCTGGGGTAATGGCATGTATGATGGCATTCAAACCGTCGGAATTTTTCTTTGCAGCAAGTATCTCAGCAGCGTCATATGCACCAATATCTTTAGGTACGATTGCATCTCCTACTGCCACAACGGGAGCATCAAAGCCATTAACTACATAAACCCATGAATGAAAATCACCTCTTGAAAAAAAGGCACGCATAGAAGTAATTTGAGTCATCGAAGACTGGTGGTATGTTTATAGAGATAGAACTTCTGTCCATAGAGTCAGATCGCCTACAAACACAGACTTATAAGGTCTTTAACGTGTTTGCCTGCTCTGATACCACTTGAAAAAGCAGGGGTCTAACAACCTCACCCAATATTTCGCTTAGCAATATGTATGGACTAACTCCAATATACTTTTAAGAGAATCAACTAGACATTCATACTCAATCTTAATAAAAAGTATATCAAAGAGTTATATCTCAATTACTCGATTCAATCCCAGCTCAAACAAATAGAAATCTGCAAGTCTAATTTAATACAAGAGAAATAAACTTGAACGGTACCAAAGACCAATGTTCAAGGATCAATCAATTTCAATCAACAACCAAAGGTTGGATTTACCAATTGATCGATGCAAAAGCACAACCTGTGATATTTCAATTATATAAAAAAATATAATGCAGAAAAGAAATAACACAAACACCAGAAGTTTTGTTAACGAGGAAACCGAAAATGTAGAAAAACCCCGGGACCTAGTCCAGATTGAACACCACACTGTAGTAAGCCGCTACAGACACTAGCCTACTACAAAATAACTTTGGTATGTACTGTAGTTGAACCCCAATCAATCTCACACTGATTCAAGGTACAGTTGCGCTCTTTACGTCTCTGATCCCAGCAGGATACTACGCACTTGATTTCCTTAGCTAATCTCACCCAAAACTAAGAGTTGCTACGACCCAAAGTCGAAGACTTTAATAAACAAATCTGTCTCACACAGAAAAGTCTACAGGAATAGATAAATATGTCTCCCACAGAAATAACTACAAGTTTTGTTCCGTCTTTTGATAAATCAAGGTGAACAGGAACCAATCGATATCCCGGACTTATATTCCCAAAGAACAGCCTAGAATTATCAATCACCTCACAATAATCTTAATCGACTAGCGAAACAAGATATTGCGGAATCACAAACGATGAGATGGAGATGTTTGTGACTACTTTTCTATCTTTCCTATCGGAGAAATTAATCTCAAGCCAATCTTACGATTGCACTCAATCAAGATAAAAACAGCAAGATTAGATCACGCAACTACAGAGAAAATAGTTGGGTCTGGCTTCACAATCCCAATGAAGTCTTTAAGTCGTTAACCTACAGGGTTTCGTGAAAAACCTAAGGTTACAGGAGAATTGACTCTAGCTTATACAACTAGTATCACATAGGAGGTGTGGGGATTAGGTTTTCCAGTTGCTAAAGTTCTCCTTTATATAGATTTCAAATTAGGGTTTGCAATCTATGTTACCTTGGTAACAAAGCATTCCGTTAGATGAAAACCTGATTAGATTCAAGCTAATATCTTTCAACCATTAGATCGAACTTAGATTGTTATACACAAATGAAATATACGTCATTTAGGTTTGAGTAACCGTACCTAAACGTGTACCCTTAGTTGGTTCAACAGTAGCTAACCAATGGTTAGCCATATGAGCAATTTCATATCAACCTTATTCATCTTCACCATAACTAGTCCAAATGACTCAAATAAACTAGTTTAAGAGTTGTTCAATTGCTTAGATCTTATAGAAGTTTACAAGACACAATCGAAGCAAAATTGGTTTTGATTCACTCGAATCGATTCATGAACATTATAGCCACGGTTTGCAAATTGCATTCCTTAATATATAAATGTTTTAGTTTATGAAAAAACCAATCTTAGAAAGTAACACACTTAAGTATGTGTATGGGTATGCGTACTTAAGTAACCATATTTGAGTTTGTTTTGATTTCCAAACTCAGCAGAAATTCACGGACATGAACTTTCCGCCAGTATGCATACGGGTACGCATACTTAGGTAACCGGATTGAGTTGGTTTTGATTTCTAAACTCAGTAGAAATTCACGGACGTGAACTTCCGCCAGTATGCTGATGTGGGTTTTATGTTGTTGTAAAAAGTGATAAGTAGAGTTCGTTCAACTCGGACTTGTGAAGATTCGAGTTTTTAAATTTAATAAAAATATATACAAAAATATTACAAAGGTACGAGAGTTACCGGGACTTAGGATTCCACCAAATTTCATTCATGTGATTCAAATAATAATTCCAATCAATTATAGCTCAAATATCAAAAAAATATGGACTCTTATTCTTTTCCAAAAGTAGATTTTTGAAAAGCAATGACTATAAATCAAAAGCATGATGTATCAAAAATACATTGACCAAGCATACATCATCAAACAATATCACACCCATTCAATAAAAATCATAAATCAATTAAAAATCAATGCAAATAGTCATAAAAGAATTATTATAATTACCACATGCGTGAAATAGTGCTTCCTCCGTCATCCCAGTGTTGGGGTTTAACTCCTCATATTATAAATATGCTCAAAAGTTGATATCATTGATCAAATAAGGTGTTTTTATTAGAAAGTACGAGCTATAGTTACAGAAAGCTTTTTGTAAGGAAGGTAATGGTCGCTGAAAGTATTAAGCAAAGACAGTCAAAAATGATAACAGCTTTCTGTAGTTGAATATAAGACTGCTTCTGCGACGGTTCAATGTGGGTCGAAGTTCTTCGTGACTGTTCCGTGTGCGTCTTATGTTCTTCGTGTTCTTCAGCTCCGCACCAGCAGAAAACAGCAGCAGGTAGCTTTCTGTTCGTCTTGATTTCTCACTCCTCAGCCCTTCTCAGCCCCCCAAACTCTCGACACCCCTTCTATATGACCCAAACAATCTATTTATATAAAAAAGACCGATTAAATCTCTCCAAAATCTTCCGAAATCTCTTTCTTTCTCTTCACGGCAAAGTTGCGGCAATTCTTGTTTTAGAATTTCCACGCGTATCTGAGCTTTCCTTTTGATTCTAAACTCTTCCTTAGATATATATCAAGCTTTGGGAAGAAAATATTGCCTTTAATCTCTCTAAAATTTCCTAAAATCGGTCACACACGTGACTTTCCATATTTTGCTGTTGAGATAAAAATCCGTCGATTGAGCCCAGTTTAATCGATTTCAACACCCATGTTAGATTCCTAAACCCATAAGGAGTCTACCCTATGAAAATCAGAGGTTTAATCGACCTCAAACTCCTCCAAATCACTACCACCAAAAATGCCAGAATGTGTTTATATTTTCCCGCCAACAACAGAATCTGAATTTTGAGAAGAAAGTGACCTCCCCCTATCCAGTCCCGGCATGTGTTTAGTAGCTGCTTGGAAATGGGTTACCCCTTATCCAAAATGAGAGTCCGAATAGCAAATGTCCTTCCAGGTGTCTTTAACAACTTTTTGAGCCAATTTCGCCGCAAAAGCCTATTTCTCCAAAAACACCTACAAAGGGATAAAATACCAAAATTAGTACAAAAATGGGCACTAACAATATGCACAATAGAGATGAAAATATACACATAAATGCGTCTATCATATGCGTACGGGTACGCATACTTACCCAGTCTCCATCAACCATTTAGTACACACACAAGTATGCATACATTTGGTTCCCGATTTTTGACTTATACACTAATGCGCGAACACATTATATGCTTGTATCCAAAGATGGTTACATGTTCTAAACTCTTTATTTCAATCATTGAAACATTCTTAGAGGATGTTAAATAGAGGTTATTCACACACTATTTTTTATCAAAGCAATTTTCAAGATATTGAAATAATCAACATGACTTTCATCACTTGTAAAGATGAACTTGGCCAAAGCGAAAGCTTACCAACGCATATTTCGAGAAATAGATAAGCGAGATAAACTCGGCTCGAAATAGCAAATATGTATAATCGAAGTCTATATAGCAATACGACTTTTGTCTTAAGATAGGAGATAGAGTAGATAGACTTTTGAGTGATAGATAAGTTCAAGTCTCCACATACCTTTTTGTCGATGAAGATCCACCAGTTCCTTGAGTAGTTCTTCGTCTTTGCATGATGAATGCCATGGAGTCTAGAGCTCAACTACACTTTCTATCCTAGCCCGATACTTAGCTATAAGTAGACTAGAAATCAAGACTTATAGTTTTGGCAACTAAACTTTACAACAAGCTTGATATAGCAACGCTTGCGAGTTCGACCGATCAATGCTCTAACAAAGGTGATTCTGATATTGATAGAGATGTTGATGAAGAAGTCTCAGAGTATGTTAAGTTATTTAATTCGTTAGAAAAGAAGAATATGAGAACTTCTCATGTCACACCTTTTCTGATTCCTGTCTGTCGAGAAAACAAGAAATTGAAAAGGATTTACGGGAATCTTTATGTTTTGAATCGCTCTTGCGAATCGATCCTCAAAGATTCTGAGGAAAACCTGAGTAGAAAGTCACTTGAATGTTATAATGTTTATAAAACATACTTCTTGTTGGAAGAGAAACTTGCAGAAACTGAAGCAAGGATTAACTCTCAGCAAGCAAGTTTTGATGACAGAGAAAACGCTTATCTCGCTCGAGAAAAACGCCTTGAGGCTGATTTAGCTGTTGCTCTTGATAAAATAAAGATGTTGGAAGATGACTTGAAAAAAGTTCTGTTAGAGCATTGCTCGGTTGAACTCGCAAGCGTTGCTATCTCAAGCTTGTTTGTCAAGTTTAGTTGCCAAAACTATAAGTCTTGATTTCTAGTCTACTTATAGCTAAGTCTCGGATTAGGATAGTAAGTGTAGTTAAGCCTTAGACTCCACGACGTTCATCGAATGAAGACGAAGAACTACTCAAGGGAACTTATGGAACTTCATCAACAAAAGGTATGTGGAAACTTGAACTTATCTACCACTCAAAAGTCTATCTATCTCCTATTTTGAGACAAAAGTCATATTGCTATATAGACTTCAATTATGCACATTTGCTATTTCGAGCCGAGTTTATCTCGCTTATCTATTTCTCGAAATATGTGTTGGTAAGCTTTCGCTTTAGCCAAGTTCATCTTTACTCGTGACGAAAGTCATGTTGATTATTCCAATAACTTGAAAATCGCTTTGATGAAAATAGTTTGTGGATAACGACTATTTTAACATCCTCTAAGAAAGTTCCAATGATTGAAATGAGAGTTTAGAACAAGTAACCATGTTTGGATATAAACATAGTGTGTTCTCACATTTGTGTAAAAGTCCAAAACCAGGAACCTAAAGTATGCGTACCCGTACGCGTACCGGCGGTTGTTGGAAATCCGGGTGAGTATGCGTACCCGTACGCATACTGGCGGAAGTTTCACGCCCGTGAATTTTTACTGGAGTTTGGAAGTGAAAAATAAACTCAATCCGGTCACTTAAGTATGCGTACCCGTTTGCATACCTAAGAAGGTTACTTTCTAAAATCGGCTTGTTCATAAACTAAAACATTTATATAATAAGGAATGCAATCTTTGCAAACCGTGGCTATAATGTTCATGAATTGATTCGAGTGAATCAAAATCGATTGTGTCTTGTATACTTCTATGAGATCTAAGAAATTGAACAACTCTCTATCTAGTTCATTTGAGTCACTTGAACTAGTTATGGTGAAGATGAATAAGGTTGATATGAAAGTGCTCATATGGCTAACCATTGGTTAACTATTGTTGAACCAACTAAGTGTACACGTTTAGGTACGGTTACCCAAACCTAAATGAGGTGCATTTCATTTGTGTATAACAAGCTAAGATCGATCTAACGATTGAAAGATATTATCTTGAATCTAATCAAGTTTTCATCTAATGGTGAATATTGAATGCTTTGTTACAAAGGTAACTTAGATTGCAAACCCTGATTTGAAATCTATATAAAGGAGAACTCTAGCAATTGGAAAACCTAATCCCCACACCTCCTATGTGATACTAGTTGTATAAGCTAGATTCGATTCTCCTTTAACCTAAGGTTTTTCACGAAACCCTGTAGGTTAACGACTTAAAGACTTCATTGGGATTGTGAAGCCAGACCCAACTATTTTCTCTGTAGTTGCGTGATCTGATCTTGATGTTTTCTATCGTGATTGAGTACAATCGTAAGATTTGCTTGAGATTAATTTCTCCGATAGGCAAGATAGAAAAGTAATCACAAAAACCTTCGTATCATCGTTTGTGATTCCACAATATCTTGTTTCGTTAATCGATTAAGATTATTGTGAGGTGATTGATAATACCAGGTTGTTCTTTGGGAATATAAGTACGGGTTATCAATTGGTTCCTGTTCACCTTGATTTATCAAAAGACGGAACAAAAACTTGTAGGTATATCTGTGGGAGACATATTTATCTATTCAATAGACTTTTCTGTGTGATATAGATTTGTTTATCAAGTCTTCGAATTTGGGTCGTAATAACTCTTAGTTTTGGGTGAGATCTGCTAAGGGAATCAAGTGCGTAGTATCCTGCTGGGATCAGAGACATAAGGAGCGCAATTGTACCTTTAATCAGTTGTAGATTGATTAGGGTTCAACTACAGTCCATACCGAAGTTAGCTTTGTAGTAGGATAGTGTCTGTAGCAGTGTAATATAGTGTGGTGGTCAAATCTGGACTAGGTCCCGGGGGTTTTCTGCATTTGCGGTTTCATCGTTAACAAAACTTATGGTGTCTGTGTTATTTCTTTTCCACAATATATTTTGTTATATAATTGAAATATCACAGGTTGTGCGTTGAATCGATCAATTGGTAAATCTAACCTTTGGTTTTTGATTGAAATTGATTGATCCTTGAACATTGGTCTTTGGTACCGTTCAAGTTATTTCTCTTGTATTCAATCAGGCTCGCAAATTCCTATTTGTTTGACTGCAGATTGAATCGAGAAATTGAGATATAACTCTTTGATATACTTTTCTTAAGATTGAGTCTAACTGTCTAGTTGATTCTCTTGAAAGTATATTGGAGTTAGTCCATACAGATTGCTAAGCGAAATATTGGGTGAGGTTGTTGTACCCCCGCTTTTTCAAGTTCAATACTAGTTCAAGCAAATTAACCATTATGCTAGGAGCAAGTAAATATCATCGTGATACACGGGGATTGGGCTATAAGGGAATAGATGCTCCAAGTACTAGATAGACGCATTTATGTGTCTATTTTCATCTCTATTGTGTATATTGTTAGTACCCATTTTTGTACTTATTTTGGTATTTTATCTCTTTGTAGGTGTTTTTGGAGAAATAAGCTTTTGCGGCGAAATTGGCTCGAAAAGTTGTTAAAGGCACCTGGGAGGACATTTGCTATTCGGACTCTCACTTTGGATAAGGGGTAACCCATTTCCAAGCAGCTATTAAACACAGACCGGGACTGGATAGGGGGAGGTCACTTTCTTCCAAATTCATATTCAGAAATTGGCGGGAAAATTGTTTTCACGGAACAGATTTTAGGGTTGAAATTTTGACGACTTTTAAGGAGATTCAAGAGATGATTTTCGTTGGGTTAACCCTATTAAGGATAGACAGGCTTGGTAGGTGGGTTTGGATTGATTGAATTGGGTTAGATAACCTGGTAGAATCGAAACAGAGGTGATGGAAGTTTCGGGAATTCTATTGATTATATTTGGCAGTTACGGGAGATTTAAGGAAAGATAACCTTTCTAGAGATTCGTATCAATCTAATAGAGGAACAGGAATGACTTGTACGGCTCAGAAACGCTTAGAGAGGAATTTGGAAAGTGGAGAAATTCGAGAGTTTCTGCCGAAGAAAGGAAGGAATTTAATCGAGTTATTTTTGGGATTTCTTGGCTGGTGATGTATATAAAGGCTTGTACGAGTCCCATAAGGAGTAGGATACTTTGGGGGAAGGTTTGGAAGCAGAACAGAGCAGAAAGAAAAGTTACAGAGAACACAGGCGAGAGGAAGAAGAAGAACACAGAACCGCGGAGAAAGAAAGTCGCAGAAACTGTTGCCATAGCTTTCATATTCAATACATTTTGTAACGATTCTTCCAACAATTAATTTCAATTCGCAACAGTTTTGTTTCTCTGTAACAATAGGTTCTGTAACAATTATATTTGTTACGAAACTCGCTGCCTTTATACATCTCACACTTTTTGATCAATGAAATCAACTTTTGAGCATACTTCTAATATGAGGAGCTAAACCCCTTAGCCGAGGCAACGGAGGAAGCCATTGTTCCATGAAAAGTGGTATATTTCTATTTTAATTATTTTTGCAATCTTTTACATGATTATTTGCATAGAACTAATATTGGAAAATTGATTTTTATTGAGTGATTGTGATTTGTTTTGATGGAACATGCTTAGTGTTAAACTTTTGATGTTTCATGCTTGATGTTTACAATTGTTACTTCAAAAATCTATTAGAGGCAATAAATTAGAATCACTTTAAAAGCAAAGAATTGCATGAATATTGATTAGATTGAATCACTTAATTGGTTAATGGTGGAATCCAAAGTCTCGGTGTCCTTTTTATAATTTTGATAAACCTTTATTTGAGTTATCGAGTTTAATTTAAGTCTAAAAAAATCCTTCACAAGTTCGAGAAACGAATCTCTTTTTACCACTATCTATAAATCACATCAATTTTTGGTGCCGCCGACGCGGACTTGTTTTTAGGGTTTTAGATTTATTTTTATTTTTTTTATTATTTTGTTCTATTTTACGTTTTTGGGTATTTATCTTTTGTCTACAGGTTTTGGAACATAAAGAAAAAATTGAGCCAAGGAGTTTGGTGATTTCGTAAAGACTTGGAGCTAAAGATTAAAGCGAAAAGAACGGAAAAGAAGACAATTTTTTTATTTTTTATTTTTTAGGGTTTTGTTTATTTTAATATAAAAAACTGTATTAGGGTTTCTTTATTATTTTGTAATTTTTCTTTTCTTTTTGGACTTTTTGGACTCTGGACATTATTATTTTTATTTTCATTTTTATACCCTACGGAAGGGTACCCTTAAATATAAAACTGTTTGCAGAGAAGGAGGATAATTACGATATTGTCTCTGCACCTTGGGTTCGTACACTGACACAGGAGTCAGTGGCCCGAGTCGACTACAACTGATTCATCCCCCATCTGGAACAGGAGGTAAGATTCCGAACACTCGCGAATCCTCTGTCAGTGAGTTACTGTCTTCCTTAAGGTGCATATATGTTGAGGTTTTGAATACGGACATTTATTTTCCTAGTAAAGGGCAAGGCCTGGCCATACAAGATAAGGGTTCGGATTTCATCACCGTTCTCTTCTTGCCCGCCTTAGGAAAACAATACCGAACGCGAACCCAAGCTTAAAATTTTGACTAGAACAAGACCGATAAGGTAACGAGCTTATAGGAAAGTCGTTCAAAAGGATCGTATTGGGTATTTTGTTAACCTAGCTCAAAGTTCAGGAAGATTACTGGAAGTCGATTAGAGCCGCCTTGTAACCCAGGGAAGTGTTGCCAAAGAGGTGGGGGTATCAAAGCTCCTCTGAGCTTCTCCTACTTCTCTTCGACTTACTTTATTCAGATCGTCCTACGAGGTTTGCTAAAATTGTACCCAGTTGCCTCTTGGAAGAGTAGAAGCTGGTCTAGAAACAATCTAAGTGGAGCCATCATGCTTTTTGTTTGCTAGAAATCAATAGGTTTGATTTGGTTTAGTCGTCCTTGATTTGTGATTGCTCACCCTTCCAATTTGGGAAATTATTGTGTATGCCTGAACGTAAAAGAGACGCCCTAGGTAGATTTGTTAAAGAAAAACCTAGCAGTTCTAAGCATCTGGATTACTTTAATCTAGAAAGTCCGATTTTCGGAGAGTCCTGTTTTGAGCGTTCTCCTTTTACTGAGGAGAGAATCCCTAATACTCCGATAGTACCAGAAATGGCTACTTTGAAAGCTTTGTTGAATCCGACTAGGACTACTTGTCCCTCGTGTATTAAGTTAGCTGACACAGAAGCCAATTATGAACTTAAACCTGGGACCATACAGATGCTCCCAATCTTTTTAGGGAAAGAAAATTAAAACCCCTATTTCCATGTTAGGGATTTTGAAGAAATTTGCAGTACCCTAAGAATTAGAGGCTTAGATGATGATGCTTTGAAACTTAGGTTATTTCCCTTTTCCCTGAAAGATAAAGCCAAATCGTGGCTGTATAGTTTGACTTCTGAGTCAATCGAAACATATGAACAACTAACATCTGCCTTTTTCAATAAGTTTTTCCCTAGGCACAAAACATCATCTATTAGGACGCAAATCTGCACATTCTCACAACAAGAGGGAGAATCTTTGTATAGGTATTTGGAAAGGTTCAATGATTTGTTAACACAATGTCCTCACCATGGTTTTGAAAAGGTTAGGCTAGTTCAGATCCTTTATGAGGGTTTAGATTATTCCACAATAACCACGGTTGAAGCTCTGTGTACAGGTGGGTTTGAGAACCAAACTGATGATGCGGCAATGACATTTTTGAATGAAGCCGCCGAAAAGACCCAACAATGGGAAAATAGTAGGAACCCCAGAAAACAATTCTTCTAAGCAGAGGAAACGTTAATAGGGTAGAAGGAGGCTATGAATCAGATGCCAAGATTGCAGCGATAGCTAAAAGGTTAGAAGCTCTAGAAATGGGTCACACTAGTGGTAGATTGGAGCCTTTTTGAGAAGGCCAGAATAATGAAGAGCAAGCCAATGCTCTTTATAATAACACTAGACTAGATAATCTTCAGAAATTTGACCCATATTCAGAAACCTATAATCATGGGTGGAGAAACCATCCGAACCTTTCATGGTCTAAGGGCTAGAATCAAGGTCGGTTTAGTAATTCTAATGCTCCTCCAGGTTTTAGTTATACTAAGAATCCTTCAAGACAAGCTCAATTTCAGAATCAGTCGGATAAGAAAATCCTAATCCTAGAGGAGTCTCTCGTGTTGTTAACTCAGAAAACTGCAAAATTTCAGCTATCAGTAGAACAAAGTCTACAAGCTAGTAACAAGATAGGACAAGAAAATAGTCAGGCTATTTCCGAGTTAAAAACCCAGGTTGGTCTGATAAATGAGTCTTTGAGAGAAAAAGGTAGGTTTCCTAGTCAAACACAACCCAACCCTAGAGGAGTTCATGAAGTAGGTACAAAACAATTGAATGCTATTAGAACCCTTAGGAGTGGTAGAATTATAGACAATAAGGTAACCATGCCCGATAGTGGACATACTGTAGTTCACCCCTCAGGACCACCCATAGCTGAGTGATGTAATTTTGAATAGTGGTAGTAATAGGGTTGTCGTTCACTCGGATTTGTAGAGATTAAAGTTTTTAAAAATACTAAATAAATATATACAAAGATATTTAACAATGGGCGTGAGGTACTGGGACTAAGGATTTAGCCAATCTTTATAATATAAGGTTCACTTATTTATTCTCAACAATTTTAGCTCAAGAAATATAAACATGGACTCTATTTTTGCCAAGGTAGATTATCAAAACATTGATTGTAAATGTTAAGCATGGGACATCAAATCACCTAAGCTAAGCATGACCCATCTAATCAAATGACAACCAATTTAATCAAATCATATTTCAATTAATTTTAATGCAAAAGTCATAAAAAGAACAAAAATAAATTTACCCATGTATGAAGTTCGGCCTCCTCCGTCGTCCCAGTGTTGGGGTTTAACTCATCATGTCGAAAACACACTCAAAATATGTATTCATGGCTCAAAAAGTGTTTACAAGAAGAGAAAATAATGAAACAGGAAATCTGCAACAGCACAGGTGCGTTACAGACCGACTTTTTCAACTCTCAACTGTTATGATGAAGATAATCGTTACAAATCTGAAGATAAATGTTGCAGAAGAGGATGAAGAAACTGTTACAATGAAGATAAATGTTGCAAACCAGTTGAAGAAACTGTTACAACCAGTTGAAGAAACCGTCGTTGTTTCCCTGTTCTTCACGAGCAGCAGCAACAACAACAACAGAGTTCTGAAAACTCTTGATTCACGCCTCCTGAGCTCTCCTCTCGACCCCAAACTCTCTACACCCCTTCTATGGAACCTTGTGACTCTATTTATACACCAAAATCCTAAAAATCACACGTCAATTACACAAAATAATTCTCATTTACTCCCATGCATGGAAAAGAATAATTTCCATTTTTTGATTAATTACGCGTCTAATCTCGTGCTGCACACACCAGGAGCATTCCTTCACGTCCCATAATAAGTTAGGAACGCATAAGCCACAAGAAAACTTCCCAAAATTACCAAAAAATATGAAAATATCTTACGGGAATATCACGCATGTTTTGCTCTACACTTTAATTCTAGCCAATTCTTGTCGAAACAAAAGACCATACCACGTTTATATGGTCCTAGGAATGATCTCAATCAATTCCATCCCTTTAGTCTCTCTGAAATGACTCCAAAAATCTGATTGAAAATCTGCCATGGATAAACATAATTTTCCCGCCTTTTTTTGTTTTTGAACGTGAAGGAGAAGGGGGTGCCCCTTATCCGCTACTGGATTCCGAATAACAAATGTCCCTTGGGTGCCTTTAGACAACTTTTCGAGCCGATTTTTCCAAAAATGTGTATTTCCCAAAAATACCTACAAACACATAAAACACCATAATAAGTACAAAAATGGGTACTAACAATATACACAATAGAGATGAAAATAGACACATAAATGCGTCTATCACTGAGGAGATCGATAAAGTTTCTGATGATATCAATTCGGTCCCTGGGAGGTCTGATTCTGTGCCTAAAGCCCCATTTCCCCAGCTATTAGTACCAACAAAGAAGGAATCGAACTTTAATGAAACATTGGAGGTTTTTAAGCAAGTTACCATAAACCTTCCTTTATTAGATGCAATTAGGCAAATTCCCACTTATGCCAAGTTCCTTAAGGATATGTGTACGCGAAAGCGGAAACTTAGCGTCCATAAGAAAGCCTTTTTAGCTAGTCACGTAAGTTCAATCATTCAGAACACCACAACTCCAAAGTACAAAGACCCAGGATCCCCTACCATTGCTTGTACAATAGGTAAATTCCGGGTAGAAAAAGCTTTACTTGACTTAGGAGCCAGTGTGAACTTACTGCCGTACCATGTGTATTTACAGCTAGGACTTGGTGAAATGAAACCTACTCAGATGACACTGCAGTTAGCTGATAGGTCCGTTAAAATTCCTCGAGGTGTTATCGAGGATGTTCTCATTGAGGTCGACAAGTTTATTTATCCAGTGGATTTTATTGTGCAAGATACCCAACCTGTCCCTGACCCAGAGAACCAGATACCTGTGATTTTAGGTCGCCCATTTTTAGCTACGTCTAATACGATCATTAACTATCGAAATGGTGTGATGAATTTATCTTTTGGTAATATAACTATGGAGATGAATATTTTCAATGTCAGTAAGCTACCTTATGAGCTAGATGACACATGTGTTGAAGAGGTGAACATGATAGAAGCCTTAATTCAGGAGTCATTACCAAACATTTTGTCTGAAGACCCATTAGAAAGTTGTCTATCCCATTTTGGTTTAGATTTTGACGACGATAACACTATTGAAGAAGTAAATTCCCTATTAGATTCTACCCCTGTGTTAGACACTAATAGATGGAAAGCTAGGTTCGAACAATTACCAGCTTCTGAGACTACCTTAATTCCTTCCTTAGAAGAGCCTCCTAAGTTAGACCTTAAACCACTACCCGACACTCTTAAGTATGTGGTCTTAGGCCCATCTGAGACTTTACCTATGATTGTAGCTTCCGATTTGGATAGTGATCAGGAAAGTAGGCTAGTGAATGTACTGCAAGATAATAAGGAAGCTTTAGGGTGGACTATAGCAGACATTAAGGGTATATGTCCTACTGTGTGTATGCATAAGATTTATTTAGAGGAAGATTCCAAACCTTCTAGGGAGATGCAACGTCGACTGAACCCTAACATGAAAGAGGTAGTTCGAAAAGAGGTGCTTAAGTTGTTAGATGCGGGTATTATTTACCCAATTTCGGATAGTAAGTGGGTCAGCCCTGTTCAGGTTTCCCCAAGAAATCAGGTATCACTGTAGTCCAGAATGATAATAACAAGTTAATCCCAACCCGAGTGACCACGGGATGGCGTGTCTGTATTGACTATAGGAAATTGAACAAGGTCACAAGGAAGGACCACTTCCCCCTTCCTTTCATCGACCAAATGCTAGAGCGATTAGCTGGACATAGTCATTATTGCTTCTTAGATGGCTACTCCGGATATAATCAGATCGTCATTGCCCCAGAAGACCAAGAGAAAACCACTTTACCTGTCCCATTGGAACCTTTGCATATAGACACATGCCTTTTGGGCTATGTAATGCCCCTGCGACCTTTCAGCGTTGCATGATGAGCATATTTTCTGATATGGTAGAACGGTTTTTAGAGGTCTTTATGGATGATTTTTCAGTGTTTGGTTCATCTTTCGATGAGTGCTTGCATCATTTGACATTAGTGTTGACTAGGTGTAAGGAAAAGAATTTAGT